>CM038678.1:182489699-182850353 GCA_021605205.1 Aegilops longissima | reverse complement strand
ATTAAGCGGTGGAGCTATCGGTTGGTGCAGTTCTAAACAAAGCGTCGTGGCGGGATCTACATGTGAAGCGGAGTACATAGCTGCTTGGAGCAGCAAATGAAGAATCGGATGAAAGAGTTCATTTCCGATCTAGGTGTCATACCTAGTGCATCGGGACCGATGAAGATCTTCTGTGACAATCTTGGTGCAATTGCCTTGGCAAAGGAATCCAGATTTCTGAAGGACCAAGCACATCAAGAGCGCTTCAATTCCATTGGGACCAAGTCCAAGTGGGAGACATAGAGATTTGCAAAATACATACGGATCTGAATGTTGCAGACCGTTGACTAAGCCTCTTCCACGAGCAAAACATGATCGGCACCAAGACTCCATGGGTGTTAGGATCATTACTTTGTAATCTAGATTATTGACTCTAGTGCAAGTGGGAGGCTGAAGGAAATATGCCCTAGAGGCAATAATAAAGTTATTATTTATTTCCTTATATCATGATAAATGTTTATTATTCATGCTAGAATTGTATTAACGAAAACATAATACATGTGTGAATATATAGACAAGCAGTATGTCACTAGTATGCCTCTACTTGACTAGCTTGTTAATCAAAGATGGTTATGTTTCCTAACCATGAACAAGAAGTTGTTATTTGATTAACAAGGTCACATCATTAGTTGAATGATCTGATTGACATGACCCATTCCGTTAGCTTAACAGTTGATCGTTTAGTATGTTAATGCTTTCTTCATGACCCATACATGTTCCTATAACTATGAGATTATGCAACTCCGTTTACGGAGGAACACTTTAGGTACTACCAAGCGTCCTGGCAATGGCTGGGTGATTATAAAGAGTACTACAGGTGTCTCCAAAGGTACTTGTTGGGTTGGCGTATTTTGAGATTAGGTTTTGTCACTCCGATTGTCGGAGAGGTATCTCGAGGCCTTCTCGGTAATGCACATCACTTAAGCCTTGCAAGCATTACAACTAATGAGTTAGTTGTGAGATGATGTATTACGGAGCGAGTAAAGAGACTTACGGTAGCGAGATTGAACTAGGTATTGGATGAAGCGATCGAATCTCGGGTAAATAACATACCGATGACAAAGGAACAACATTATGTCGTTATGCGGTTTGACCGATAAAGATCTTCGTAGAATATGTAGGAACCAATATGGGCATCCAGGTTCCGCTATTGGTTATTGACGAGAATGGTTCTAGGTCATGTCTACATAGTTCTCGAACCCGTAAGGTCCATACGCTCAACGTTTCGATGACGAGTTCATAATGAGTTTATAAGTATTGATGCACGAAGGTTGTTGAGTCCGGATGTGATCACGGACATGACGAGGAGTCTCGAAATGGTCGAGACATAAAGATTGATATATTGGAAGCCTACATTTGGACATCGGAAGTGTTCGGGTGAAATCGAGATTTTGCGAGATGCAGGAGGTTACGGAACCCCGGAAGTCTATGGGCCTTAATGGGCCATGGGAGAAGAGGAAGGGCAGGCCAAGGTGGGCTGCGCGCCCCTCCCCTCTAGTCGAATAGGACAAGGAAGGGGCGGCGCCCTTCCTCTTCCTCCTCCAATCCTAGTCCAACTAGGAGAGAGTCCTACTCCGGTGGGAGTAGGACTCCTCCTTAGTCTTGCGCCTCCCCTAGGGCCGGCCACCTCCCCTTGGCTCCTTTATATCACAGGCGGGGGGCACCCAAGACACACAAGTTGATCTCACGGATCTTGCCTTAGCCGTGTGCGGTGCCCCTTCCACCATATTCCACCGGTCATATCGTCGCGGGCTTAGGAGAGCCTGCGCGGGAGAATCATATCTCGCGGAGCTTAAGCGAAGCCCTGCGTCGGTGGAGCATCAACATCGTCCTGCCGCCGTCGTCTTGTGGAACTCATCCCGACACTTTGCTGGATCGGTCAGGGATCGTCATCGAGCTGAGCGTGTGCAGAACTTCGGAGGTGCCGTCGTTCGGTGCTTGGATCGGTCGGATCGTGGAGCGTCTGACTACATCAACAGCGTTGTTATCGCGCTTCGCTTTCGGTCTCACAGTGCGTGGGCGGACACTCTCCTCTCGTTGCTATGCCGTCACCATGGTCTTGCGTGATCGTAGGAAATTTTTGAAATTACTCGTTCCCCAACAAGGAGTTCATCATGGAGGAGATCGGGGAAGTTAGGCGGCGGGCTTGGTGAAGGTGCTCCATCCGGCGTGGTTGGCCAATCCGGTGGTGGTGCGCCAAGGCAAGCGGGAAGTGGAGGCTGTGTATTGAATACAGATATCAATAAGGCTTGTCCTAAGGACCCCTTCCGTTGCGGCGCATCGACCAGTTGTTGACTCCACGGCGGGTGTGATATGTTGTCATTCATGGCGCCTACTCAGGCTACCACCATATCTCCATGACAAGAGAAGGCGAAGAAGACATCATTCATCACCCCATGTGGTACATATTGCTTTTACGGATGCCTTTTGGGTTGAAGAGTGTTGGCTCAACGTTTGCAAGGGCAGTCAAATTGGTTTTGAGCCCGGCTACATAGAAATATGGAAGCTTCGTGGATGACATAGTGGTCAAAACCAAGGACAGCGCAACACTTGTACAAGACTTAGAAGAGGCGTTTGCAAACTGTGCAAGATCAACCTCAAGTTGAACCACGAAGTGTGTCTTGGCGTTCCGTCGGCAAGCTTCTCGAGTTCTTTGTGTCAAAATGTGGGATCGGCGAATCGAGACAAGATCAAAGCTATTGAGCAGATCAAGGCACCCAAGCGGATCAAGGATGTCGTCGGCTCTTTGGCTGTGTTGCCGCCATGAGCAGTTTCATCTCAAGTTTCTTGGCGTGCCCTTCCCTTTTCAAAATCTTCAAAAAGTGGGCCCAATGGAGTGGACCCAGGAGGCTGAGGCAGCACTGCGGGATCTGAAAAAATACCTCTCCTCTACACGATATTGGTTGCGCCCTAAACCCCAAGAGCCGTTGCTGCTGTATCTCATGACAACGAATCAAGTGTTCAGTGCCACGCTAGTAGCTGCGAGAGGAAATCGACGAAGAAGCGTGGCAATGGTGGGGCTGGCGAATGGTGAGCGAGAAATTCCCAGCGAGAACCTCGCGGACAAGCAAGGCAAGGCCCAGCGATCTGGCGCGCCATCGGGGCGGGGCGTGTGACCAAATGAAGTGGTGCGAGAGGAAGAAGATGATGCAACACCGGTTTACTTGTCAGCTCCCTCTTGCGGGGCTAGGTCCTGATACTCCGGTGTGCAGTACTCTTCTTGACCTCCTTATGGCCTCGAGGAAGCTGCGTCATTACTTCCAAGCACGAAATCACTGTCGTCACCCGCCTCCGCTCCAGCGGATACTACATAACCAAGCGCAAGGAGGATCGTGGAGTGGGCCTTGGAGCTGTCGAGCTTTGGTTTGAAATTTGAAAGTGCTTGACAATCGGAGCGAGAGTCTTGGCGGAGTTCATTGCGGAATGGACCTCGGCGCCCGAGGAAGAGATCAGGAGACCACTCTCCCGGCAAGGAAGCAAATGCATAACTGGATCATGTACTTTGATGGGGCTTTCTCGCTGCAAAGCGCCCGTCTAGTGTGCTGCTTATGGCATGCACGGAGGCACCTCAAGTATGTTATCGGATGCACTTTCGAGGAGATGTCCACAAACAACAACTTTGCTGAATCTGAGGGTTGCTTGTGAAGGAAATATGCCCTAGAGGCAATAATAAAGTTATTATTTATTTCCTCATATCATGATAAATGTTTATTATTCATGCTAGAATTGTATTAACCGGAACAATAATACATGTGTGAATACATAGACAAACATAGTGTCACTAGTATGCCTCTACTTGACTAGCTCATTGATCAAAGATTTTTGAGTTTCGACCATAGACATGAGTTGTCATTTGATTAAAGGATCACATCATTAGGAGAATGATGTGATTGACAAACCATTTAGTTAACTTAGCACTTGATCGTTTATTTTTGTTATTGCTTTCTTCATGACTTATACATGTTCCTATGACTATGAGATTATGCAACTCCGATTACGGAGGAACACTTTGTGTGCTACCAAAGCGTCTGGCGTAACTAGGTGATTATAAAGGTGATCTGGTGTCTCCGATGGTACTTGTTGAGTTGGCATAGATCGATATTAGGATTTGTTACTCCGATTGTCGAGAGAGGTATCTCTGGGCCCTCTCGGTAATGCACATCACTATAAGCCTTGCAAGCAATGTGACTAATGAGTTAGTTGCGGGATGATGCATTATGGAACCAGTAAGGAGACTTGCGGTGCGAGATTGAGCTGGGTATTTAGATCTGAGCGATCGAATTTCGGACAAGTAACATCCGATGACAAAGGAACAATGTATGTTGTTATGCGGTTTGACCGATAAAGGTCTTCGTAGAATATGTAGGAACCAATATGAGCATCCAGGTTCCCCTATTGGTTATTGACGGAGGCGTGTCTCGGTCATGTCTACATAGTTCTCGAACCCGTGAGGTCATACGCAACAAAGTTATGTGACGATCGGTATTATGAGTTTATATGTTTGATGTACGAAGGTAGTTGAGTCCGGATATGATCACGGACATGGCGAGAGTCAATGGTGAGACATAAAGATTGATATATTGGAAGCCTACATTTGGGCGTCGGAAGAGTTCGGGTGAAATCGGAGTTTTACGGAGTCGGAGGGTTACGGAACCCCAGGGTTAATGGGCCTTGTTGGGCCCTAATGGAGAGAGAGATGGCCGGCCAGGGCAGGCCGCGCGCCCCCTCACCCTCTGGTCCGAATTGGAGCTAGGAAGGGGGGCGCCCCCTTTCCTTCTCCTTCTCCCCCTTCCTTTCCCCCTCCTAGTAGGAGTAGGAAAGAGGGGAGTCCTACTCCTACTAGGAGGAGGACTCCTCCTCCTGGCGCGCCGTACAGGGACGACCGACCTCCCCCCCTGCTCCTTTATATACGGGGGTAGGGGGCACACTAAAACACACAAGTTGATCATTGATCTCTCCCAGCCGTGTGCGGTGCCCCCTCCACCATAATCCACCTCGGTCATATCGTAGCAGTGCTTAGGCGAAGCCTGCGTCGATAGCTTCATCAACATCGTCCTGCGCCATCATCTTGTGAAACTCTCCCTCGAGCTCTAATGGATCGTGAGTGTGCGGGATGTCGTGAGCTGAGCGTGTGCTGAGCAGCGGAGGTGCCGTGCGTTGATCTGCTGAGGATCGGTCGACCGTGAAGGCGTCGACTACATCAACAGCGTTGTTATAGCGGCAAGCAAGGTCTCACAGTGCGTGGATGACCTCTCCCTCGTTGCTATGCATCACCATGATCTTGCGTGTGCGTAGGATTTTTTGAAATTACTCGTTTCCCTAAAGCTTGCTGGTCTCGGGATCATGGCGGACCTCGGGATTAAAGAAGCTCATCGTCGGGGTGATTCACAGCTTGTCGTCGGCAAGTCAACAAAGATTATCGAGCCTATTGATGGAGGCCTACGAATGAGGTGAGGAAGCTAGAAGAAACGCTTTGAAGGTATACAAAGCGAACACGTTCACAGTGGAGAGCGACATCGCCGATTACTGTCGAAGCGGCGCGCGTTCAAGCTACAATGGAACCGGTACTTTTGTGCCGGTTAACTCAACCATCCGTTGAACCATCAAGCTGTAACATCCCAAAATTCTAAATTTTGGAATGTTATAATAAATAAATAGTTTTGATTGATTAATTGTTTGTTGTGTGATTTATTGTGTGAAATTGAGTGAAATTTGAAACTTTTGAAAGTTGAATGAGAGGAATGAAATGACTTTCCCAAACTTCCACCTTGCATTTATGATCTCCATGAATTCAAATTCTTTTCATCACAAAACCACGGAGAGAAGATGACATGATTTCTTCCATTTATTTAAATGACAAGGGTGTTGAAAATATTTGAATTTCATTTGGAAAATATTTCAAATTCTGAAACTTTATGCAACTCAATGATTTTCACGAGAAGATAAAATGAGTTGGGAGTTTTAAAAGAATTAAATTCAAAGTTCTTTTGAATTTATTTCCAATTGGAGTTATTTGAGTTTTATTCAAATTATTTTTCTCCAAAAACAAAATATATAGAAAATAGGGTAACATGATTCCCTACATCAGAAAATTGGAGAAATTAACTTGAAGTCATTTTGGTATTTTAAAAATGATTTTTATTGGATTTTATTGCACGGTAGCATTGTGTGAATTATTAAAATTTGTGTGTATTTTATTTGAAGCTAAAATAGTGTTCATGTTGTAGAAAATATTTTCTGAAAATTTTGATATATTATATGCCTATATAATTTTTTATTTATTTCTGTTTTGTTGTCTCTGTCAAAAAAAATTTGCTGCGCCCTTGGTCTTCAAGAGGCAAGGCCCAAGGCCAAGCCAGTGGCCGTGAAGCCAAGGCCATCCACCTTGCGCACCTAGGGGCGAGGAGCCAAGGTTTCCTATTCTTTTACAAATCCTAGTAGGATTTGATCCCGTTCGTTATTCCGTTTATTCCGATTTGTTTCTAGATCTTTTCCCTTTTGTTTCCTAATCCTAGTCTATTTCTTGTCCCTACCCAAGCAAAGCCCTCCCTCCCACTATAAATACCCAAGCACCCCCCTCCAACACATCAAACCAACACCTCTCCTCTCCTCTCCTATCCGCTCCTCTCCCCAGCAGCAGTGCACACCTACACCGCCGCCGCCAAGTGCCGCGCCCGCATCTCGACCTCTCCTGAGGTTTATATGATCTCCTCTCCACCGTCCGTGATCTCCTTTCCTCTAGGAGCAACCGCAACATCGGATCGATCTTCTTCCCCAACTCAAGCGACTACTCGGTGAGATCCACGAAATCCCGTAATTCATTTTTTCAAAAATAGCAATCTTAGAAAATTCATATCTTTTAGAGTTTTTAGTATTTTGAGTGATTCAATTGCTATGTGTCACAAATTTGCTGAAGTTTCATTAGTGTCTCTGGATTTCAAATTTGAGTAGTTTAAATTTGAATTTGATAAATTTTGTTCATATTAGTATTTTGGCCATAACTTGAGTTTAAAATAGGTTTTTAATTAATTCTTTTGCTCTTGGTCTCTAGGACCTTTGTTTATCAGTAGTATTTAGTATTTTATTTCTAGGTTAATTTAAATTAGGTTTTAGCAAAACAGTACTGTTTTATTATTAGTTCTGTTTTAGCTTTTTCTTTATTGTTTTATTAGTTTTAAATTATTTCTTTTTGTCACTTTTGACAAAATTAGTTGTGTTCTGTTAGACAACAGGAAAAAATTTATTTTATTTTAAAAATTTATTTTCCTTAGTTTTGTATGAAACCTTCTATAGGTCATAGTTAGAGTTTTATAAAAGCTTTTTATTTGTTTCTTTTTGCAAATAAAATTTTATGGAAAAAAATACTTTCTGTTAAATTAGTTATTTTACATTTTATTTTCTGTTAATTTATTAGTTTAGTATTTTAATTGTTGTTAAGTTTTTACTTACGGCAAAACTATATTAGATGTTTGTAGCAAAGTCATAGATCTTAGTTAGTAGTTTTCTTTGTAGTTTTATTTGAAGTTTCTTTTGATTTTGTTTGAGTTTTATTATCGATTTTCCTTGCTGTTTTGATTGTTATTTGAGTGCTAAAATTGTTTGCTAGGATGTTGCTTATGTGAATGCTATGTTTGACTATATAGATTTTCAGCGGAGTGACGATTAGTTCTACCAAGTCATTTTCGAGCGTTGTTATCTTCATCAAGTATTACGAGCAAGTTCACTTTGACCATGTTTTCATACCTATGTATTTTATTGCATCTAGTGTCATCTTAGCAACAATCCCTCCGATAGTGATATTGAATCCTTGTAGTTGAGTAGTATGCATGAGGTAGGAACCCATCACCTGTTACCAAGCCGGGGCGTTATTTATTTTAATGCTACGCTATAGTAGGCGGGGTTGGTATGAGTGCTTCGGGAGTGGTGTGAGAATGGAGCTCTCGTCAATGGCGACAACTCCATGATGGAATCTGCAAGGACTGCATCTTCAAGGCCTCAAGACTTCAAGACTCGAGACAAAATTCAATACACACTCTTGGGTGAAGGCTGGTTGGCGGGCACCTGGAGAAACCGGTGGTTGGCGGGATGCATGGAGAAGCGCCATGACATCTTGCGAAGCTTCACCCGGACTCAAGAGGCGGAAGAATACTTCATGCCGGAAGCTTACGTGCAACCGCAAGTCATTATGGGCTCTGGCTTGGTTGACCTTAGTGGTGACTCTGGCTGGGGCGGTGCTAGCAGATGTAGAACTACGGTAGGATGGGATGAGAACGGACGGTGGTCGGAGGAACTCTTGGAAGACCATGTTTGGTCATCTTGTTCTCAAACACCACGAAGTGCGAGAGCGTAAAAGCGAGAGGATCGAATCTTGCGGGTAAAGTGTACAAACCTCTGCGAGAGGTTTAAACCTAATCGATTAGCCGTGTCCCGATTCACGGACAATTTGAGCATCTGGACTTGGATCTATCTCGGAACTCTCAACACGGATTGATAACAATTGCGGGCAACTTATGATGATTTTGGGCTATGAGACATCGGTTGGCGGAACCATGTCATGATAGAAAACTCCATAGTACAGACTGCATTTATTCCTTTGATGTAGGAAAATAAAACCAGCTTTTACATAAACAAAACTCAGACCCGAGCCACAAAGCCAAATTGCATATAGTATAGCTTTACCATCTGTTTCTCATGTTGCGATCTTGCGGTACATTCAATGTCTTGACCTACGTCTGCAGCGTATCATGTTGCAGGATTTTCTTGACGAGTAAGAGTTACGATCTGAGTTACGGTCTACACTCAACTTTGCCGATGGCGTTGATGGGACTCCATACCCGACTATTTGTTTCATTGTGACTTATGAGGTATATATCAGTTTCGTTATTTATACATGTGATTGCACTTTGATATATACATTGATGTCTGTGTGTGCCGACATACTGATCCGAGGATGTACGGATACCGAAGGCTTGACCGTCTGGTCGGGTCGCTACATCAGCGAGCGAGAACAAGCGGAGAAAATCAGCCCGGCAAGTACTTTCCTTGAGACCCACAGGGGCTGCGGCAAGGATGTTGTAAATGTGGGCGATGAGCCTTAGAGGCGTGACTCCGGCGGGCGTCAAACCACAGCTCTAGAGGCGGCATCTCCCATGGCGGAAGAAATGCATTTGGTCCTTGCCGTCGAGCCCCAGGCTCCGGCATGGGCGCAGCATATCGTCCGATTCCTTCAAACGGTGAGCTTCTGAAGAGTAGGAAGAAGCGGAGAAAGTAGCCCGTCGGTCTGCTATGTATTAGTTCACTGATGACATCACCATGCAGGAAAAGGCGAGCGGTGTGAAGTTGAAGTGCATTCCGGAGGAAGAATTTGGAGCTGTTGGCGGAGACACATGGGGGCATATGTGGCTCCCACATGAGGTCGAGGCCCTTGCCGATAAGGCATTCGGTAAGGTTTCTTACGGCTCCTTTGCTCTCCGAGGATGCTGCGGCACTAGTAACCAAGTGTGAAGCGTGTCGGTTCCATTCGAAGAAGCTTCATCAACCAGCTCAAGCCCTTGAACAATTCCTCTCTCTGGCCATTTTTGAGTGCAGGGGCTCAACATCTTGGGCCCTTTCCCCCTTGTCGGGGCTTTGAGTCTGTATCTTGCAATCGACAAGTTCACAAAGTGGCGGAGGTGAAAGTAGTGAGAAGGTGGCCAGCCCGATCGATCGTCAAGTTCTTCAGGGCTAGTCTACCGTTTTGGTGTGCTTAAGCAGAGTCATCACCGACAAGCGACCATGATACACCAGCCACACCTTCATGCGGTACATCAAGACCTCGGCGGCAAGGTGCATTTAGCTTCAAGTAGCACACCCGCGAACAGCGGCGGCGGAAGGACAAATGCTGAAATCTTGCGAGGCACAGGGGCCAAGACTTTTGACATGCTGCACAGGCGGGGCGCTGGATTGATGAGTTATAGCGGTTCTTTGGTCGATCGAGCAGCGCCGTCGAGCCACCGGCGGACACCCTTTGTCTGGTATCACAGGCGAAGCAGTTCTCCCACGGAACTCACATATGGGTCACCTCAGTGCTCGCTTATAGCGAGCTTGAGCAAAACAAGCTGCGGCAAGATGGCCATAGCGCTCCTCGAGGAAGATCGTCTTGGCGGCTGTGAGAGCAGCGTGCTACCAGCAAGCCTTGCGCTGCTACCATAGCCGCAAGGTTCATGCCGAAGCTTTGAGGCGACCTTGTTCTTGGCGCGTTCAATCGGCCAAAATTCCAACAAGTTGGCCTTGAAGTGGGAGGCCCTTATCGAATATCTGAGTCACCGGGCGGCGCGAGTCCTACGGAACCGAAGATGCTATTCAGTGAGCAACTCTGGAACATTGAACATCTTCATAAGTTTTACCCGAGAAGCGCTGATTGCCGGGCCCCTCGGAAGCCACCTTTTGTACAAGCCTTGCCGGCAAGGCATGTAACCCTCTGCACAAAGCGGTAGAGACCACGAGCATAAATAAATGAAGCGGACGCGCTAAGTTTTAGCATGCATGCTATGTTAAGTGTCTCCCTCGGTTAGGGTTGATAGTGCTTAGCGGCGACTAACCCCTAGCATAGAGGTCGAGTGTGCGTTTTCTCTGTTCCTTTCCGTCCTCTTTGGTTTGCAGGGTACGTGGACGTCTCTGCTGAGCTGTTTGGAAGAAAGAAAATGAGTGGGGCTCCGGCCTCGGCAATCGAGGGGTTCTTAGGGGCTGTAGATACAAGAATCCAACCACGGCGAGGCCAAGGCTGCGGGGAGGCTGATTCAGATAAGTCTTTTATCCTCTATTGTGCATTTCCATTATGAAGGTGGGACATACAAAACCTCGTTTTGCTCCTAGACCACCGTGCTCCCAATTTTTACGGTGCCCAAGTCCACTGGTGCGTGAATGTAATGGCAAGAAATAAGCGAGGGCCTAACTCTACTTAGCCCCTGCCTCCGCCAAGAAGCGTGAGAATGGTCATTGAAGTAAGAGGATGGCAAGGCCTGTTGCCGGGCGACAATGTTTATATTAAAAATAACAAGGATTCGTTCCTTGGCATGGGCCTCGTTCACGCACAAAGAACCCGGCAAGCACCCTTTTCATTAAAAATGTCCCATACAGGTGCAGTTCATACGGGATAAAAAACATGAGCAAGGGATTACAAGCTTTAAATCTAACAAGTGCCCATGAGCTTACAAACTAAAAGAGATAAGATGCGTAATCCCTTTCTTGTCCCTCTCCTCGGAAGATGGAACAAAGGTGGCGGAGGGCAAAAAAGCGCCTAGGCGAGTGCGAGGCGAAGGCACCAAGAGAACATCTGGTGCGGGAGGGTTGGAAGATGAGGCAGGCAGGCCGACAATGCTGGACAAGCGTCGGTGCCAGCGTACTCCGACTTGGCGGCCGCCACCGCCTTGTTCACCTTCTCCGGCCCTCGCCCGCCGCCCAAGGCGATGGGCGATGGAGGCTGCGAGAAGGCCCTCGGCGCGTGGCGAGGGAGGGGCAGCCTTGGTCGGTCGGAGTCAAGGTCGGCGTCCGCCACTCGGCGCCCTCGTCATTGCTATCGCTGTCCTCCTCGTCACTCCTTGAGGAGGAATCTTCATCATCGGAGGAGCTCTCCACGCAGCACTTTAGGCAAGTTCAAGATCTCCAAAGACCTTGGCGGAGAGCAGGCCGTCCTCCATTAACTTGAAGTAGAGGCGAGCCCGCCCGTCGGTACATGGACTTCGGTGACGTCTTCCACCATGACGAAGGTACATGGCGTGAGGAGGCGGGGAAGTCGGCGTCGACCAGCGTGTCGTCGTTCCGCAGCCCCTCATGTGCAACTTTGAGGGCCTGGGGTGGATGAAGCTCCATCTCCGAGAAAATGGGGCAGGGGAGGCGGAGGCGAAAGGCTGTGGCAGCGTAGTCTAATGAAGAACTCAGGGGCTGATCCCGGCGTGGCCCTCCATCGGAGGAGGCGCCGCTGGTGAAGGCAAAGCCAGTCGCCGCCCGTCCCCTCTTCCCCGGCGCCACAGCGACCTCGGCCTCGCCCCTCCCCTTCCTCTCGTGGCGGCTCGCCACATGAGCTCTTGGGAAGGAGGACAGCTGTCGGCAGCGACCCTTGCCGCCACCGTTGAAGGTGGCGCCTCCTCTCGCCATGGCGGATAGAAGAAAGAGCCAAAGTGAATGGAGGCGGATGATGAAAGGATGTGGGATGCCATCCCCTCCCCTTCTTATAAAGGCGGGGTGGGGCTCGGCCGCCCGCTTGACCAATCCGGCCATCGGGGTGCAAGGAATCGGGACCGACCCATTTGCTCCAATCAACAACAGCCCGATTTCCGCCTCCACCGCTGCCACCTGCATGAGGACATGTGGCGGGCGAGCATAATCGATGGGGACGGGTGGCGACCGTTCCCCACCCGTGATCATGGGCGTGGGCGCCTTGAAGGCCGTGACCGAGTCCACTCGGTAAATGAGCCCGCCTCTGCGCCTCCTTCTTTTATGGGGAAGGTCGTGCCACCTTTTACCACGATGTGGCGCATGCGGCGTGGGAACCGCCCATGCATGACCCCCCGTTCGCGACCCTCCACGCCAGCGCGTTCAACCGGGTCATGGAGAAGCGCAGCAGACGGAAAGATTCTGCGGTAAAATCCGCCCCACCTGCCAGCGCACCGTTAAGGCCTGGCCCAACAACGCGTCGGCGCTTATGTGTAGCCCGGCTGGGGGGCTCTGTCGGTGTACAAAAGTAAGGGCTCTCCTTGACCCCTTTACTTGTGCAGGGCAGTCGAGCCACGCCAGCAGCCACACCTAGCGAGCGAGAGGAGGAAGCGAACACGAGGCGATCAAGGCAGCGCCAAGACCAGAAACACCAAAGAGAGCAAAGGCGAGTGGACTCCCCAAGCAAGACCCTTGCAGGGGCAACTTGCCCAACACCAGCAAAACAAGCCACCCTTGAGCCCAAGGGTTCCAAGCGCACCAACAACTACATTGGAACCAAGGCTTGGGAGGCACCTCCGTGGTGGCATCAGGATCTTTGTCAAGATCATAAATACATGAGATCAGATGAGAACTAGAAGGCGGCGACCCTTGGCGGGATCCTGGCGAGAAATCCACGAGACCCCGGCAAGATCCTTGCTTTGGGGGACGTCTGACATGCCATGGCAAGACCCTTGCGGGGCCCGACAAGACCCTTCTTTGAGGGCACCGGCGGAGACCATAGCGAGGCCCACGTCGCCAAGGCATACCGCCGTCCCCATGCGGTTGCTAACTCAAACAGGCTGGGTAGGCACTTGCGTGTGACGACCAGCCTCTACACCGACCAGCAAGCACTGCGTGGTGGCATGCGAGATCTTCGTGAAGGCTCCACCACGCGCCAGCCCGGCAACCCGACCAACATGGCGCCCACGACACCTCGTCGGCTCGTGGCGATGTCGAAGCGGCGAAGCGGCGATAGCTCGGGCGTGCTTCCTGTCGTCCCGATAAAGCGAGAGAACACGTCGATGGCGCATTAAATCGTTTGTCGGCGGTGCGGAGGATGAACTCATCCTTGTACACCTTTCCACCTCACTGTGTGCTTGTGGCAACCTTTTCTCTATAAAAGGAGGCCGGCGGCGAGAGAGGATTCGGATCTTTGGGCAAGTCACGCCCTTAGCTAGCTCAAGAACACAAGAACACTCGAATATATCCACCAAAGCAGGACTAGGGTATTACGCATCTTGGCGGCCCGAACTTGGGTAAGCGATCGTGTGCTTCCTATCGGACCGCTCTTTGCACAACCCGCACCCACCAACCGTAGAAGGGATCGGTGATTCCATAGGTGTCGATTTCCCGACACCTTCATTGGACAAACATCCACTTATGATTAACTACTCTAGCAAGCATCCGCAACTTCTGAAATAAAATTAAGGTTAACCTAACCATAGCATGAAACATATGGATCCAAATCAGCCCCTTACGAAACAGCAGCATAAACTAGGGTTTAAGCACATCACTCTAGCAACCCATCATCTACTTATTACTTCCCAATGCCTTCCCTAGGCCCAAACAATGGTGAAGTGTCATGTAGTCGATGTTCACATGACACCACTAGAGGAAAGACAACATACATCTCATCAAAATATTGAGCGAATACCAAATTCACATGGCTACTTATAGCAAGACTTCTCCCATGTCCTCGGGAACAAAGCGTAACTACTCACAAATCATATTCATGTTCATAATCGGAGGGTATTAATATGCATAAAGGATCTGAACATATGATCTTCCACCAAATAAACCAACTAGCATCAACTACAAGGAGTAATCAACACTACTAGCAACCCACAAGTACCAATCGAGGTTTTGTGACAAAGCTTGGATACAAAGAGATGAACAAGGGTTTGAGAGGAGATGGTGCGATGAAGATGTTGATGGAGATTGACCCCCTCTCGGCGAGAGGATCGAAGGTGATGATGATGGTGGCGATTTCCCCCTCACGGAGGATGTTTCCCGACAAAACAGCTCATGAGCCTAGATTAGTTCCGCCTCGTGGCGGCGGTGTTTCGTCAGCTTGCTTCTGATTTTTCGGGGTGAAAGACACCATATAGCCAAGATGGGCCTTTGGAGGCCTACCGGGTGTACAGGCAGGGGGCATGCCTAGGGGTATGGCGCCCTCCACCCTCGTGGCGAGGTGTTGGCCCCCTCTGGTACTTTCTTCGCTCAGTATTTTTTATTAATTCCAAAAATAACTTACATGTGGAGTTTGGGACTTTTGGAGTTGTGGAGAATAGGTCTCTATTATTTGCTCCTTTTCATTGACATTCTAGCTGCGGCATTCTCCCTCTTCATGTAAATGTTGTAAAATAAGAGAAAAAGGCATGAGTATTGTGTCATAATGCGTAATAATAGCCCATAATGCAATAAATATCAATATCAAAGCATGATGCAAAATGGGCGTATCAGTACCTCCTTGCTAAACTAATAGCAAAGGCACACATCAGTCGTCTGAGGGCATTACATACATGATAGAACATATAATTTGAAGCATAGGGAATGACTTACATTTTCTCTCTATCTTACTGCGGTGGTGGGGCATTGAGTCGACTCAATTTCACACCTTGTAACACAGGCAATAACCCTTTCTTTGCTTGATCCATTTGAACTTCTTCAAATCTTTATCAAGGTATGTGCTTTGTGAAAGTCAATTAAGCGTGCGGATCTATCTCTATAGATCTTGATGCCTAATATATAAGCAGCTTCACGAGGTCTTTTCATTGAAAAGCTCTTATTCAAGTGTCCTTTTATGCTATCAGAAATTCTTTATCATTTCCAATCAACAATATGTCATCCACATATAATATTAGAAATGCTCTGAGCTCCCACTCACTTGTAAATAGAGGCTTCTCCAAAAGTGCATATAAAACCATATGCTTTGATCACACTATCAAAATGTTTATTCCAACTCGAGATGCTTGCACCAGTCCATAAATGGATCGCTGGAGCTTGCACACTTTGTTAGCATCCTTTGGATCGATAAAACCTTGAGGTTGCAGCATATACAACTCTTCTTCGGAAATCCATTCAGGAATGCGGTCTTTACATCCATTTGCCAAATTTCATAATCATAAAATGCAGCAATTGCTAACATGATTCGGACGGACTTAAGCATTTCTACAATTGAGAAGGTCTCATCGTAGTCAACTCCTTGAACTTGTTGAAAACCTTTCGCAACAAATCGAGCTTTGTAGAAAATAACATTAGCGTCGGTAGAGTCTTCTTCTTGAAGATCCATTTATTCTCGATGGCTTGCCAATCATCGGGCAAGTCAACCAAAGTCCACACTTTGTTCTCATACATGGATCCCATCTCAATTTCATGGCCTCAAGCCATTTCGCGGAATCTGGGCTCATCATCGCTTCCTCGTAGTTAAATAGGTTAAATTAATGTCGGATCACGGGCTCGGGCAAAACCCTCAAGGTTTGAACAACAGGGTCTTGGCGCAAAGATTTCCTCCCTACCGATCCACTCCCTAGCTCACTAAGATCTCGCGGACCAACTCGGCAGACTCACAACATAAAGACACAAGATTTATCTGGTTAGGGCACCGTCGTGGTGTAATACCCTACTCGGTGTGGTGGTGGTGGATTGCCTCTAGGGCTGATGATGAGCAGTACAAAGGGAAGAATAGCCTCCACGAGGTTGAGGTGTTCTTGTGCTTGGCGAACTTGTGTGGGTGAGATGCCTCTCGATGAGCTGTTTTGAGATGCCTCTCTTGTGGTGGCTAGTTCTACTTATATAGGCCCTTGTCCTCTCCCCAAATATTGGCGGGAAGGAGCCAACAACAGCCAATTTGAAAGGGACAGCTAGTACAGCTTATCGACAAAGCGGTCTTCGCCTCTGAAAGGCTCTAGTGGTGGCGCCGTCTTGGGCTCCATGGTGACCTCCGTCCTGCCGTCCTGCTGGTCTTGGTCTCGTTGCGCGATATGGAAACCTTTGTTTGATGCCTCGATACTCTTCGCTGCGCTTGCCTCCTTAGCACCAAGAGAAACAAGGACACTTTCATGGCTGGCGCCACGATCTTGATCGTCATGGCTCACGTCCACGAGAGCCTCGCGAGGTTGCCCTGCCTTGATTTCTCCGCTCCTCATGAGGACAGCCTAGTGAGGCCGCTCGAGGAGGCCTTGTGTCATCCGCCCGCAATCTGGTCCCTTGAGAGTGTCTTGAATGCCTTGTTGATGAAGATGGGCCGTACAAGCTTGCTAGCATAGCCTGTTGTGAGCCCGAGGCGAGCAAGTCTGGGGCCCCATTCCCAGAACACCGACAGTGGCCGGGCCCAAAGGCGCCTTTCGGGCTTGGCTTTGGAGAAGCCAAAGGTCAAGTCACGAACACGCGAGCCCCAAAAGCCTGCGGCCTTGGTCGGCGCATGGCGGTTGATTGGATGTGGGTGTCTCAACTTTCCCGCTGCCTCGGCAACTGCTCGACTTGACAAGTCCTGCGACATACAAGGAAAACCATCGTTACCCGTGATCGTGGGGCGTCGGTTGGCCTTCTTCCGCTATAAATGGGGAGGCGAGCCCCGCGCCCATCTCTTCATGGTTACTTTGCTTCCTCCTCCTTGCTCCTCTCTTTAGCAGCAATGGCACGTCGAAGGTTCTGCGCGGAGAAGGCAAGGCCCCTCGGGAGGCCCGGCTCCCAGCGTAGCGGGGCGTGGCCATCCCACAAGCATATCACGACCTCGGCTGTGGCCCCGGCTCCCGAGGTAGCGCCCGCTGCGTGGCGAGGAAATCGCTCTGGTTGCAGTAGCCCGTTGTGCGAAGCAGCGCCGTGGTTAATGCAGCCTCCGGCCCGCGGTTCTGTGTCGGAGAGTGCTGCGGAGTTTGTTGTCTGGTGGAGGATCCGGCGGCAGCTGCTCAACTTCCTCGCTTCTTTGTCGACGAACTGCGGCCTCTGGTCCAGGTGGGCTCTGGCTGCAGGCAGACGGTTGCTGCAGTCGAGGTCTCCGTCGCGGAGCAACATAGCTTTGGCCCGCGGTTGGCGGCGTTCGCTTTGCGCATAACTGGCAGGAGGTGCACCCTCCACTTCAAGTTTGTGGTGTGCGACCCTCTCGTGAGGTGTTGGGGAAAAGCGATCGCCAGCGCCGAAGCTGGCTCGAGGTGAACAGCGGCGAGAGGTGCTCGGCCTTGGCGATGGTCGGGGCGAGGAGAGGCGGACCCATCGTCCGTGCCTCGTCCGACTCACGGTGGCTCCTTTCTTGGCGGCAGTTCCAGCGATGGCGGCTACGACAAGCGCGCGCTGCCGAAGGTGGTAGCGGGTCGTCTAAATGCGCCAGCGTCCGTGAAGCGAGAGAGGATCGACTAAGCTCGGGGCGTCGCCAAAGCCTGCTCGAGGGCTGCTGCGAAGCGGCGCCGCTTTTGTTTTGTTCCTCTTTTTCCTTCCTGCACCAAAATTAAACCGGTATGGGCACGGAGGCGTGTATCAAACCATGACTTCTCAATCATTATACTCGCTTGTTGTTTCCGTGTTGTGTTGTTATTTTGTGCTGAGATAACCTAGCTTGGTGCATTAGGTGACCTCCTCTTCTGAGGCATTTGTTTCCTCGTGCCCGTCTTGACCTAGTGGTGCTGTGATTGCTCGAGAACTGCGAGAAAATTAGTTAGGAAGCCTGCTAGGAGATTTGTTGTTCACCCAAGCCTTGACCGGCGCTTCATATAGCTGTACCCAAGGTGCATGGATTAGGGGAGATCTTGACTTGCGGGCTCGAGCAAGGTGGCTCCACGAGAAAGCGAGAGAAAAAAGCTTCATGAAGCACCTGCATAGCCCCTTAGCGAGGTATCGAGAGAGAGAGAACACAAGCGAGCGAAAGTCGAAAAAAAGCGGCAAAAGCGAAGGAACCAAATCAACAAGGAACACGAAGCAAACTTGATTAAGAGCAGGTGAGCCAACTCGGAAAGCAAATGAAAAGCGTCCGGCACCTAATCTAGTCTTCTGTCTTCTCACCGGTAGCAGACTAAGTGCTACCACTAGGCGTGGGAGGGAGCCCTCGAGGCCGAGGCGGCACTCCTAAGACTCGGCGTGTACATCCCCCTCATTATTGCGTGAGAGTGTCATGGGCGGCGATTCTTCATAGGCACGGGCCTTCTTCACGAGCCTTGGGCATTTCTTCACGAACCTTTGGGCCTTGCTTCCACGAGCATTGGGCCTTTCTTCATAGACACTTGGGCCTTGCTTCATGGGTAGAACTTCGAAGGTCTTTGGATGTTCAGGCGTTACGGATGGGTACCCGTCCTGCGTCTCAAGCGGCAGTGTCGAGCTGGAGACATGGGCGATCTGAGCAGGCCCTCCCACATAGGTGAGAGCTTGTGCAGCCCTTCACAGAAGGACCCGCCTCGGGGCGAGTCGCTTTGCCTCGGCGTCTGGAGGCGGATGTTGCGGCGATGATATCGCCGCAGCGCCTGCTGGTACCTTGCCCCCCTTAGTGCGGCTTCGCGACGACGTTCCTCCCCGGCCACGAGGTCCATCCCCGCATGGCGTCTGCTGCGTCTCATCAAGCGCCGGGACCGTGCGGGCGATGCTGACCTCGTGAGGAAAACTGCCGGCTCCATTGACAAGGAAGAATGGGGTCTCGCCGTTGGCTTGGTGGCGGTGGTGCGGATGGACCACAACAATTTGGGCTCGTCATGCCAGCCCTGCTGCGGGCCTCGAGCTTCTTCTTGAAGGTCCTAGTCTTGAGGCCCCTCGGGACCTCTGCGTTGGCGCGTTCGGCCTGACCATTACTCCTGGGGTGTGTCACGGCGTAGCAAATCTGCGTTCAAGGTTAGCTTGTAGGTTTGAAGAGGTTACTAGTGAATTGCGAGGCGTTATCTGTGATGATGCGGTTTGGAACCCCGAAGCGGCTCACGAGGCCCTTGATGAACTTGATAGCAGAGCCAGCTGGGATGGTGCGGACGGCTTCCACTTCTGCCCACTTGGTGAACTTGTCGATGGCGACGTAGAGCCCCAGGCGCTCGAGGGAACGGGCCCAAGATGTCAAGCCCCCAAACCGCGAACGACCACGTGAGTGGGATGGTCTGGAGGCCTTGAGCTGGCTGATGGATCTGCTTGGCGTGGAACTGGCAGGCTTCGCAGGACTTCACCAGCTCGGCCACATCATTGAGCGCCGTGGGCTAGTAGAATCCGCTGTGGAATACCTTGCCGACGAGGGTCCGTGATGACGAATGGTGCCCGCAGTCCCCGCTGTGTAAGTCAATTAGCAACTCCTTCCCCTGGTCTCTGGAAATGCAGCGATGAAACATCATTTGGCGCTTCTGTACAACTCACCGTCCGGGATGCGATGCTGCGTGGCTTGTCAGACCCGCAGCGCTCTGCGTCATCCTCCTTCTCGGCAGCGCCCTTGCATCGGTATTCCTTGAATTCCTTGGTCGGCATCCCTCCACGAGACTCGGCGCCAAGCGGCGAGCTCTGAGTCAGACCCCTGGTGGGGCTCGATGTGGCGGTGTGGGAGCTCCTCCAGGCTGGTGTGCTTGAAAGTGGTGGTGTTCTTGGCGGCTTGATGAGCCGCTCCTCGAAACGCCCGAGCTCTTGAGGCTGCCGCTTGGACGCCCTCCTGGCGATGTCTTCGGCTTCCTTGTTGGTGCCACGGGGCACATGCTGCAACTCCAGGCCCAGGAACCGCTTTTCCATCTTACGCACTTCTGCGAGGTATGCCTCCATGTGCTCGTCCTTTAGCTTGTACACTTTGTTGGAGAAATTGGCGAGGCTGTGGAGTCACCCCTAATGGTGGCGCTTCACCCCAGGCTCGGCGGCCTTCAAGCGGCTATGAGGCCTTCATATTCTGCGATGTTGTTGGAGACCTTCTACCGCCTGCTTTGAAAGCGAGCTGCCTTGCGTAGTAGAGCTTGTCTGAGTGGGCGAGATGAGTACAGCTCCGGCCCAGCGCCTGATCTTTGGCGCCATCGAAATACATGACCCAACCGTCTGGCACCTCGCTTCCTGGTGAGGTGGACCGGTCTTCACCTACTTCAAGTGTCGGGGCGTCCGTCCACTCTGCCACAAAATCAGCGAGCGCGGCTCCCTTGATTACCCTGGTAGTGCCGAACTCTAACTGGAATGCTTGCAGCTCAATGTTCCACTCGGCGATCCTTCCCGCAGAGTTGGGGCTCCCGAGCACCCTCTCCAATGGGTGGTGAGGCGACCTTGATGGGGTAGCCCTGGTAGTATCGCCGCAGCTTCGCGAGGCCACCAAACATGAGCAAGAGCTTACGAGGCATGGGATATCGCGCCTCGCGTCACCTGCAACTTGTCTTGACAAAATACACGGGTGTTCGATGAAATTTGGCCCGCTGTTGAGGCTCGTGTCTTGCGAGAATTGGGACGTCTCCTGAGGTGGTGGGACTCCTGACGCCTGATCGCTTGCGGGAATCTCGGTGATGTCGTCCTGTCGAGCTTGGTCTTCTGTTGACGCTACTAAGGCTCTCGTGGCGCCTTCCTGATCTTGCGTCATTTCAGCTGTAGCTTGGCGCCAGCGCATGCCAGCCAGTGCTCCTCGAACCGCCACCTAGCTGCTTATTTGGCGGAGTATGGGGAATGGCAAGAGTAGAGCACTAGGGGCTCGAGAGGTCGTGGCGCCACCATCACCGGTGGGCTGGTCAGGTATTTCTTGAGGTCTTGAAAAGCTCGGTCGGCCTCCGGGGTCCACTCGAATGGGCCCTTCTTCTTCATCAGCTTGAAGAAGGGTAGGGCGTGCTCCAAAAGTATGAAAGGCCGGAGGGCTTTGTACCAACCATTCTAGTGTGGTTTAGCTTGGAGATGAAGCATCCCAACGCAGTTACCCGACTAGCCAGCTTCTGCATTTCCTTAAAGTGCATGGTGGGCTCATGTCCTCAACGGCCTTGATCTTCTCAGGTTCGCCTCGATCCCTCTGTGGGACCACGAGCGCAGCAGCTTACTGAAGGACACGAACACACACTTCTCTGGGTTAAGCCGCAAGTTCACCTAGCGCAGGCTCATGAAGGTCTCCTCCGGTCTTGAATCAAGGTCCTTGCCTCGAGACTTCACCACAATGTCATCGGCGTAGGCCTCCGTGTTTCTCGAGCTGCCGCCCCAAGGCAATGTGCATCGACCAGCGAAAGGTTGCCCCGCGTTGCATAGTCTGAAGGGCATGCAGGTGTGTGATACACCCCTGCGGGGTCAGGAGGCAGTCTTCTCTACATCTTCTACCACCATCTTGATCTGGTGATACCACGAGAGCATCCAGGAAGCCTGACAAGTCGCTTTTCGATGGTGGGTCGGCGATCGATCGTCGTGGGGGCGGGAGCGGATCTTGGGGCAGGTCTTGTTGAGGTTGGTGAAGTCGGGCACATTTGCTCCTTCTCGCCTTTCTTGGCACTCTGACGGGGTTCACCAACCATTTGGGGTGCAGAACCTCGGGAATAGCACCCGCCTCCAACTTGCGGGTCTCTTGGGCGATGAAGGCCTGCTTCTCCGTGGACTGCGGTCTCGCCAGCTGCTTCACTGAGGCGCACATTAGGGCATACCCTTAAATGATCTTTGAATCACCTCTCTCGGGACTCCCACCAGCTGATTGGGCTCCCATGTGAATATATCCTTGTTTGAGCGTAGGAACTTCACCAATGCTTCCTCTTGGCTTGGGTCGAGGCCGACACCTATGGTAAAGAGTGGCTCTGAGGACCCGTCCTCGTTGGCCCCACACTGCTTGGTTTCCGCCTTGTCTTGTGTGAACAACTGCTTCTTCTTGGTTGGTGCGGCTCCCTTGGGCTCGGAGGTGTCTGCGTCGGCAGGCTGCACTGCCGCAGTGGTCTTGAGGGCAAGCTTGAGCGCCGCCAGGGCCTCCTTGGCATCCCCCCTGATAGTGAGGACACATATGCTTCGAGGCATCTTCATGAGGTTATAGCCGGATAGTGCCGCCATGAACTAGGCGAGTTGGGTGCAGGAATGGCGTTATGCGGAGGTCGATCACGGCGATGTCGAAAGTCGACCAGCTCGGTCGGTAGTTGTCCTGCGTGCGAAGGTGACGAGGCGGATCTGCCCGAGGCGGGCTGTGCATACCAATTCTGAGAAAGGCTTCTTGAGGCTGAGCAGCTCGGCGATGCGTGAAGAAGGCTGAAGGCCTCCGAGAAGCGCAAGTTGAGGCCGGCACAGCCATCGATGAGGGTCTTGGTGGCAGCCGCGTTGCAGATGGTGGGCGTCTGAGCATCGAAGCATGCGAGCGGCGGTGGTGATGGGGTGGTCCTCACTGGCTGAAGGTGAGGTCGGCCTCGGCGCAGCCAACCAGTGGAGCCCGGCGCTTAGGCGGCACCAATCTGGCGGAGCGGCGATGTGGCGATCAAAGCGGCGGCAGAGCCGTAAGCGAGAACCTCGACGGCGTGGTGCGCCGGTGCAGCGTGGCGTGTAGTGAAGAAGGTCGGAGTTCCTCGAGGATGCCACCGCGGATCCGGGGAGGTTGAGCGATCGAACCCGTGGCTCGTCGGCAAGGGCCATGGGGAGCCGATTGGCCATGACCTTGTCGTCACCCGGCCTCGAGATGGCCTCCTCGTATGCCAGCGAGGAAGCCGGCGGGTCTGCGCGCGCGCCGTCGTGTGGCGACATCTCGGCTTGAACTTGGCGTACGCCTTGCCGCGAGGCGGGGCGAACTCGGAACCCCAGCCCCATTAGCCGGTGCCGGCCGTCGAGTCGACGATGGGGCACCCGCCATAGGCGAAGTGCGGTGGCGGCGGGCGTAGATTGGCGGAGAGGAGCTACAGGCGCACCTACAGTGCGCCAAATGTCGGATCACGGGTTAAGCAAAACCCTCAAGGATTCGAACAACTGGGTCTTGGCGAAGATTTCCTCCCTACCGATCACGCCCTAGCTCACTAAGATATCGGCGGACGAACTCGGCAGACTCACAACATAAAGACACAAGATTTATCTTGGTTGGACCACCGTTGTGGTGTAATACCCTACTCCGGTGTGGTGGTGGTGGATTGCCTCTTGGGCTGATGATGAAGCAGTACAAAGGAAGAACAGCCTCACGAGGTTGAGGTGTTCTTGTGCTTGGCGAACTTGTGTGGGTGAGATGCCTCTCGGTGAGCTGTTTTGAGATGCCTCTCTGTGGTGGCTAGTTCTACTTATATAGGCCTGGTCCTCTCCCCAAATATTGGCGGGAAGGGAGCCAACAGCGGCCAATTTGAAAGGGACAGCTAGTACAGCTTATCGACAAAAGCGGTCTTCGCTGCGAAAGGCTACAGTGGTGGCGCCGTCTTGGGCTCCATGGTGACCTCCGTCCTGCCGTCCTGCTGGTCTTGGTCTCGTTGCGATATGGAAACCTTTGCTTGATGCCTCGGTACTCGGCGCTGCGCTTGCCTCCTTAGCACCAAGAGGAAACAAGGACCTTTGCTGGCGCCCACTGATCTTGATCGTCATGGCTCACGTCCACGAGAGCCTCACGAGGTTGCCCTGCCTTGATTTCTCTGCTCTCGCGAGGTAGCCTAGTGACACTACAAAAAAAACACTTCGTGATGATCGTGTTTGTCACGATGAGTCACGTTTTCGACATGCATGTACATCCATGACAAATTTGGCGAGAATCAAGATAGTCATACGTCTTTGTCGTAGAAGTGTTCCATGACATTACCAAAATTATCATCACGGAGTGTCCACTTCCATGACTATAAATTGCAGCGTCACGAAGTGCTTTTCGTCAAGGGTGATCGACCGTGGCTTCCCTTGTAAAGCGCGTTAAGCTATCGGGACGGTTTTGGATCCGATAACCGTTAACGGCCGGACCAATGGGGATTTTCCGTGTAAAATTCTGATTGGTGGCGGAGCTGCGTGTCGACTCAGCGTTGGCGCGGTGTCACTCATCAATGGGCGAGATCGCCTACGATATCTTGACCGCGTGGACGGCCCAAAAGTGGCCCATAATGTTTAAATGGGCGGCCAACTAAAACCCACAAGATTTTGCGGTCCATAATGGGCTAGCCAGCAAAAAGCCCATGAGATTTTTCGTATCATAATGGGCGGCCCAGCTAAAACCCATGAGATTTTTGGGCCATATTGGGCAGCCCGACTAAAACAGCGCAATTTTGCAGACCATAATGGGCGGCCAGATAAAACCCAACATTCTCGATTAAGGCCCGTCGGCAAATGTCCGTCGGCCCGTCAACGTCTGTCTAAACTTGTCATCATCGCGGCCCATGATCGCCACGGCCCTTTAACGATCCGCTAAGTATATGGGCGAATTATGGCCGATGTATTTCCGGCCTGTTAAAGGTCTGCTTCATTTGGGCCCATTTACGAGGCCATTGAAACTTCGGCCCATAAGCGACCGTGAAGGATTTGGGTCATATTAAGCCATGTCGACATTCGGCACATTAGCGGCGCACTATAGATTTGGGCCACTTTTGGCTGTTACGATTTTGGCACATTAACGTCGAGACGAAATCCAAGGGACATATGTATTAGCGTCATCGGGCCCATTAATGGCCCATATAAAATAGCGATAATCTAGCCGGTGAACTTCCGGCTGTTAAAGGCCCGTGTATTAGATCGGTGCATTCCTGACCCGTCCAATTTCGACTGTGAAAGATCGCATTGTAAATGGGCCCAATCTCACTTCGGTCTTTTAAAGGCCCATGTTTTTATGGGCTCGAGATATTTACACATGTAAGCGGCCTATTATTCTTGAGGGCCCAAATTATGTTTAGGCTGTTAAAGGCCCACTATGGGCACATGCCTACGAGAAAAATATGAAATCTTATGTTGATTTAGGCCCGGATATTTTTAGTGGGCTACATGCAAATTCGGCCCATAAGCGTTTTTAGCCCAATTGGAATAGGCCCGATGAACGTTGGCATGTTGGGCTCCCTCTGAAGCTTTCGGCGAATACATTACTAAGATAAACCTACACTATACAAAAATAGCATCGTAATTATTGCAGCCTTTGGCGTGACATAAATCTTGTATCACAACAAAAGGCATGTTGGCATAAAGTTTATAGTCCTTGCAGATAAAAGCACCATTATATCTATAGAAGCACATATCATTTGACCTGGCGCTAATGTTTGGGTTGTAGAATCTGATGGAGCAGCCACGATCTTCACCTTTTTCCGCCATTGCTCTTGAACAACGGCGAATGTCGATAATCGGTTTGAGAACCATTCATATCTTGGCGACATTTGTCAACCACTATTCTTGTTACCAAAGCAGCGTCCATTAGGGATTGGACTTGTATGCGGAGCACAGATATATCACTACTTGTCTAGCGGAAGATTTTTGTTCATTAGGCGATTTGGGCGAGGTTGCCTTGACAACCAGCATGAATTCTGTGAGGAAGGTGCTTTTTGCCTTTGTTAGTGGAAATCTTGATGCCTTTGCGGCAAGAGGTGACATTGTGCTGTGGTAGCCTCGTCACCTTCGGTGGTTGTGGTTGTTCAATCATTTTTCCATAGCTTCACGAAAGTTTGAACTTGTAGATTAGTGTACCGGATAAGTTACTAATGAGATAAAAACAAACAAAGTAGGTTACTGCGTTTATACATAACTTATTTTGGTGAACTCTGTAATACATTAGCATGTATTGTAGTGCCAACTACATAATAAAATCACTTCGGAACATATGTCCATGTAGCATGCCTCTTGTATTGTCTATTTCCTCACATCTAAGGATAAAGAGACATGGTTTAAAGTAGGATGAACATAATATGACATCATTCATATCATGGGCAAACAGATATAAAACAAACATGCTATTTTATCATTGTGTGTGCGTGAACATAACAACTAGAATCAGATCAAGACCAAAGAATATCCTTCATCTCTTTTAAACCATGTAAGGTGAAATGATCGTTAATACAAGCTGTGTATAAAAGTGAACAAATGCGACATTGGCTGCAAACCAAGTAGTTAAATGAACACATCACAATACCAATCAGTTCAAAGGCGGGAGGGTAAGGACTTAGAGCAATGGCTTGAACTGGTTTGCTCATGCCCTTCATCTTCTTTGGTGTGGCAATGCTTGAAGATCTGCACGCATTGGTTCAAGTTCTTTTTGGTCCATACAGGCTTTCTCTGTATTTGGAACAAGTCAATATAGATACGATAATATGAAACAGAAAAAAAGAATGAAGTAGCAGCTATTTACAAGAGCCTCGCGAGTGTGCAATATAGCTTCGAGATCACCGCTATCTGTCGAATTTCACTTTAGAGCGGTTGGTCTTGTTCTTCAAGCAGTTAGCCTAGAAGAAGATACACTTGTAAGGCACATACATAAATACAAGTTCAATATGTGGTCGATCAAATACATATAGCCTACCTAATACTTTGGAGCAGACCATTGTTTAACGAGGGTTGTCCAGTCTTCATCGTAATATATTCCCTTTGGAGATGTTTGGGCAATTTCATTGTTAGTCTTGCCTTCAAAGTGAGATTTTCTAAGGGGTGGTACCCGATCTTTGTCATGAGCGGTGAAAAACATGAGTGCATGCTTGTTTAATTGCATCATCTTTGGATCAACTTGAACCTCATCTGTTGAAAAAAGAATGTGAGTCTTATTAGGAGGAACCTAGAAAGTATGGGAATGAGCAAGACAATATTACTAATTGTTGGGTAGCGTAGTAATATAAAAAAATTCCCTCTGCACGCAAGATCATGGTGATGCATAGCAGCGAGAGGAGAGTGTGTCCACGTACCCTCATAGACCCAAAGCGAAGCATTAGCTGTAGCGGTTGATGTAGTCGTGCGTCTTCATGATCCGACCGATCAAGTACCCGAGCATACGTCACCTCCGAGTTCAGCACATGTTCAGCCCGATGACATCCCTCGAACTCCGATCCAGCCGAGTGTTGAGGAGAGTTTTTCAACCTGACGGCGTCTTGGCGATGATGATGTTCTACCGATGCGGGGGCCCGGCTAAGCATCGCTTCTGATATTATTGAGGTGGACTATGGTGGAGGGGCACCTGCGGCAAAAAGATCAAGCGATCAATTGTTGTGTCTTTGGGGTGCCCCTGCCCCGTATATAAAGGAGAAAGGGGGGTGTGGCCGGCCAGGAGAGGGGGCGCGCCAGGAGGAGTCCTACTCCCACCGGGAGTAGGACTCCCTCCCTTTTCCTAGTTGGACTAGGAGTGGAGGTGGAAAGAGGTGGAGGAGATGAAGGAAAGGCGGGCGCGCCCCTTCTCCTGTCCTATTCGGACTAGGGGAGGGGCGCGCAGCCTTGCCTGCCGCCTCTCCTCTCTTCCACTAAGGCCCACTATGGCCCAATAACCTCCGGGGGTTCGGTAACCTCCAGTACTCGGTAAAATCCGATTTCACTCGGAACACTTCCGATATACAAACATAGGCTTCCAATATATCAATCTTCATGTCTCGACCATTTCGAGACTCCTCGTGATGTCCGTGATCACATCTGGGACTCCGAACAACCTTCGATACATCAAAACATATAAACTCATAATATAACTATCATCGAAACCTTAAGCGTGAGGACCCTACGGGTTTGAGAACTATGTAGACATGATCGAGACACGTCTCCGGTCAATAACCAATAGCGGAACCTGGATGCTCATATTGGCTCCCACATATTCTACGAAGATCTTTATCGGTCGGACCGCATAACAACATCGTTGTTCCCTTTGTCATCGGTATGTTACTTGCGAGATTCGATCGTCGGTATCTCAATACCTAGTTCAATCTCGTTACGGCAAGTCTCTTTACTCGTTCTGTAATACATCATCCATAACTAACTCATTAGTTGCAATGCTTCACAAGGCTTAAGTGATGTGCATTACCGAGAGGGCCAGAGATACCTCTCCAGACAATCGGATGACAAATCCTAATCTCGAAATCGCCAACCCAACAAGTACCTTCGGAGACACCTGTAGAGCACCTTTATAATCACCCGATTCACGTTGTGATGTTTGGTAGCACACAAAGTGTTCCTCCGATAAGCAGGAGTTGCATAATCTCATAGTCATAGGAACATGTATAAGTCATGAAGAAAGCAATAGCAACATACTAAGCGATCGAGTGCTAAGCTAACGGAATGGGTCAAGTCAATCACATCATTCTCCTAATGATGTGATCCGTTAATCAAATGACAACTCATGTCAATGGCTAGGAAACATAACCATCTTTGATCAACGAGCTAGTCAAGTAGAGGCATACTAGTGACACTCTGTTTGTCTATGTATTCACACATGTATTATGTTTCCGGTTAATACAATTCTAGCATGAATAATAAACATTTATCATGATATAAGGAAATAAATAATAACTTTATTATTGCCTCTAGGGCATATTTCCTTGATCTCCACTTGCACTAGAGTCAATAATCTAGATTACATAGTAATGATTCTAACACCCATGGAGTCTTGGTGCTGATCATGTTTTGCTCGTGGAAGAGGCTTAGTCAGCGAGTGCGCAACATTCAGATCCGTATGTATCTTGCCAATTTCTATGTCTCCCACGGACTAGATCCGGATGGAATTAGGCGTCTCTTGATGTGCTTGGTTCTCTTGTGAAATCTGGATTCCTTCACCAAGGCAATTGCACGATATTGTCACAAAAGATTTTCATTGGACCCGATGCACTAGGTATGACACCTAGATGGGATATGAACTCCTTCACCAGACTCCTTCATTTGCTGCTTCCGAAGCAGCTATGTACTCCGCTTCACACGTAGATCCTGCCACGATGCTTTGTTTAGAACTGCACCAACTAACAGCTCCACCGTTCAATGTAAACACGTATCCGGTTTGCAATTTAGAATCATCCAGATCAGTGTCAAAGCTTGCATCAATGTAACCATTTAAGATGAGCTCTTTCTCACCTCCATAAACGAGAAACATATCCTTAGTCCTTTTCAGGTATTTCTGGATGTTCTTGACCGCTGTCCAGTGATCCACTCCTGGATTACTTTGGTACCTCCCTGCTAAACTTATAGCAAGGCACACATCAGGTCTAGTACACAGCATTGCATACATGATAGAGCTTATGATTGAAGCATAGGGAACATCTTTCATCTTCTCTCTATCTTCTGCAGTGGTCGGGCATTGAGTCTTACTCAACTTCACACCTTGTAACACAGGCAAGAACCCTTTCTTTGCTTGATCCATTTTGAACTTCTTCAAACCTTTGTCAAGGTATGTGCTTTGTGAAAGTCCAATTAAGCGTCTTGATCTATCTCTATAGATCTTAATGCCCAATATATAAGCAGCTTCACCGAGGTCTTTCATTGAAAAACTCTTATTCAAGTATCCTTTTATGCTATCAGAAATTCTATATCATTTCCAATCAGCAATATGTCATCCACATATAATATCAGAAATGCTCTGAGCTCCCACTCACTTTCTTGTAAATCGAGGCTTCTCCAAAAGTCTCTACAAAACCAAATGCTTTGATCACACTATCAAAGCGTTTATTCCAACTCGAGAGGCTTGCACCAGTCCATAAATGGATCGCTGGAGCTTGCACACTTTGTTAGCTCCTTTGGATCGACAAAACCTTCCGGTTGCATCATATACAACTCTTCTTCGAAATCCATTCAGGAATGCAGTTTTGACATCCATTTGCCATATTTCATAATCATAAAATCGGCAATTGCTAACATGATTCGGACAGACTTAAGCATCGCTTCTGGTGAGAAGGTATCATCGTAGTCAATCCCTTGAACTTGTCGAAAACCTTTCGCAACAAGTCGAGCTTTGTAGACAGTAACATTACCGTCAGCATCAGTCTTCTTCTTGAAGATCCATTTATTCTCAATTGTTTGCCGATCATCGGGCAAGTCAACTAAAGTCCACACTTTGTTCTCATACATGGATCCCATCTCAGATTTCATGGCCTCAAGCCATTTTGCGGAATTCTGGCTCACTATCGCTTCTTCATAGTTTGTAGGTTCATCATGGTCTAGTAACATGACTTTCCAGAACAGGATTACCGTACCACTCTGGTGCGGATCTTACTCTGGTTGATCTACGATGTTCAGTAACAACTTGATCTGAAGTTCCATGATCATCATCATTAACTTCCTCACTAATTGGTGTAGGCGTCACAGGAACAGATTTACGTGATGAACTACTTTCAATAAGGGGTAGAGTACGATTACCTCATCAAGTTCTACTTTCCTCCCTCACTTCTTTCGAGAGAAACTCCTTCTCTAGAAAAACTCCAAATTAGCAACAAAAGTCTTGCCTTCGGATCTGTGATAGAAGGTGTACCCAATGATCTCCTTTGGGTATCCTATGAAGACACATTTCTCGATTTGGGTTCGAGCTTATCAGGTTGAAGCTTTTTCACATAAGCATCGCAGCCCCAAACTTTAGAAAGCGACAACTTTGGTTTCTTGCCAAACCACAGTTCATAAGGCGTCATCTCAGCAGTTTGATGGTGCCCTATTTAATGTGAATCGGCCGTCTCTAAAGCATAACCCCAAAAGCGATAGCGGTAAATCAGTAAGAGACATCATAGATCGCACCATATCTAGTAAAAATACGATTCTGACGTTCGGACACACCATTCGTTGTGGTGTTCGGGTGGCGTGAGTTCTGAAACTATTCGCATTGTTTCAAATGAAGACCAAACTCATAACTCAAATATTCTCCTCCATGATCAGATCGTAGAAACTTTATTTTCTTGTTATGATGATTTTCAACTTCACTCTGAAATTCTTTGAACTTTTCAAATGTTTCAGACTTATGTTTTGTTAAGTAGATACACCCATATCTCCTTAAATCATCTGTGAAGGTGAGAAAATAACGATATCCACCACGAGCCTCAACATTCATCGGACTACATACATCTGTATGTATGATCTCTAACAAATCTGTTGCTCTCTCCATAGTTCTGGAGACCGGCGTTTTAGTCATCTTGCCCATGAGGCACAGTTCCCAAGTACCAAATGATTCATAATCAAGTGGTTCCAAAAGTCCATCAGTATGGAGTTTCTTCATGCGCTTTACACCGATATGACCTAAACGGCAATGCCACAAATAAGTTGCACTATCATTATCAACTCTGCATCTTTTGTCTTCAACATTATGAATATGTGTATCACTACTATCGAGATTCAACAAAAATAGACCACTCTTCAAGGGTGCATTACCATAAAAGATATTACTCATATAAATAGAACAACCATTATTCTCTTATTTAAATGAATAACCATCTCGCATCAAACAAGATCCAGATATAATGTTCATGCTCACGCGGCACCAAATAACAATTATTTAGGTCTAAAACTAATCCGAAGGTAGATGTAGAGGTAGCGTGCCGACCGCGATCACATCGACTTTGGAACCATTTCCAGCGCATCGTCACCTCATCCTTAGCCAATCTTACGCAATCCGTAGCCCTGTTTTGAGTTGCAAATATTAGCAGAACCAGTATCAAATACCAGTGCTACTTGAGCATTAGTAAGGTACACATCAATAACATGTATATCACATATACCTTTGTTCACCTTGCCATCCTACTTATCCGCCAAATACTTGGGGCAGTTCCGCTTGCAGTGACCAGTCTGCTGGCAGTAGAAGCACTCAGTTTCAGGCTTAGGTCCAAACTTGGGTTTCTTCTCCTGAGCAGCAACTTGCTTGCTGTTCTTCTTGAAGTTCCCCTTCTTCTTCCCTTTGCCTTTTTTCTTGAAACTGGTGGTCTTATTGACCATCAACACTTGATGCTCCTTCTTGATTTCTACCTCCACAGCCTTTAGCATTGCGAAAAGCTCGGGAATCGTCTTATCCATCCCTTGCCTGTTATAGTTCAACATGAAGCTCTTATAGCTTGGTGGCAGTGATTGGAGAATTCTGTCAATGACGCTATCATCTGGAAGATTACCTCCTAGTTGAATCAAGTGATTGCAGTACCCAGACATCTTGAGTATATGCTCATTGACAGAACTATTATCCTTCATCTTGCAGCTGTAGAACTTATTGGAGACTTCATATCTCTCAATCTGGGCATTTGCTTGAAGTATTAACTTCAACTCTTGGAACATCGCATATGCTCCATTACGTTCAAAACGTCGTTGAACTCCCGGTTCTAAGCCGTAAAGCATGGCACATTGAACTATCGAGTAGTCATCAGCTTTGCTCTGCCAGACGTTCTTAACGTCGTCGGTTACATCGGCGGGCACTGGCACCGGCGGTGCTTCGAGGACATAATTCTTCTGTGCAGCAATGAGGATAATCCTCAAGTTATGGACCCAGTCCGTGTAATTGCTACCATCATCTTTCAACTTTGCTTTCTCAAGGAACACATTAAAATTCAACGGAACAACAACACGGGCCATCTATCTACAATCAACATAGACAAGCAAGATACTATCAGGTACTAGGTTCATGATAATTTTAAGTTCAATTAATCATATTACTTAAGAACTCCCACTTAGATAGACATCCCTCTAATCATCTAAGTGATCACGTGATCCAAATCAACTAAACCATGTCCGATCATCACGTGAGATGGAGTAGTTTCAATGGTGAACATCACTATGTTGATCATATCTACTATTTGATTCACGCTTGACCTTTCGGTCTCCGTGTTCCGAGGCCATATCTGTTATATGCTAGGCTCGTCAAGTTTAACCTGAGTATTCTGCGTGTGCAACTATTTTGCACCCGTTGTATTTGAACTAGAGCCTATCACACCGATCATCACGTGGTGTCTCGGCACGAAGAACTTTATAGCGGTGCATACTCAGGGAGAACACTTATAATTTGATAATTTAGTGAAGGATCATCTTATAATGCTACCGTCAATCAAAGCAAGATAAGATGCATAAAAGATAAACATCACATGCAATCAATATAAGTGATATGATATGGCCATCATCATCTTGTGCTTGTGATCTCCATCTCCGAAGCACCTCCATGATCACCATCGTCACCGGCACGACACCTTGATCTCCATCGTAGCATCGTTGTCGTCTCGCCAATCTTATGCATCTCGACTATCGCTACGCTTAGTGATAAAGTAAAGCATTACAGGCGATTGCATTGCATACAATAAAGTGACAACCATATGGCTCCCGCCGATTGCGATAACTTCGGTTACAAAACATGATCATTTCATACAATAAAATTTAGCATCATGTCTTGACCATATCACATCACAACATGCCTGCAAAAAAAGTTAGGCGTCCTCTACTTTGTTGTTGCAAGTTTTACGTGGATGCTACGGGCTTAGCAAGAACCGTTCTTACCTCGCATCAAAACCACAGCGATAGTTTGTCAAGTTGGTGCTGTTTTAACCTTCGCAAGGACGAGGCGTAGCCACCTCGGTTCAACTAAAGTTGGGAAAGCCGACACCCGCTTGACCACTTGTGTGCAAAACACGTCGGTAGAACCAGTCTCGCGTAAGCGTCTGGCGTAATGTTGGTGCAGGCGCTTCATCCAACAATGCCGCGCGAACAAAATATGACATCTTGATAAGCGGTATGACTTATATCGCCCACAACTCACTTGTGTTCTACTCGTGCATATGACATCTCGCATAAAACCGGCTCACGATACCCTTTGTTGGGTAGCGTAGTAATTTCAAAAATATTCCTAAGCACCGCAAGATCATGGTGATGCATAACAATGAGAGGGAGAGTGTTCTCCACGTACCCTCGTGAACCGAAAGCGGAAGAGTTAGCTGTAGCGGTTGATGTATGCGTCGTCTTCACGATCCGACCGATCAAGTACCGAATGCCGCACCTCCGAGTTCAGCACATGTTCAGCCCGATGGCGTCCCTCGAACTCCGATCCAGCCGAGTCTTGAGGAAATTTTAATCGACCTGACGGCGTGGTGGCGATGATGATGTTCTACCGATGCGAGGCTTCGCCTAAGCACCGCTTCTGATGTGTCGAGGTGGACTATGGTGGGCGGGGGCACGCTGCGGCTAAAGATCAAATAATCAATTGTTGTGTCCTTGGGTGCCCCTACCCCGTATATAAAGGAGGAAGGGAGTGCGGCCGAGACGAGGAGAGAAGCGCGCCGAGGAGGTCCTACTCCCACGGGAGTAGGACTCCTCCCCTAGTTGGACTAGGGTGGAGGGAAAGAGGTGGAGGAGGAGAAGGAAGGGCGCGCCCCTTCTCCTTGTCCTATTCGGACTAGGGGAGGCGGGCGGCCCTTGCCTGGCCGCCTCTCCTCTCTTCCACTAAGGCCCACTATGGCCCAATAACCTCCCGGGGGTTCGGTAACCTCCGGTACTCAGATAAAATCCCGATTTCACCGGAACACTTCGATATCAAACATAGGCTTCAATATATCAATCTTCATGTCTCGACCATTTGAGACTCCTCGTCATGTCGTGATCAAATCCGGGACTCGAACAACCTTGGTACATCAAAACATATAAACTCATAATATAACTATCATCGAAACCTTAAGCGTGCGGACCCTACGGGTTCGAGAACTATGTAGACATGACCGAGACACGTCTCAGGTCAATAACCAATAGCAGAACCTGGATGCTCATATTGGCTCCACATATTCATGAAGATCTTTATCGGTCGGATCGCATAACAACATCGTTGTTCCCTTTGTCATCGGTATGTTACTTGCAGAGATTCGATCGTCGGTATCTCAATACCTAGTTCAATCTCGTTACCGGCAAGTCTCTTTACTCGTTCCGTAATACATCATCCTTAACTAACTCATTAGTTGCAATGCTTTACAAGGCTTAAGCGATCTGCATTACGAGAGGGCCGAGATACCTCTCAGAGCAATCGGAGTGACAAATCCTAATCTCGAAATCGCCAACCCAACAAGTACCTTCGGAGACACACTGTAGAGCACCTTTATAATCACCCGATTCACGTTGTGACGTTTGGTAGCACACAAAGTGTTCCTCCGGTGGCAGGGTTGCATAATCTCATAGTCATAGGAACATGTATAAGTCTTGAAGAAAGCAATAGCAACATACTAAGCGATCGTAGCTAAGCTAACGGGATGGGTCAAGTCAATCACATCATTCTCCTAATGATGTGATCCCGTTAATCAAATGACAACTCATGTCAATGGCTAGGAAACATAACCATCTTTGATCAACGAGCTAGTCAAGTAGAGGCATACTAGTGACACTCTGTTTGTCTATGTATCCACACATGTATTATGTTTCCGGTTAATACAATTCTAGCATGAATAATAAACATTTATCATGATATAAGGTGTCGGGGGTGAGCTGGTGCGTGCCCCACGAGCACCCTCTGGGACCCTGGTCCTTGTAGTTCGGAGAGGCGGAGGTTGCACAAAAGCAGATCGGCGATGCTTGCGGCGGATTTTACCCGGCCGGAGCTCTCCGGGAGATAATACTCCTCTTGCTACTTTGTGGATTATCTTGTGTTCTTGCTAGGGAGCAATCACGGGCTACAAGACCTAAGCGTGAGTGTGGTTCTCTATCGAGCCGATCCGGGCGAACCCCTCTCGTTGCCCCGGGCCTCCTTTTATAGGCTCAAGGGGTTACCACATATGGCAAGTAGACAAGGTTACAATGGTAATAACCTAGGTTGGTACACGCTTTATGCGGTGTCTGATAACTTATACCTAACTACGGCGGCAAGGGACAAGAGTCATCAATGCCGTCTCGGTCGTGAAACGATTAACGAGGACCGTCAAGTGCGCCTCCGTTCGCCCACGATGGTAGCTTATCGGCGCTGCTTGTCGCTACTCTCCGCTGGCTGCACAGCTCCCGACCGCGTCCTTGGGAGAGCCCGTGGTGACACGTTGGCGGGTGGTGGAAGCGGAGATGAAGAGAGGTTGCCCGCCCGGCAAGCGCCTTGCGCGGCAGGAATCTTGTCGCGCAGGGGTTCAGCGCTTGCTTGAGCCTTCGACAAGCTCCTCTTGCGGGGCCTTGTTTCCCTTTAGCATACTGAGTGGCCTTCGGCAAGCTCCTCTTGCGGGGTCTTGACTTCTTTGCTCTTGAATGGCTCCAAAGGACTCTTGAGGTCTTGGCGGCCATCAAGCCCGGCCCGGCCGTGGGGCGTTGCAACTGTCCGTGCGAGTTCGGTACTAGGGTACCCTACTCTAATACACCGGCACGAGGCCCGAACTGGAGCCACCTGCAGCGTAAGCTCTGTTGGGCCAGGCCCAAAATAGTGCTGGTAGCGTGGTCTTGATTACGCCGTTACTTGCCTTGGACCCTACGTCTCCCACAGGCGGCCGCGCCCAGCGCTTCTTCTGTGCGCGCATTAATTGTGGTGTCGTGGGTGAAGTGGGCGTCGTGTGGTCGCCTCATTCGTCGCCTCGATTACGCATCTCCATACGTGGTTCCCATGCACTTTCGGGGTTCAGGCGGTGGAAGTGGGAAACTTGGCCGTTCGGCGAGGCAGCAGGTGCATCTGATTCCTGCTCTTCCTGCACCTTGATTAGCGGCGGCGGCGAGCCCCACCTTGCTCTTTTAAGAAGGGCGGAAGGGGCCTTGAAGCCCGCACTCTCCGATCCTTCCTTTCTTCAACTTCTGCTCCCTTTCTCTCATTCACCATGGAAAGGGAACGCAATTCTCCATCGATGGCGGGAGGTGCAGCTAAGCGCACCCTCCCAATCCACGCTTTGGGGTGGTGGAGCCGGCCGCAAGGGAAGAGGGAGGCGAGGTCGTGGGCAGTCGAGGCCGGGGAGGCGGGCGGCGGTGCGCCGTCTCCGCCTCTGTCGGCGGTTCCTCTCCGAGGGCAGTCGTGGGCAGGCTCGGCGCTCGGGAAAAGGCGGGCGGGCGAGGCGTCGTCCCGCCCCGCCCGGCCGATCCACTCTGAGGGCGACCCTTGCGAGTTCTTTGTCAAGCTGCGCGGGCGCCTCGTCGTCGTCTCCGGCTTCCAGCTCCGTTCGCGATGGCGATGGGTCGGATCCACGAGGCGTTGAGGTTGCACATGAGGGGCTGTGGGATCGATGTACCTTGAGTCGCGTTGTATTCCCAGCCCCTAATGTGATGTACCTTGACCGTGGATGGAAGACATTCGCCCACATCCACAACCTGCTGGCGGGGTTTACCCTCCATTTTAAGTTAATGGAGGTGACCTCCTCTCCGTCAAGGTCTTGAGGATCTTGGCTTTTCGGGCAAGGTGCTGCGTGGATAGCTCCTCCGGCAGCGATGATTCCTCCTCGGCGAGTAGCGAGGAGGAGGCGGCTGATGACGGCGAGGGTGGCGGGCCCAACTAGTTGCAGGCGCCGCTCCGCGTTACCGGCGACCCCATCATCCGTGTCGCCCGGCTCCTTGAACTCCCGAGGTGCGTCTCCTTGGGCGGCTGGCGTGGGGAGGCTGCGAAAGGGAAGAGGATGGCGACAAGGCCGTCAAGTCGGATCTGAGGCGTAGTGCCCTCGACAGCAATCTTGGCGTCCTCCGCCCGTCTTGAGCCTGCTTCGGCGTCGCCATCCCGTCAAGCCTTGGAGAGCCCCGGCATGTTCTCTTGGTGCCTTCGGCTTTTGTAGCTCAGCGTGGCGCTTCTTTTGCCCTTCCACCTCCTCAACCTACCTCCACGAAGATAGGGACAGAAAAGGGATTACGGGCATCTTATCTTTTTAATTTGTAAGCCTTGGGCCTTATCGCATTTAAAACTTGTAATCCTCTCTTTCATGTTTTCACTCTCCACGGATTTGTGTCCGAGTAGAATGTTTTTAATGAAGAGGATGTTTGAGGAAGACGAAAGGCTTATCGATATCGCAGCCCGGCAACTCTGGTTTGCCACAGACCCGGCAACTCCGGCGACACGCAGCCCGGCAACTCTAGCTTGTCGGGGTTTGGATCTTGCGCACCTTTCTTCTCTTCGCTGTTATTTCAGTTAACGAGAGCGATTTAGCTAGTGCTGCGATGAGCTATTTTCGTAATATACACTATCTTAGGCAATCGAATGCTTTGTTATTCCCTTTGCTCGATTTCTTCCCTTGTATGTTACTACCCTCGCTTTCAGGAAACTTGCGGTGCGGCACCCTTGCCCTTGGCGCGAGTCTTGGAACTTGACCTTCTTTGGCGGAGTCGCTACCGACAAGCAACCTCGTCGCGGACTAGCCGCAGCTCACTTAAGTTGTTGGCGGACTCGAAACAAAGTAAGTAGCGACTAGTCACGATTTGGTTCCTCGCGCAGGTTTTCCATACAAAGTACTTATCGTTCGAGGAAGATAACTCAAAAATTTAAAACTGGTCGCTTAAACTTAGCAACTTAGCTTTTACATTGTCCATTTTCCGGCAAAGCGACGGTTCCCCGGCGGCGCTTGTCATTACATCATTATCTCCTCCTCTCCTCCCCGGTTAACTTGTGGGTGGATGAACCTCCTTCTTGTTTGAGAAGAAAGAAGAAAAAGATAGTTGTGAAGCCTAATGGCTCATTGTAAACTTACGAGGCGTGGGTGATGCACAAGGTTGTTAGTAAACACATGCATATATGATTATGAAAGCATGTATTAACAAAAATGTTACGCAACCATAGGCTTTCTTGATGCAGGGTCTGCGCCCGGCTTTGTACAAAGGATTACATGCAACAGCGGCAAGACTTGTACAAAAGGGTTCTTGAGCAGTTCCGACAACCGCGCCTCATCAGGTAAAACTTACAAAGATGCTCTATGTTCGAGGAATTGCTCACGGAAAGCCGTCTTGGTCTCAAAGCGGACAGCGCCGGGCCTAGTGACTCGTTTTACCCGATAAGGGCCTTCCCACTTGGCGTCAACTTGTTGGAATTCTTGGCGGATTGAGCAGCGCGAAGAACAAGGTCGCCTTCCTCGAAGCTTGGCATTAACTTTGTGGCTATGGTAGCGGCGCAAAGCTTCTTTGTAACGAGCAGCTCGTCTGGCAGCTGAAGGCGATCTTCCTCGAGGAGCGTAGCGTCATCTTATCGCAGCTGCTCTTGCTCAAACTCATCATAGCGAGCACTTTCGAGGTGACCGTATCTGAGTTCCGTGGGAGAACTGCCTCTGCTCCGTAGACTAGAGCAAAGGGTATGCGGCGGTGGCTCGATTTGGCATCGTCTGATCGACCAACGAACCGCGGCAGCTCCTCGATCCGATTCCTTCCGCACTTGTGCAGCTGTCGAAAGTTACGGTCTTGAGTCCTCGCAGCACTTCAGCGTTTGCTCTCTGCTTGACCGTTGCTTCTCGGATGAGCAGCGGAAGCAAAGCAGATCTTGGCGCCAAGATCTTGGGCGTCTTGCATGAAGGTGCGACTTCGTGAGCGTAATGCCGTTATCGGTGATGATCGGTTAGGGATCCCAAAGCGGCAAACAATTGACTGAAGAACTTGCGGTATTTGTCTTATCACCTTCCTCCTGGTTCCACTTCCGGCCACTTTGTGAACTTGTCGATTCGGCGTACAAGTACTCAAAGCCCCGACAACTTCGGGGAAGGGGCGAGATGTCGACCCCGGACCGAGAAGGGCGGGATAAAGGATCGTCTGGAGAGCTTGAGCTGGCTGGTGTATCTGTGTTGAATGGGCCTTGCGCTTCACACTTGGTTACTTGTGCGGTTGCATCTGGAGGCTTCGGCGGAAGAAACCTTCTTGGAAAGCTTTGCGGCAAGTGCTCTTCTTGCCAATGTGGTGACCACATATGCCTCGTGTATCTCCGCCAACAACTTACATCCATCTTCCGGCAAATACACTTCAATTTCACTCTGTTGAATCTTCTTACATGCAGGATGTTGTCAACAAACTGGTACATACTTCATTGCCGGGCTACTTTTTCCGCTTCTTCTTGCTCTTGGGAAGTTCTCACATGCGAAGGAAATGGGCGATCTGCTGTGCCCATGTTGGAGCACGTGGCTCGACAACAAGACTAAAGGCTCATCTATCACTGCGGGACCATCGGCTTCTCGGCAGGACCTGCGGGTGCGGAGCTCGATGAACCCGTCAAGCTTATCGGAGCTAAGCTTGCCGGGGCGTTGCTTCAACGATACAAACGCATGGTTTGTCGAACGACTGCTCCTCGGTGATATTCGCGTTGGTTTTAGGGACCTTCTTGGCGGCGGCTTGGAGAGCTCTGCCGGAAAGTAGTCGCCGGAAACCAATTTTCTCTTCTTGCTCTGTCCTGTTGATGGTGTCACGGTTGGCTGAGTCAGCTTGAGCACAAAAATTCCTGGTTCCACAGGTAACTTAAGCGCGGCACATTTGGAGAGGCCATCAGCTATATCATTCTGCGCTCTTGGAGCGTGTTCCATTTGCGAGCCTTCAAAGTGCTCTTCCAGCTTCCTCACTTCATCGGCGTACGCTTCCATCAGCGGACTCGGTAGTCTTTGTTCACTTGGCGGACGACAAGCATGAGTCTCCACGACAATGAGCTTCTTAATCCCAAGGTCCCTTTGCAATCCACGAGACGGCAAGCAAGCCTTCATACTCTGTAGTATTGTTTGTTGCTTGTTCCTTTGGAAAGTGCATCTGGACTATGTACTTGAGGTGCTCTCCGGTGGGTGCGATAAGCAACGCCTTGACACCGGCGCCTTGCAGCGAGAAAGCACCATCAAAGTACAACAGCCACTCTTTATTTGCCTCCTTGATGGGGATGCTTGTCTCTGGAATCTCTTCATCCTGCGTTGGCGTCCATTCTGCTATGAACTCTGCCAATGCCCTGCTCTGGATAGTTGGAGTGCTCTCGAACTTGAGACCAAAGCTTGACAGTTCCAGCGCCCACTCAACAATCCTGCCTGTTGCTTACGGATTTTGCAAAATCCTCTTGATTGAAGCAGTGACAAGCTGTTATCTCATGTGCTTGGAAGTAATGGCGCAGCTTCCTCGAGGCCATGAGGAGGCGAAAAAGCAACTTACGCACGCAGTACCTCGATCTAGCCCCCTTGAAGGCCCGACAAAAGTACCTTGGGCGCTGCACCATCTTCTTCGTATCTTGTCACACCCTGCGCTGATCCGTCCTTGTCGGGACCGAGCTTGGCAGAAGCCCCGCTTTCGTCGCTGGGCCTTTTGCCTCGGTTGCGGCTCATCATCTGCTTCCCTCTCCGCTACTAACGCAACACTAACCACTTGATTGGTCGCTGCTATATACAGCAGCAACTTATCTTGTGGCTTAGGTGCGACAAGTATTGGAGTGGAGGACAGTACCTCTTCAAGTCTGCGGCGCAACCTCCGCCGGAGTCCATTTCATTGGACCTGCCTTTTCAAAATCTTGAAAAGCGGCGGTAGCTCTACAGAACTTAGAGATGAACCTCTTGAGAGCAGCCACATAGCCGGCAAGCTTCTGACATCCTTGGCCAGCGTTTTGGTGCTTTGATCTGCTCGATGGCCTTGATCTTGTCGGGATTGGCTTCAATTCCGCTGAGATACAAAGAACCGAGAAGCTTGCGGAAGGACTCCAAACACGCACTTCTCGGGGTTGAGCTTGAGGTTGATCTTGCGCGGGTTTGTAAGCGTCTCATCAAATCTCGAACCAAGGTTGCCTTGTCTTTGCTCTTGACCACTATGTCATCCATGTAAGCTTGTACATTTACGTGTATTTGTGGTCCAAAAGCATCATGGACTACCCTTGCAAAGGTTGAACCAGCATTCTTCAAACGAAAGGCATCCGTATAAAGCGATCGTGTCACATGGTGTGATGAATGCGGTTTCTCTTCATCCTCTTACGCCATGAAGATCGATGATATCCTGAATATGCATCAAGAAAAGCAGCGGATCGCACCCAGGTGTGGAGTCAACAATCTGGTCGTCTGGCGGCAAGGAAATGGGTCCTTGGGACAAGCTTTATTAACGTCTGTGAAGTCAATACAAAGTCTCCATTTCCCATTAGCCTTGCGTACCACTACGGATTGGCCAACCACGTGGGGTGGAGGACTCCTCGACAAGCCTGCTGCTTCCAATTTCTTGATTTCTTCGCTATGAACTCTTGGCGCTCCTTTTGTTTCCTAACTTTTTGCTTGGCCGGGCGGCGTGAGTATAGACAGCTAGGTGGTGCTCAATTACTCACAGGAACAGGGGATATCGGATGGTTGCCATGCAAACACATCGACATTAGCCCGGGGAAAGCAGCGAGCTTCGCCTTCCTATTTAGGATCAAGCGTGGCGATGGTGAAGGTACCACCAATGCCGTCCTCCCTGGCAGGCACCTTCTTGGTCTTTGGCGGAGCTGCCATCATCTTGTTGCACTTGCCGGTGGAGCTCGATGGTGCATCCTCGACGGTAGCGCAGCACTCCGAAGAGGTGCGCTTGCGGAGTGGACAACGAGCTCTTGCGGACCTGGTGGTCTTCTTCCCCGGGAGTTTCAGCGGCAAGTGGTTTGCTATTTGGCGCTCTTCTTTGCATCCGTAAATCTTGTCGGTAGAGATAAGTGCATCCTTCTTGTCGCTATGGACAGAAATAGCGCTTATCGGGCGGGCATCTTGAGTAGGTTGTAAGCATAATGAGGCGGCCATGAACTTGGCGAGTCTTTGAATGACCAAGTATGCCATTGTAGGGCAATGGGAAATCGCGACGTCGAACATGACCCTCTCGAGTTCTGAAGTTGAGCTCATTGCGAATATTCAACAGCGTGATCTTCCCCTTGGGCTTGCTCCTTCTGGGTTGATTCCTTGGAAAGTGCGGTTTCTTGAGCTCATTGTCGAGGTTTGAAGCCACGGAGCCTGCGAGAGGAGATCAAATTCAGGCGGCCCGCCGTCAACCAACATATTTGTGACCTTGAGGTTGCGGATGGTTGGTGAGACCAACATCGGCAAGCACCCGACCGCGGTGATGCGATCGGGGTGATCCTCAATGTCAAAGATGATGGGCGTCTTGGACCACCGAGAGGTTTGCGTGACCCTATGGATGGTTCTGCTGCATTGACCTCACGCATCCATTGCTTGAGTTGAGACGCACCACCGTCGACGCAAAGGACCTCTGTTGCCTTTTGAAACTCATGCTCATCAGCCTCATCGTCTTCATAATCCTCGTCATCTTCATCTTCATTTTCTTCCTTATCGCGGACCCACGGGAAGTCATCTCCTTGCCGCTGCTTGGCCTCTGCCATGGCGTCCTCCCGACCGGGTCTCTTTTACTTGCCGCACCTGCACCTTCTTGGGCCTTCTCTTTGTCTACGCGCTCGTATTCAGCTTTACGTAGCTCAACAAGTTGCTCGACTTTCTTGCAGCTTTGGAGATCGTGGCCCTTAGTGCGGTGGATTTCTGATCTTGCTTGTTGGAGCCGTCGGGCTTGTCGGTGCCCGCCACAGCTTGGCGGTCGGCGTCAACAACAATCTCCTTGCGGACCACCGGCCTTAGCTTTGTTGGCGGCACCATCCTTGCGGACTGCTCGACAACTAGTACTTCTTGGTTTTCTTCCTCCTATTGTTCCGCGCGGCTATTCCTTGCAGGCGGTCCCTTCCTTGTCGGACTCTGCTCCCACACTCTCTCTGGGAGCCTTCTTCCTTCTTCGGTAGCGTGCACACTTGTCGGCCAGGCGTAGAGCTTCGTGGCGTCTTTCACTTTGCACATCGCCATCTCCTCTCTCATCCTGCGATTTCGTACATTACGATGGAATGCACTAATCACTGCAGCGGTGGGCGTCTGGGATGTTGTAGTGCACTCATTGAATCTCTGGATGAATTTGCGAGGACTCCCCCTCATACAGGCAAGCAGGTGGAGATCACTCTCCACAGCCATGAGGCTTGTGGCCGCTGTGAAGGCGCCAACAAACTAGTGGCACAAATCTGCCAAGAAGAAATAGAGCCATCCGGCAAGTGCATGAGCCAAGATCGGCGTTTGGCTTGAGCACCAAGGGAAGTAGTTGGCGAGATCTTGTCGTCTCGTCCCCGCAGCTTGCACCGCGATGGTGTAGATCTTTGAGGAACTCCGATGGATGTGTCCTGCCGTCGTACTTCTCCGTCACATCTGGTTTGAAGTTCTTCTTGCCAGACCACGGACTTGCCGCAGCTCACGAGTGAGCGGGGCAACCCGCGTCTGACAAATCGCTGGTTCCCCTGGCGCATGCATATCGACGATGGGCGGCGCGTTGGTCAGATTGTGGGCGCTTCCCTTGGCGCTTCGTCACGGGTTCGGCGTCCTCTTCTACCGCTCGAAGAACTTGGCGTTGGTCGCGGCGAGCTCGTGGATCGGCGGCGCCGTGGAGTGTTGTCGAGTCGATCCGGCGAGTCGGCGATCTTGGCCGCCGGGAAGGGAGTGTCGGTGGGTGCACCCGCAAGTCTCTCGCCATCGGCTCCGCCTTATCGCCCGTCGCGGCTGCGGCGCTTAGTTGTCGTGGGGCGTCGCCGTTAAGCGAAGCCGATGAGACTTTGAATTGTGGCCCTCCATTCGTCGACCTTATCGGCCGTTGGAGGGTAATCTAAAACAATTGAGCTCTTGCCAAGGCTTCCGCTGGTGTGGTTGGCGGCAATGGTGTGCGGGCGAAGAAGCGGGATGTGCTCGGACTCTAACCAAGTTAGGAGGAGCAGCATCCCCAGCGACCGTACCCCCACTCATCCGACATCTTTGGGGCATCTCAGGTCTCGAGGCCTCGGGACCCTCGGCTTGCCTTGATCAATGGCGTATGGCGCCCACAGTATCGTGGCTGTCTATCATCAGCGCCTCCTGCGATGGGCCGGTGCAGGTCGGACGCCGAGCCAGCGCGCACGTTGTCCTTGGACTGGCGGCATCGTGGGCTCTCTCGGCGCGCGCGGTCCCTCCGCTTGCGTTTCCCCACCGCTGGCAGCTCCGGTGGTGGTGGGTTCGGCGGACAGCTCAGCTGCTGCGAAGGCTTCTTCTTGGCGCCATGTCGGCGAAGATGTCGATGAAATTGCTCGAGCGACCACGGATCAGGTTCGCACAGCCTCGATGCCCCTACAGCGCGCCAAAGATGTCGAGGGGTGCTGGTCGTGCCCACGAGCACCCTCGGGACCCTGGTCCCTTGTGGTTCGGAGGGCGGAGGTTGCACTAAAAGCGGATCGGCGCGATGCGCCTGCGGATTTTACCCAACCGGAGCTCTCCGGAGATAATACTCCTCTTGCTGCTTTGTGGATTATCTTGTGTTCTTGCTAAGGGAGCAATGCGGGCTACAAGACCTAAGCGTGAGTGTGGTTCTCTATCGAGCCGATCCGAACTGAACCCCTCTCGTTGCCCCGGGCCTCCTTTTATAGGCTCAAGGGGTTACCACATATAGCAAGTAGACAAGGTTACAATGGTAATAATCTAGGTTGGTACACGCTTTATGCGGTGTCTGATAACTTATACCTAACTCGGCGGCAAGGGACAAGAGTCATCAATGCCCGTCTCGATCGCTAGGAAACGATTATGAGGGTATCAAGTGCGCCTCCGTTCGCCATGATGGTAGCTTATCGTGGCTGCTTATCGCTACTCTCCGCTGGCTGCTGGCTCCCGACCGCGTCCTTGGGAGAGCCCGTGGTGACACGTTGGCGGGTGGTGGGCGGAGATGAAGAGGTTGCCCGCCCGGCAACAGCGCCGTGCTTGGCGAGGAATCTTGTCGGCTTGGGGTTCAGCGCCCTTGAGCCTTCGACAAGCTCCTCTTGCGGAGCCTTGTTTCCTAGCATACTGGTGGCCTTCGGCAAGCTCCTCTTGCGGGGTCTTAACTTCTTTGCTCTTGAATGGCTCCAAAGACTCTTTGAGAATCTTAGCGGCCATCAAGCCGGCCCGGCCGTGGGGCGTTGCAACTATCCGTGCACGAGTTCGGGGTACTAGGGTACCCCTACTCTAGTACACCGACATAAGGAAATAAAAATAACTTTATTATTGCCTCTAGGGCATATTTCCTTCACTAATTGCGACGAATACATTACTTACGGACAAATGGTCAAGGAAGGTGTTAAACTGGGTATTGTCTTTCTCATTCTGTCTTTGGATCACGTTGGGAGGATCGTGCATGACACCTATGACAGCGGCTTCCTCGATACTAACTTGGCTGACTCTATAGCATCCGTGGCCTTTTAAACCTGCCTCAAAATGGATCTCCATTCTTCCGTCCTTTAGATTTTGTTAATCATCATGCATTATCACGATGTACTGCTTCCTCTTGCGTCGTGGTGCTAGTTCAACAATGAATATGGAAAGTGTTAGTGTACATCAAGCTGTGAGAGTACATATAAAGGGCATGCAAGCGCAACTTGACTCGGTCGGTACCGTCTTGGTGTTGATGCTCGTGAGGTTCATCTGATCTTGCCAAGTCTGTTGTGTCGTGATTGCTTGAAGTAGTGTTATGTGTGAAGGCATCTTGAAGCGGCGGTTCGAGCAAGCGAGCAGTAACTTCGTTGAGATCTTTGAAATAGTTAAGCGGATGCTACAGCTCGTGGAAGCGGTGATCTTGTGTTTGTAGATTTAGCGGTGGACTTGGACCTTCTCTTTGCACTATAAGTACCAATGAGAATCTGGATGGCGATCCTTTTACGTTTCACCCGACGAGTAACACCACTCCCTACTATATTATTTTCCTTGCTCTTTTTTGACTTTGCCATGTCAAGCCGTATCCACAACACAAAAGAATAAAATCGCTCTTCAGAACTCATTGATGCATGATACATACAAGCAATACTTTGATGTAAGACAACCGTATGAGGATGGAATATGTAAGGAAAACGGGACGGCATGACATATTCACAGCTATGATGTGTAAACTAAGCAGAAGGATTTTCAAGAAAATAGAAGTGTTGCAAGCTAGACACCATATGAAAGATGCAACCAATATTACTCTGCCAAGTTAAAAGTGTCTTGTCATAAGTGGCAATTTAAAAAATTAGAAGCAGTACAACATAGAAATCAATGCAAGATGCAACCACTATCAAACTGCCATGTTAAAAGTGTCCAATCATGAGTGACTGATGTGGGATACACAACAGCAGTACTTTGATGTAAGAACATGGTATGATAGATAGATGCAGCGTATTCTAGACACAGAACACCATGTCATATGCACATGTATAACGTATGAACTCAGCAGGTGCAATTTAATCAAAATAGAAGAAATACAGGCTAGACAACATATGCAACATGAAACCAATTACCACCTTTGTCAACTTAGAGCAAGCACCTACGATGGAGTCACGGAGATGAACTCATCATGTAGACTTGGGACTTCAACTTCATTAGCGATTAGCGATGGCAAATCTAGAGAGTCTCTGTTTGCGTCGGTGCGGAGGACCACCAACATCCCTAACACTCTTTTCCTTCCTATTTTATGATATTGCCTTATGAAGTCAAAACCACAAGAAGATGAATAAAATTAGCTCTGCATAACTGGTTGATGCATGATACACAAGAACATTACTTTGATGTAAGGCAGGCGCAGGATAGGAGGATGGAATATATACAAAAAAAGATAGCGTTTCATATACACACGTACGATAGGAGGATGGAATATGTATGAAAAAATAGTAAGCGGAAGGCATTTCAACAAAATTAGAAGAAATGAAAGCTAGGCACCATATGAACATGCAACCAATATCACTCTATCGGGTAAAAAGTATCTAAATCGTAAGTGCCATTTCAAGAAATTAGAAGCGGTACAAGCTAGAAGACAATCCAAGATGCAACCTACATCACAGTCCCAAGTTAAATGTGTCTTATGGGTAAGTGATGGGTTGCGGTATAAGTTCTAAGCTACTGTGAGATGCAATTCAACATAATCAGAAGCAATACAAACTAGACATCATACGGAAGCGCAACCACATATAACAGTTCCAAGTTAGAGCAAGCACTGTGATGGTGGAGTAGGGAGATGTGCTCATCATGTACGTATGTTCTAGAAAGCAGGAACACGTGTCATATTCACATGCATTATGTGTAAAATGGCAGATGCAATTCAACAAAGTTAGAAGCAATACAAGCTAGACATCATCGCAACATGCAACCACATATAATAGTGCCAAGTTAGAGCAAGCACACATGATGGTGGAGTAGGGAGATGTGCTCATCATCTACATAGCTCGTTGAATGTCTAGCCTTGCATTGTCTTGCAAATCTTTTTGGGAGGATGGCGGAGTAGAATCTATAGAGAACCTCCGTTTGGTTGCTCGGAAGGACCACCATCATCAATGCCTTGCCAATTTCCTTGACTTTATTGATTTTGCATTGTGAGGTCAAACCGACAAGAAAAAGGAATATAATTAGCTCTTGAGAACTCATTCATGCATGATCTTGTGAACACTACTCGATGAAAGGCAAAGTCATGATACGATGATGGAATATATGCGAAAAAATGGGATGACTTGACATATTCACACCTATGATGTGGTAACTAAGCGAAGGCACTTCAACAAATTAGAAGCACTTGCAAACTAGACACCATATGAAAGGTGCAATCAATATCACTCTTCCAAGTTAAAATTGTCTCGTCATAGGTGGCGTTCATCAAACTAGAAGCAATACATGCTAGAAATCATATTCAAGGCGCAAACCAATATCACTGCCAACAAAAGGTGTTCCATCATAAGTGGTGATGGAGGATACACAAGAAGAGTAGTTTCATGTAAGAACATGGTGTGATGAGCAGATATAGTATGTACCAAAAACAGGAAAATGTGTCATATTCACACGTATCATGTGTAAGCTAAGCAGATGGAGTTTATACTAATTAGGAGCAATACAAGCTAGACACCATATGCAACATGCAACCAGATATCCTGCTTTGCCAAGTTAGAGCAAGCACCTTGGATGGTAGAGTAGGGAGCTGAGACTTGGACCTTGTAATGCACTATCGGTACAAGGAGAATCGTCTACAGATGCTCCATTTACGTTCTTTGCAGGAGGACCACCATCATCGCCTTCCTTACTCTTTTCCTTCCTCTTTCTTGATTTTGCCTTGTCAAGTCAAACCCACAAGAAAAAGGAATAAAATTTGCTCTTGAGAACTCATTGATGCATGATCTTGTGAACACTACTTTCATGTAAGGCAGCCGCATGATAGGAGGATGGAATATGTATGAAAAAGCAGTGGCGTGACATATTGACATGTATGATGTATAAAGTGTAAACTGAGCACAAGGTGCTTGAACTTGTTAGAATCAAAGCAAGCTAGAAACCATATGAAAGATGAAACCAATATCATTACTTGCCAAATTAAAGGGTGCCTAACAAATGTATTTGACCAAATTAGAAGCAATACATGGCAACAAGCTAGAAATAATATGCAATATGCAATGAATAAAGGTGGTGATCATAAGTGATTGATGCAGGATCAGAAGAGAGGTAGTTTCATGTAAGAACAAGGTTAACACATAGATGTAGTATGTACCAAAAATAGGAAGGCATGTCATATTCACAGGTATAATGTGTAAACTAAGCGGATACAATTTACCTAATTAGAAGCATTACAAGCTAGACACCTTATGCAACATGCAACCACATATCACTGCTGCTTGAAGTTAGAGCAAGCACACTGTGATGGTGGTGTGGGAATGCGGTCATCAACTAGAAACTCGTTGACTATCTTCATTTAGCCTTCTGTTTCTTGAGAATTATGTGGGAGGATGACATTGCACTCTTTAAGCAGTATGGCGTCTCACGGTAACCCACCGGGTGTTGTCTCATCATAAGTGATTAACGAGGATACAAAGAGCCTTAGTTTGATGTCGAACATGGTTAATAGACATATGTAGTATGTATCCAAAACAGGAAGGCATGTCATTATCAAAGGTATAATGTGTAAAGTAAGCGGATGCAATTTAACCAAATTGGAAGCAATACAAGCTAGACACCATATGCAACATGCAACCACATTTGACAACGAAGTTAAAGCAACACAGGATGGTTGTGTGTGGAAATTGAGATCATCAAGCTGTAGAGCTCGTTTCTTGTCTCCAGCTGGCGACCTTTGCATCCTTTAGCGCTGAAATGCTTAGTGCTTATCTTGAATTACACTAGGCGACTTACTGTCTTTTCTTTTCAGCATTCATCAACCTTTGCGTCAGTCTGAAATACCCATGCATAAAAACAATAGTGTGAGTATGGGTGAAGTGTGTGCACAATTAATGCAGTGTAAAGGTAGCGAGATAGCAGGTCGGTGAGAAATAAATGGCCAGGAGACATATGATAGCTCTACAACATGCATGCCACACTAAATTACTATAGGATTCTATGAAAATAACATTCGAGTGAAAACAAATAGGTCAGTCCATTTTTTACTGCATCGTCCAGATGTACAAAAAGCAGGCAGATCGCCTTCATCTACCTCGGCCCGATCGGTGTTGGCGATCTTCCTCAGCTTGGCAGCGACCACGGCCCGATCCCCACTGCGCCCTCCCTCGACCTCACCTTTGCCGTGCTTGGCAAACCCGGAAATCCATTCAAGCCCGCCGACCTCCGGATCGGGCGCAAGCAGCTCTGCGCCCCACACCCTATGATAGACACCGATCGCGCTTCCCGTGACAGGCGGACTAGGTGCTCCAGCGCCTAAGCGGTCTGCTTCTTTTAATTGCGGTTTGGTGACCTGAATTGAAATCAGGCAGACTCTGACCTCTAGCAAAGGTGAAATAGTAAAGAGAAACCTTGTGCATTTAGTATCATGAAGAAGGTGCGATGAAGCGCTCAACTAGTTTCTTTCGTGGGATGAATACGGTGTGGCGAGGCGTAACGTTTGCACGAATAAGGAAGAAGAGTACCTCTTTCTGCTGGCGATGTTGTGTCCTCATACATTTTTCCAACGATCTTCTTGTGGTTCGCTAGAAGCGAGAAGTTGTGGAGGGCAGTGCAGCCTTGGGCGAACCCATGGCCAAGTTGTTGAGTGTGGTGCGGTGGCCGTCTGTCGTGGCGGGGAAGCAGATCGAGGCGGCGAACCGGCGGCGTAGCAAGGAATAACTCGGTGCGGTGGGCGGTTTGCGACAGTGGAAGCGTCGTGATGATGGCGCGGGGCGGCGTGGTCGGAGTGGTTACGGTATGGCGCCGTCGGCGTCGGCGTCGTGGAGGCAGCTCTACATTAACCGGCTGCTAAGTCCTTGAGGCGTTGCGGTTGCGGTTGAGTTGACGGCGGCGTCGGTACCGGCTCTGGCGTGATGGAGGAGGCGGCGGTGGATTAGGCGCTATGGGGTGGAGGGCGGAGGAGGCTGGGGTTTAGCGGTGGTGGAGAGGAGTTTTGGCGCCACGGAGTATGAATTGGGAAGCGAAGGAGGCGGGGAACTAAGGGGGACAATGTTTGGTTTGGGCGCTTGTTTGAAATTTGGGAAAGTTACAAACTTTGCCCCATCTAAAATTCGGACATATTGCGGGTTGGGGTAGGACAGTAATCTCGGTGTCCCAAATGTGGGCGGGATAGATTTGGCCGGCGCATGGGTGTTTAAGCACCCAGGCGTATGAATGCTTCTCGGGCCGGTTGAGACTAGCGTCTTGGTGAAGTTACAAACCTACCCGGTTTAGACCTTTGGACATCGGGCGATAGGCTACGGGCTAGAGTCGGACAGTAATTTCCTACCACCAAACATTAGTCTCCAGCGGTTTGGGTGACGAGAGGCCTATTTGGCGCCGTTCAATATTTGGGAGCGGAAGCATTAACATTTTCAGTTCTCTTGAATTGAACATTCAGGATTTGTCAAACTTCACAAATCTTTAATCTTGAAAATCCTAAAGCTACGATTATTTTGGAATGGAGGTGGTACATTTGAATATACATTGTACATGAGTATATATTAAAAATATGCAACTTACCTTAGTTCATGCATGGTTCACATATAATCTCCTTGGTTGCAAAAAAAGTTAGACATGCATATGAATATATATAGCATGTTCAAGCGCACAACAAAGATTGATGCCCCTTTTACATCTGATTTACAAATGCCATTATCTAGGGTTCAAATAGATGAATGCACTTCCTATGAATTGAATCTTGAAACCCCTTTATGTTGAATTAGACATGTATTCTATTTAAGTAGCTAGCAATTTGGAATGTATCCATGCAAGTGACAAATGTATAAAGTGCTTCACACTAACAACATGGAGTGCACTAATTAATGTTTATATATGAATTGCAAAAGCATCCATTGCCTGTATTTCAAACCGCTCTCACTCTATGGATCGATAATATGAAATAAACACATGCACATGCTAGAATTCAATAGAGTATGGGTGTCGATAGACCGATTTTAGTCCATCGCAATTTGCAAAATTCATGATCTCATCCAAAATAATAATGCCATTTATATTTTAATTTAATCGTAGAACCGCCTTTTACGTAGATGCACTATGCCTCAGCCCGTTCTCACAAACGCGCTATATATCTCTCTATCTACCGCATAAGTGCACACACTTTATATGCATCGGCATTTCTCTTTCACACATGCTCACAATCTCTCTCGGGGTGTCGGGGAGTCTCACGCACATGATCTCTCTGTATCTCTCTCTCTCTCTCTCTCTCTCTCTCTCTCTCTCTCTCTCTTTCTGACTACTATGTACCACTCTTTTCACTAATCTCAGTTGGAAAACACTATTTCTCTCACATGCATATATACACACATACGGTCTCTACTAGCCCTCTATCGCACATATATGTGCCTCGTGTCTCCCTTACGCACATTATCTTTAGGCCTCTCTACACATTGCCCCCAGACACACCTCTCTCTTAGTAGTTGGCGAGATATGATTCCATCATATCATTAGGTGAGATATCCTTGTTGTTAGGCTAGATGGTATCTGAGGCAAAGTTTTACCCTAGTTAGGACCCTTGCAGTTGAGGAAAAAGCCTACTCTGATGCTGTATATTAGTGATAGGGGTGTGTACAAAGTACACATGAATACCAGGCATTGTGCGTGTGTATCTTGTCGACGAACTAGCCCCAAGCTTCTATAACATACTAGGGGCCTAGGGTTACAAATCATATATAGTCGACTTATCACCAATGGGGATAGAGTCCTCCACGACTCAGGTAGCTAGCTTCATGTTGTCGCATGAGTCCTCCACATGGGTCTTCGTATAGCAGCGTCTCGATCCAACCTATGTGGCGCTGGATGGAACCGACCAATGAGTCCTCATGTTGACCCACCACAACGAGAAATGATGTGCCCAACACACCACACGCATAATCGGTCACTAAGAAAATAAGCATATACAATAGTACAATGTTATACATGAAAGTTAATTGCATGGTGCATCCAAAATATTTGTTACGCATTGTGAATGTTTATATATTCTCCTAAAATATTAGTCACGGGAAAGAAAGCGAAGGGCATATCTCTCCTTGTCTCCACGGACATCCCTCTTTCTACACCACTTTCACATACGCACACAAACTATCTCGGCCCTCTAAAAGTATGCATGCCCACGACACATTCACGCATGAAAGTCATTGTATTTCAAGCTAAAGCACTATCACGGTCCTTTGGAGTTCAGAATATGCTCATTACGGTCACCATATACATTCTCATGGTGACCATACGGTATCTAGCTCACGATCGTCTCCGTATTTTCTTGATGACAACTGCGGACTTTGCATTTGATGTGTGCTCCGTATTTTGTTGGCGACACTTATGGTCATTGTATTTGAAGCGAAAGCACGATATAGTCCTTTGGACTTGAGAATAAGCTCATCACGGTCACCACATACATTTTGTCGTGCTAACCAACATGTGGTTGGATGGTTAGGAGGGCAGTGGTTTCTCGAGCCCACTAGGGTTAAAGTCCGGTGCTCGCATTTATCTGGGTTAATTTCAGTATTTTCGGCGATGTGCGTTCGGTGGGAGGAGACATTCCACTTTCGACTCTGAGGCACCTATGGTGACCGTAAAATCTCAAGATCATATCTGGCCCACTCTCTCGAAGGTGCTCATAGGGGTAGGGTCTGCGTGTGTGCACTTATAAGCGTGAGTGCTTGCGTATATATGAGCCCTTGCGTCTATACCATGTTAAAAAATACATGTTATGATTATCGGTCCTTTGGCTCACCGTACAACTCCGTATTTTGTTGATGACACAATCAATTGACCAGATCAAGCGTTCCCGTGGCGCAACTAGTGTTGCACCATCGGGTAGCGTAACCATGGGGCCCACCTGTCAGCCTGTATATGAAAGAAAGAAATGGTAGTTTGTGTCTGTACTGTGTTAATAAAATACGGAGTACAATAGGGTGATCATATGGTCACTCGCTCACCATACAGCTCCGTAATTTGTTGATGACACAATCAATTGACCAGTCAAACGGTCCACATTCAGCAGCACACATTACCATAGGGCCCACCCGTCAGCGTGTATATGAAGGATAGAAATGGTAATAAATTAGTGGTCGGTGGGTACTCGAAGTCGTGAGACCTCTGGTTGGCAGTCGCCGGTGGTGAAGCGCGTTGATTGGGCGGTGGGGTGGGGATCGCGGAGAAAAAGCTAAGCGGGGGGCCTAGAGGATGGCGGTCTGTGGCGGACCGTGGTGAGTGGTTTGGCGGCGGGCGGCGTGGCGGGCGGGCGGCCCATGAGCGAGGCGGCGGTTCGGCCGGTGGTGGTGGCGGCTCGAGGGTGGAGTTTGATGATAGCTGCGGGCCCTTGATTTCGTATCAACGGTGGAAAATCTAATGACGAGAGATGAAAAAGTCGGTCGGCCGGCGTGTAGCCTCACCCTTGCGTACACATGCCGCCGCAAGACACACACACACATGCAAGCGTGCAACAACGTACGTACACATAACGAACACTGCGCCGCATGCGGGCGTGCAACAACGCATACACATGCACTCACGAACAGGCAGCGTACACACACATGCATGCAACAGAAGCGTACCCTTGCGCCACGCGCAACACTCCTGCGCTTTGCATGCACACAGCACATGACACAAGACACATGCTCAACCTATACGTGCATGCACCCTTTGTTAAGGACATGGATTGTTACGGGTATTAATCAATCTTATCTGTGATAAGCAGAACATTGATGTTTGTAGCGGTCTTTATGAATCACGACGTATCGAACGAGCTATCAACATAGTAGGATTATCTACATGAAAAGGATGACGTCAAACTCAATGTTACAATCATCGGTTTATGAAATGCCCGCTTCTGACCGCCCTAGCCCACCAAAGGTTCCTCTGCTGTGCGTTGCCTGTGTCGGGTCACTAACAGGCAGGCCATGTTGGGAAACGTAGTAATTTCAAAAAATCATACGCGCACGCAAGATCATGGTGATGCATAGCGAGAGGAGAGTGTTGTCCATGTACCCTCGTGAGCCGGCGGAAGCATTAGCTGCTTGCGGTTGATGTAGTCGTGCGTCTTCACGATCCAACCGATCAAGTACGAGCGCCGCGGCAACTCCGAGTTCAGCTGCGTTCAGCCCGATGGCGTCCCTCGAACTCCGATCGGTCGAGTGTTTAGGGAGAGTTTCATCGGCACGACGGCGTGGTGGCGATGATAATGTTATACCGGCGCAGGGGCCGCCTAAGCACGCTTCTGATATTATCAAGGTGGACTATGTTGGAGGGGGCACCTTTGCAGCTAAAGATCAAATGATCAATTGTTGTGTCTCCAAAGTGCGCCCTCCCGTATATAAAGAGTGGAGGAGGGAGGGCGGCCCTCTCTATGGGCGCCCTAGGAGGTCCTATTCCCAGGAGTAGGATTCCCCCCTTCAAGTAGTAGGAGTAGGAGTCAAGGAAGGGAGAGAGAGAGAAGGAAGGAGGGCAGCCCCTCCCCTAGTCAATTCGGACTAGGCAGAAGCGCCAGCCTCTCCTCTCTCTTTCCCTAAAGCCCAATAAGGCCCATATACTCCCCGTGAATTCCGTAACTCTCGGTACTCGAAAAATACCGAATCACTCGGAACCTTTCCGATGTCCGAATATAGTCGTCCAATATATCCATCTTTACGTCTCAACCATTTCGAGACTCCTCGTCATGTTCCCGATCTCATCCGGAACTCTGAACTACCTTCGGTACATCAAAACTCATATAAACTCATAATATAATTGTCATCGAAACTTTAAGCGTGCGGACCCTACAGGTTCGAGAACTATGTAGACTTGACCAAGACACGTCTCCGGTCAATAAGCAATAGCGGAACCTGGATGCTCATATTGGCTCCCATATTCTATGAAGATCTTTATCGGCGGACCGCATAACAACATCGTTGTTCCTGTGTCATCGGTATGTTACTTGCCGAGATTCGATCGTCGGTATCTCAATACCTAGTTCAATCTCGTTACCGACAAGTCTCTTTACTCGTTCAGTAATACATCATCTACTTAACTAACCCATTAGTCACAATGCTTGCAAGGCTTATAGTGATGTGCATTACCGAGAGGGCCGAGATACCTCTCCGACAATCGGAGTGACAAATCCTAATCTCAAAATCGCCAACCCAACAAGTACCTTCGGAGACACACTGTAGAGCACCTTTATAATCACCCGATTCGTTGTGACGTTTGGTAGCACACAAAGTGTTCCTCCAGTAAGCAGGAGTTGCATAATCTCATAGTCATAGGAACATGTATAAGTCATGAAGAAAGCAATAGCAACATACTAAGCGATCGAGTGCTAAGCTAACGGAATGGGTCAAGTCAATCACATCATTCGCTAATGATGTGACCCGATAATCAAATGACAACTCATGTCTATGGCTAGGAAACATAACCATCTTTGATCAGCGAGCTAGTCAAGTAGAGGCATACTAGTGACACTCTGTTTGTCTATGTACTCACACATGTATTATGTTTCCGGTTAATACAATTCTAGCATGAATAATGAACATTTATCATGAAATAAGGAAATAAATAATAACTTTATTATTGCCTCTAGGGCATATTTCCTTTAGTCTCCCACTTGCACTAGAGTCAATAATCTAGTTCACATCGCCATGTGATTTAACACCAATAATTCACATCACCATGTGATTAACACCCATAGTTCACATCGTCATGTGACCAACACCCAGAGGGTTTACTAAAGTCAATAATGTAGTTCACATCGCTATGTGATTAACACCCAAAGAGTACTAAGGTGTGATCACGTTTTGCTTGTGAGATAATTTTAGTCAGCGGGTTTGTCACATTCAGATCCGTAAGTATTTTGCAAATTCTATGTGTACAATGCTCTTGCGGAGCTACTCTAGCTAATAGCTCCCACTTTCAATATGTATCAGTTGAGACTTAGAGTCATCTGCATCGGTGTCAAAAATTGCATCGGCGTAACCCTTTACGATGAACCTTTTGTCACCTCCATAATCGAAAACATATCCTTATTCCACTAAGGATAATTTTGACCGCTGTCGATGATCTACTCCTAGATCACTATTGTACTCCTTGCCAAACTCGGTGGTAGGGTATACAATAGATCTAGTACACAGCATGGCATACTTTGTAGAACCTATGGCTGAGGCATAGGGAATGACTTTCATTCTCTTTCTATCTTACTGCGTGGTCGGGCTTTGAGTCTTACTCAATTTCACACCTTGTAACACAGGCAAGAACTCTTTCTTTGGTATTCCATTTGAACTACTTCAAAATCTTGTCAAGGTATGCACTCATTGAAAAAACTTATCAAGCGTCTTGATCTATCTCTATAGATCTTCATGCTCAATATGTAAGCAACTTCATCGAGGTCTTTCTTGGAAAAACTCCTTTCAAACACTCCTTTATGCTTTGCAGAATAATTCTACATTATTTCCGATCAACAATATGTCATTCACATATACTTATCAGAAATGTTGTAGTGCTCTCACTCACTTTCTTGTAAATCTGAGGCTTCACGCAAAAGTCATATAAAACAATATCTTTGATCAACCTATCAAGCGTATATTCAACTCGAGATGCTTGCACCAGTCCATAGATGGATCATTTGGAGCTTGCACATTTTTAACACATTTAGGATCGACAAAACCTTACGGTGGCATCACATACAACTCTTCTTTAATAAATCCATTAAGGAATGCAGTTTTGTTTATCCATTTGCTAGATTTCATAAAATCGGCAATTCCTAACATGATTGGACAGACTTAAGCATAGATACGAGTGAGAAACTCTCATCGTTGTCAACACTTTGAACTTGTCGAAAACCTTTTGCGACAATTCTAACTTTGTAGATAGTAACACTACTATCAGCGTCCGTCTTCCTCTTGAAGATCCATTTAATCACAATGGCTCGCTGATCATTTGGGCAAGTCAATCAAAGTCCATACTTTGTTCTCATACATGGATATTATCTCAGATTTCATGGCCTCAAGCCATTTTGCGGAATCTGGGCTCATCATCGCTTCCTCATAGTTCGTAGGTTCATCATGGTCTAGTAACATAACCTCCAGAACAAGATTACCGTACCACTCTGGTGCGGATCTCACTCTGGTTTACCTACGAGGTTCGGTAGTAACTTGATCTGAAGTTACATTATCATCATCATTAGCTTCCTCACTAATTGATGTAGGAGTCACAGGAACATATTTACGTGATGAACTACTTTCAATAAGGGAGCAGGTACAGATTACCTCATCAAGTTCTACTTTCCTCCAGTCACTTCTTTGAGAGAAACTCCTTCTCTAGAAAGGATCCATTCTTAACAGCGAATATCTTGCCTTGGATCTGTGATAGAAGGTGTACCTTATGATAACTTTTGTGTATCCTATGAAGGCGCACTTCTCGATTTGGGTTTGAGCTTATCAGGTGAAACTTTTTCACATAAGCATCGCAACCCCAAATTTTAAGCGATTGCTTAGGTTTCTTGCCAAACCACAATTCATAAGGTGTCATCTCAGCGGTTTAGATGGTGCCCTATTTAGCGTGAATGCAGCTGTCTCTAATGCATAATCCCAAAGCGATAGTGGTAAATCGGTAAGAGACATCATAGATCGCACCATATCTAATAAAGTACGGTTACGACGTTCGGACACACCATTACATTGTGGTGTTCCAGGTGGCGTGAGTAGTGAAACTATTTTACATTGTTTTAACTGAAGGACAAACTCGTAACTCAAATATTCTCCTCCACGATCAGATCGTAGAAACTTTATTTTCTTGTTATCATGATTTTCTACTTCACTCTGAAATTATATGAACTTTTCAAATGTTTCAGACTTTATGTTTCATCAAGTAGATATACCCATATCTGCTCAAATCATCTGTGAAGGTCTGAAAATAACGATACCTGCTGCGAGCCTCAATATTCATCGGACCACATACATCAATATGTATGATTTCGAACAAATCTGTTGCTCGCTCCATTGTTCCGGAGAACGGCGTTTTAGTCATCTTGCCCAAGAGGCATGGTTCACAAGCATCAAGTGATTCGTAATCAAGTGATTCTAAAAGCCCATTAGTATGGAGTTTCTTGATGCGCTTTACACCAATATGACCTAAACGGTAGTGCCACAAATAAGTTGCACTATAATTATTAACTTTGCATCTTTTGCCTTCAATATTATGAATATGTGTATCACTACGATCGAGATCCAACGAACCATTTTCATTGGGTGTGTAACCATATAAGGTTTTATTCATGTAAGCAGAACAACAATTATTCTCTAACTTAAATGAATAACCGTATTGCAATAAACATGATCAAATCATATTCATGCTCAACGCAAACACCAAATAACACTTATTTAGGTTCAACACTAATCCCGAAAGTATAGGGAGTGTGCGATGATGATCATATCAATCTTGGAACTACTTCCAACACACATCGTCACTTCACCCTTAACTAGTTTCTATTCATTTTACAACTCTGTTTGAGTTACTACTCTTACAACGAACCAGTATCAAATACGAGGGGTTGCTATGAACACTAGTAAAATACACATCAGTAATCTGCATATCAAATATACCTTTGTTCACTTTGACATCCTTCTTATCCGCCAAATACTTGGGGCAATTCCGCTTCCAGTGAACAGTTCCTTTGCAGTAGAAGCACTCAGTCTCAGGCTTAGGTCTAGACTTGGGCTTCTTCACTTGAGCAGCAACTCGCTTGCCGTTCTTCTTAAAGTTCCCCTTCTTCCCTTTGCCGTTTCTCTTGAAACTAGTGGTATTGTCAACCATCAACACTTGATGTTTTTCTTGATTTTACCTTCGCCGATTTTAGCATCGCGAAGAGCTTGGGGGTATTCCGTCATCCCTTGCATACTATAGCTCATCACAGTTCTACTAACTTGGTGATGGTGACTAGAAAATTCTGTCAATCACTATTTTATCGGAAGATTAACACCCACTTGATTCAAGCGATTGTAGTACCCGGACAATCTGAGCACATGCTCCTTTGCTTGAGCTATTCTCCTCCATCTATTAGCTATAGAACTTGTTGGAGACTTCATATCTCTCAACTTGGGTATTTGCTTGAAATATTAACTTCAACTCTGGAACATCGCATATGGTCCATGACATTCAAAACGTCTTTGAAGTCCCGATTCTAAGCCGTTAAGCATGGTGCACTAAACTATCAAGTAGTCATCATATTGAGCTAATAGCGTTCATAATGTGCATATCCGCTCCTGCAATAGGTCTGTCACCTAGCGGTGCATCAAGGACATAATTCTTCTGTGCAGCAATGAGGATAATTCTCAGATCACGGATCCAATCCGCATCATTGCTACTGAGATCTTACAACATAGTATTTCTCTAGGAACATATAAAAAAATAAACATAGGGAAGCAACAATGCGAGCTATTGATCTACAACATAATTTGCAAAATGCTATCAGGACTAAGTTCATGATAAATTTAAGTTCAATTTAATCATATTACTTAAGAACTCCCACTTAGATAGACATCCCTCTAATCCTCTAAGTATCACGTGATCCAAATCAACTAAACCATAACCGATCATCACGGGAAATGGAGTAGCTTTCAATGGTGAACATCACTATGTTGATCATATATACTATATGATTCATGCTGGACCTTTCGGCCTAAGTGTTCCGAGGCCATATCTGCATATGCTAGGCTCGTCAAGTTTAACCTGAGTATTCTGCGTGTGCAAAACTGGCTTGCACCCGTTGTAGATGGACGTAGAGCTTATCACACCCGATCATCACGTGGTGTCTGGGCACGACGAACTTTGGCAACGGTGCATACTCAGGGAGAACACTTTTATCTTAAAATTTAGTGAGAGATCATCTTATAATGCTACCGTCAAAAAGCAAGATAAGATGCATAAAGATAAACATCACATGCAATCAATATAAGTGATATGATATGGCCATCATCATCTTGTGCTTGTGATCTCCATCTCCAAAGCACCGTCATGATCGCCATAAATCACCGTGCGACACCTTGATCTCCATTGTAGCATCGTTGTCGTCTCGCCAATCTTATGCTTCTCGACTATCACTACCGCTTAGTGATAAAGTAAAGCATTGAGAATGTTGCATTGCATACAATAAGCGACAACCATATGGCTCTGCCGATTGCGATAACTTCGGTTACAAAACATGATCATCTCATACAATAAAATTTAGCATCATGCTTTGACCATATCACATCACAACATGCCTGCAAAAACAAGTTAGGCGTCCTCTACTTTGTTGTTGCAAGTTTTACGTGGCTGCTACGGGCTTAGCAAGAACCGTTAAAACCTCGCATCAAAACCACAGCGATAGTTTGTCAAGTTGGTGCTGTTTTAACCTTCGCATGGACGGGCGTAGCCTCTCGGTTCAACTAAAGTTGGGCCGACACCGCCAGCCACTGTGTGCAAAAGCACGTCGGTAGAACCAGTCTCGCGTAAGCGTCTGGCGTAATGTCGGTCTGGGCCCCTTCATCCAACAATACCGCCAAACCAAAGTATGACATGCTAGTAAGCAGTATGACTTATATCGCCCACAACTCACTTGTGTTCTACTCATGCATATGGCATCTATGCATAAAACCAGGCTCGGATGCCACTCTTGGGGAACGTAGTAATTTCAAAAAAATTCCTACGCACACGCAAGATCATGGTGATGCATAGCAACAAGAGGGAGAGTGTTGTCCACGTGCCTGAAAGCGGAGCGTTAGCACAACACGGTTGATGTAGTAAATGCGTCTTCACGATCCGACCGATCAAGTACTGAACACACGGCACCTCCGAGTTCAGCACTGCGTTCACTGATGGCGTCCCTCGAACTCCGATCCGGCCGAGTGTTGAGGAGAGTTTAAATCGACATGACGGCGTGGTGGCGATGATGATGTTCTACCGGCGCGAGGGCTTCGCCTAAGCACCGCTTCTGATGTCGAGGTGGACTATGGTGGAGGGGACACCTGCACGGCTAAAAGATCAAGCGATCAATTGTTGTCTCCAAGGGGTGCCCCCTCCCCGTATATAAAGGAGTGGAGGAGGGGGAGGGCCGGCCCTCTCTATGGCGCGCCCTAGGAGGAGTCCTATTCTCACCGGGAGTAGGATTCCCCCCTTCCAAGTAGTAGGAGTAGGAGTCAAGGAAAGGGGAGAGAAGAGAAGGAAGGAGGCGCAGCCCTCCCCTAGTCAATTCGGACTAGGCCTTGGGGGGGGCAGACTCTCCTCTCTCTTTCCCCTAAAGCCCAATAAGGCCCATATACTCCCGGCGAATTCCCGTAACTCTCCGGTACTCCAAAAAATACCCGAATCACTCGGAACCTTTCCGATGTCCGAATATAGTCGTCCAATATATCGATCTTTACGTATCGACCATTTCGGGACTCCTCGTCATGTCCCTGATCTCATCCGGAACTTCGAACTACCTTCGGTACATCAAAACTCATATAAACTCATAATATAACTGTCATCGAAACTTTAAGCGTGCGGACCCTACGGGTTCGAGAACTATGTAGACATGACCGAGACATGTCTCCGGTCAATAACCAATAGCGGAACCTGGATGCTCATATTGGCTCCCACATATTCTACAAAGATCTTTATCGGTCAAACAACATAACAACATACGTTGTTCCCTTTGTCATCGGTATGTTACTTGCCCGAGATTCGATCATCGGTATCTCAATACCTAGTTCAATATCGTTACCGGCAAGTCTCTTTACTCGTTCCGTAATACATCATCTCGCAACTAACCCATTAGTCACAATGCTTGCGAGGCTTATAGTGATGTGCATTACCGAGAGGGCCCAGAGATACCTCTCCGACAATCGGAGTGACACATCCTAATCTTGAAATACGCCAACCCAACAAGTACCTTCGGAGACACATGTAGAGCACCTTTATAATCACCCAGTTACGTTGTGACATATGGTAGCACACAAAGTGTTCCTCCGGTAAACGGGAGTTGCATAATCTCATAGTCATAGGAACATGTATAAGTCATGAAGAAAGCAATAGCAACATACTAAACGATCAAGTGCTAAGCTAACGGAATGGGTCAAGTCAATCACATCATTCTCCTAATGATGTGACCCCGTTAATCAAATGACAACTCATGTCTATGGCTAGGAAACATAACCATCTTTGATCAACGAGCTAGTCAAGTAGAGGCATACTAGTGACACTCTGTTTGTCTATGTACTCACACATGTATTATGTTTCCGGTTAATACAATTCTAGCATGAATAATAAACATTTATCATGAAATAAGGAAATAAATATGAACTTTATTATTGCCTCTAGGGCATATTTCCTTCAGGCCATGTACCCAAAGAGCCCACATGTCAGTGGAAGAATGGCACGCTGTCCTACGTCAGAGTCGAGAGCGCCACTCGCTGCATGCTCGGCTGAACACGCCTCCTTGCCGCATTCAAACGCCTCCATGAAACCCGCCCGTGTGGAAGCCGAGAAACCCACTCTGGACACACGTCCGTTCATGACCGGCCGACATTAAACGCAACGTCGGCCGAGCTCCTCCCATCCGCCGTCTATTTAATCTCCTATTTAAACGAGGCCAAATGTCAGCCAAGAATCTCACACCTCCGCCGCTCCCCTATCTACTCCTTCACCATTTTGTCCACTCTTACAATGGTTTACGAAGAGTAGTTATTCCGCATCCAAGCCGGCCGGGTGGCCCGCTGAGCCCGCCGGATACGAGCTATGCAGCTCGCTGATCCACCTCCTTCCCTCGCTCGGCGGGCGATTGTTGCCCCAAGCCGGTAGCGGTTTAACAACTTCGCCGCTCGAGCCAGCTCGACGAGGAGCGGCGCCTGGCGGCGTTGCTGCCATCCCGCCGCCGCCTCGTCTGATGTCTCACGTAGGTGGGGGCGTGCACGAAGAGAAGAGGTGCATACGCGGCGACGATACTCCGTCTCTTTCCCAACCACACCGCGGGTACACGGTGGAGCTCATTTACATGCGAAAAGGCAGCCCACGTGGTAACTTGACACGTGTACTAGTTGTCCACTAGATGGAGGGAGGATCGTCTACCATGAGTGAGCAAACAAATTGCGACTTGATGCGTTATGTTAAAAAAAGAGGCAAACCATGTGGGGCCTACCTTAGAGGCAAGGCTCTATACACTGGAGTACTTTTGATGTGTCCCATCAACTCACGGAGACGAGGAGAAGCTTGCTTAGTCGCCATCTCCCCGCCCACAGGCGCGGTGGCTCGCAGGATGAGGTGAAGCTTGCTTACTACGCCTTACTCCCGCTCCCTCGCCCACGCGCGCGGTGGCTCGCAGGATGAGGAGAAAATTTTACTAGTACTCCCTCTGTTTACTCCTCGTCCCTACTACCTTGGTTAGAGAGATTATCATATTGTTTGGAATATATATGTCCTTTAGTACTCCCTCCATTTACTTATACAAGGCCACTATAAAAAAATACATTTTGCATCTATACAAGGCCACAAATAGTAATCGAGACAAAAGTTACTACTCCCTCCTTTCCAGTTTATGGCTCAATTTCAAAATCTCTCCAACCAAGGTAGGCGGTAAGTGGTGAATTAATTTCGTACTCTAGTTTGCACAAGTAATTAGTACGCTCGTTTTCTCAAGAAGTAATGTTTACCGAGGCATTAATTAGAACGAATGCATGAATGACCACTAAATTTCCATGAACTTCTACATGCATTGGTGAGTTTTCTCTTGACACTGCTTGCATCGGGTGATCTAACGCACCTCGAAATCCAACATGTGATGGTACTACTACTAGTAGTAGAATTGAGACTTATAAAACGGCAAAACGAATGTTTTGTAGATGAGACCTATAAACCCTAATGTGTACGTACTCCGTAAAATAAGATTTTCCCAAAACTAAGTCACTCAACCTTTATTTGCTTGTTTCCCTTCCTGCCTCCTTGCCTTGAACAGACTATGCCAAACTCCCATGCCTGCCGTGCGGGAAAAACCCGCCCTCGCCTTTTTTTAGTCCGGGTTTGTATCGATGGATCATGCAAGCAACAAAAACCAAGCCGTGTCTTGTACTCCTTCGTCGGCCTTCGCTTTCATGAATTACATACTTCTGTCGCCGACATGTGGGACATATAGCAACCGGTCGACATGGCAAGCACCAAATAACAGTGCAGAACAGCAGAGGGGGCCTTTTGATCATCTTGCCCGATAGTAGTAGTAATGAGCAATGAGACGTCAAATCACAATGCCGCAGCCTCCCAGACGGACGAAGCAACCATTATTTCACACTTCGGTTCGCCATCATCTCAAACCACGTAGTATTGCTTCTGCCTCAAGAGGGACACGCGCATCGCCTTGGTACATCATGACACATGGGACCGCATGACAGGCCATGCTCCCCCGCCGATCGCTCGGTAAAATCACCTCACTTTTACTACTATACTTCCTCCGTATAGGTTTACATGGCATGCACGTCATTCTAGGTTGAGAATTTAACTAGCTATATATGTGATGAACAGTATATGTTTAGAAACTACATCCGCTTAATAACCCAATGATATACTTTTTGTGACATAGTAACTCAGATTTAGTTAGTCAAATGGATGACCTAGAACTACGTGCACGCCCTATAAACCGAGACGTCTAAAAAAACGAGACGGAGAGGGTAGTTCAGTATGTATCTTTTTAGATCAATATAGTCGGGATTCACCAAGGAGCAAAACCAAGTGGTAGGCTGCACCTGTCGTGTTGGTGTAGCGACTCAAGCAGGGTCAGTCTGCACATGAAATGGCGACACACTTAATAGGACCCCTTTGGCTGACATGTGGCTCATCCACCGTCTTGTTCCACGTGCGATGCACCAAATTACAGTTTGGAGCAGCGGTTGGAATTCAAGGCACCCGGTCGTGGCCTTGTGATAGTAGAAAATGAGCGATGAGGGTCAAATCACAAAGCCCCACCTTTCCGCATTAAGCTGGATGAGACGAAGCAACCATCATTTCACTCTAGGGCGCAAGAGCATAAAGAAAAAGAAAACCAATGATGCGTGCGGCAGCTACCTAGGGCACCCTAGGGTGAGGGTCTCCACTACAATCATTTTTAAAGCGCCTCCACTACAAATCGGCTTCTCCTCGTCCTCTTGAAGAAAACCGATGATGCGTCGGCGGCAGGGTTTGTAGGAGTACTACTAGGCGTGCGGGGCCACGTCGTAGTAAGCAGGAGAGGGTTCAGTTCAGTCGACGCCTTAAATATGTGTGGGCCGCTTGGTTTTAGGGGAACGAGGCAGCATTTTGGGTTCGAGGACCCGTGGAGATATAAATGCATACAAAAAAATTTGGGCGTAGGTCTGACCGAAAGGCAATGATGCATGGGCCCTGCATTTTGATATACCGGGGCAGCGTGAAATTTGCTACTCTACTCAAAACTAGTAAGGTACACATGCATTGAACGTATGAGATTTTGAAACCAAATTATGAAAAAATACACACTATAGCATGTAAAGCTTTGAGTCACATATGCATGATGTAGATGTTCGTTTAGTTCTTATAGTTCATCTCATTCAAAATCAATTAGTTTGATAGAAATGTTAAGATTCATGGGGTTGTGCATTGTAAAGCATAAAGTAAAAAAACAAATAATGGCATTTCATTTCGAAAAAAAATCAATTATGATATGGAAGATTCTAGAACAAAGGAGAAGTGCATGTGTTTTGAGGTTTGTTCATTTTGCTTAACTTCAACCATGGAGTCTTCTAAATTGTACATGTGGCAGATCTGGTGAATGTTGATGATATACAACGGCCAGTAGTGCTCGGATTTGCCATCTCTACACTGTCGGATTAGCTTCATCCAGCGACCATCTTTCAAGTTATTTGCACACTATATAGTTCTAGTGACATAGTTGCATTTCTTGGAAAAAAGCTACTAGTGGGTTGTACTAGCTATTTAGGAATATAAGATGTATACATGGAAGTTGTAGGGAAAGAGATGACATGGAGTATCTCAATTCCTATGAGTAGGGATTGGAAAAGAGATGTCATTTGGTTGACATCATAGGAACTTTTCTATTGAATCTAGAGATGACATGTATCTCAATTCCTATGAGGAGGGATTAGAAAAGAGATGTAATTTGGTTCATATCATAGGAACTTTTCTATTGAATATACGCTAATGTTTATTTTCCATTGAAATTATGGGAGTATAGGAATCCATTCATATGAACCAAGTGGCTCTAAAGCTATAGAAATGATATCATGTTTATTTCCTTTGAAATGTGGAGTATATGAATCTATTCCTATGAACCAATTGGCTCTAAAGGAAAAAAATCATATCATATAGAGTTCCTATGATATTCCTCCACACCAAAGGATGGTTGAAATTACTACTGGTGATCGATGGTCTTTCTTTGTAGATTCCTCCCCATCTTTATAGTTACCTCGAAGAAGAATGAAATGATATATCTGAGGTATTCTACATGTGCAATTTGGTACACGAAAACTCGGTAAAAGTTTGCGAGGTTTAAATTTTCAATAAAGCTATATGCACTGCATTTTGGAACGGAGGGAGCATACGGCAATTGCTAACACTCATGTGCAAGATTTGTGTGTAGGAGGAGTGGCTGTTTGTCGGTGTACTAGAGTAGGGGTACCCTAGTACCCCGAACTCGTCACGGACAATCCTTGACACCAGCGGGTGGCTGGCCTGGTGACCGCCAAGGTCCTCAGCGGCTCCTTTGGATCCATTCAAGAACAAAGTAATCAAGGCCCCGGCAAGAGGAGCTTGCCGGGAAGGCCAAACAAGACCCCGGCAAGAGGAGCTTGCCGGGAAGGCTTGGTGAGCGACAAGCTCCCGAAGGCGACAAGGACCTTGCGCTGCAAGGCGCTTGCAGCGGCAGTAACCTCTCTTCATCTCCGCTCCAGCTCATCCGCCAGCGTGTCGCCATGGGGCTTTCCCGAACGCAGCGTGTCAATGGGCTGTGCAGCCAGGGAGAAGCGGCGATAAGCGGGCCGACAAGCTACCATCGTGGCAAACGGAGGCGCTTGAGCGGTCCTGTTGCCTCGCTTCAGCGACAGGACGGACATTTATGACTTTTGTCCCTTGCCGTCGAGTTCGGTATAGATCATCAGACACCTTTGCATAAAGCGGTGTACCAACCTCTGTTTTCCTATTTTACCCTTGTCTACTTGCCACCTGTGGTGACCCCTTGTGCCTATAAAAGGAGGCCCAAGTGCAAGTAGAAGGGGTTCGGCTCCGGTTCAGTTCATTCGACACATACGAGACCACACTCACTCAGGCTAGGTTTTGTAGCCCTCATTGCTCCCTAGCAAGAACACAAATAATCGGACAAGCAAAGAGAGGAGTATTATCTCTCCGGAGAGCTCCGAAGCTGGGTAAATCTGCTCGTGTGCATCGCTTCGATCCGCTCTTTGTGCAATCTCCGCCCCCCTCCGAACCACAAGGGACTAGGTCCCATAGGTGTTCGTGGGTCACGATTAGCTTCCCCGACATCTTTAGAGTAGGGGTACCCTAGTACCCCGAACTCGTGCACGGACAGTCGCAGCACCCCGCGGCAGGGCTGGCCTGGTGACCGCCAAGGTCCTCAGCGGCTCCTTTGGAGCCATTCAAGAACAAAGTAATCAAGGCCCCGGCAAGAGGAGCTTGCCGGGAAGGCCAAACAAGACCCGGCAAGAGGAGCTTGCGGGAAGGCTTGGTGGCGACAAGCTCCCGGCGCGACAAGGACCTTGCAGCGCAAGGCGCTGCCGAAAGGTGTAACCTCTCTTCATCTCCGCCCAGCTCATCCGCCAGCGGTCGCCATGGGGCTTTCCTGCACGCATGTCAATGGGCTGTGCAGCCAGCGGGAGGCGGCGATAAGCGGCGCCGACAAGCTACCATCGTGGCAAACGGAGGCGCACTTGACGGTCCCTGTTGCCTTTCTCGAGGCGGCAGGGCGGACATTTATGGCTTTTGTCCCTTGCCGTCGGAGTTAGGTATAGATCACTGTACACTGTACAAAGCGGTGTACCAACCTCTGTTTTTCCTATCTTACCCTTGTCTACTTGCCACCTGTGGTGACCCCTTGTGCCTATAAAAGGAGGCCCAAGTGCAACGTAGAAGGGGTTCGGCTCCGGTTCAGTTCATTCGACACATACGAGACCACACTCACTCAGGCTAGGTTTTGTAGCCCTCATTGCTCCCTAGCAAGAACGCAAATAATCAGACAAGCAGCAGTAGGAGTATTATCTCTCCGGAGAGCTCCGAAGCTGGGTAAATCTGCTCGTGTGCATCGCTTCGATCCGCTCTTTGTGCAATCTCCGCCCCCTCCGAACCACAAGGGACTAGGTCCCATAGGTGTTCGTGGGTCACGATCAGCTTCCCCGACATCTTTGGCGCGCCAGGTAGGGGGCGTCGAGGCTGTGTGAACCTGATCCAGCGGTCACACGAACAACTTCATCATCACCTTCATCAACATGGCACCGAAGAAGAAGTCTTCGGCAGAAGAAGCCGTCGCGTCGAACCCACCACCACCGGAGCTGGACGGGTGGTGGGGAAAACGCTGGCGGAGGAACGGGCATCGTCGAGAGAGCCACGACGCCGCCAGGTCAAGGACAAGGCGGCGCAAGCCGGCGTCAGCGTGCGCGTCCATCTCAGGAGGCGCGGGACCGACAGCGTCGTGATGCTCGGAGCACCATACGCTCGTTGGATCAAGGCCAAGCTGGAGGATCTCGAGCCCCTCGAGACCCGCATGCACGCCCACAGATGCCGGTACGAAGCGAATACGGTCGCTTGGGCGGGATGTTGCTCCTCCTAACTTGGTTAGGAGTCCGAGCACATCCCGTTCCTCGCTCCGTACGCCATTGCCACCCACTACTCCAGCGGAAGCCTTGGCGAGAGCTCAGCTACTTCTAGACTACCCTCCAACGGCCGACAAAGGTCGACGAATGGAGGGCCACAATCGTAGTCTCATCGGCTTTGCCAACGGCGCGTTCGCGGCAACCAACTGCGTCCTTGCCGCGGGCGAGGCGACAAGGCACGACCGGTGGCGGCGAGACCTGCGGGGTGACACCACCATGCACTCCCCTTCCGAAGGCCAAGATCACCAGCTCCTCGGATCCACCTCGACGGCGAATCCACCGCGTCGTCGGATCCACGAGCTCGCCGTGATCAGCGCCAAGTTCTTAAATAACGACAACAAGAAGACGCTCGAACCCGCGCCGGCGCCAAGAGAAGCGGCGTCAATCCGACCAGCGCTGGGCCCCTATCGATATGCATGCGCCAGGGAACCAGGCGACTTGCCGTATGCGGTAGGTTGCCCTGCGTTCACTCGTGAGCTGCGGCAAGTCCAGTGGCCCGACAAGAAAAACTTCAAGCCAGATGTGCCAGAGAAGTATGATGGCAGGACACATCCATCAGAGTTCCTCAGCATCTACACCATTGCGGTGCAAGCTGCAGGGGGACGAGACGACAAGATCCTCGCCAATTACTTCCCGCTGGTGCTCAAGCCCAACGTCAGATCTTGGCTCATGCACTTGCCGGACAGTTCCATATCTTCTTGGGCAGATCTGTGCCATCAGTTTGTTGGCGCCTTCACGGTGCGCCACAAGCCTCATGGCTGGAGAGTGACCTTCACCGCTTGCCGGAAGGAAGGAGAGTCCTGCGCAAGTTCATCCAGAGATTGATCGTGTGCATTACAACATCCCGGATGTCCACCTGCCGCGGTGATCAGCGCGTTCCATCGAAACGTCGCGGAACCGTAGGGATGAGGAGGAGATGGCGATGTGCAAAGTAAAGGACGTCGTGAGCTCTCATACTGGGCCGACAAAGTGCAGCGTCTTTGAGGAAGGGAGGAGACTCCCAGGAGAGAATGTTGAAGCAGGATCTGACAGTGAGGAGACCGCCCCGGCAAGGAAGAGCCAGCGGTGGAACAACAGAAAGAAGAAGAACAAAGAAGTACTAGTTGTCGAGCAGTCCGGCAACGGAGGTGGCGCCAAGGCAAGGCTAAGGCTGGTGGCTCCGGCAAGGAGGTTGCCGCTGACACCGACCGCCAAGGCTGTGGCGACGCCGACAAGGGACAGCTCCAACAAGCGATCTTGCAAGATTCACGCACCAAAGGCCCACGACCTCCAAAGCTGCAAGAAAGTCGAGCAGCTTGTTGAACTGTAGAAGGCAGAGTACGAGCGGCGAGACAAGGAGAAGGCCCAGGAAGGTGCAGGGGCAGCTAACAAGAAGAGACCCGGCCGGGGAGGGCGCCGCGGCAAGGCAAAGTAGCGGCAAGGAGACAGACCTCCCCGCGGCCGCGACAAGGACGAAGACGAAGAGGATGATGAAGATATGGAGGATGACGAGGCTGATGAGCAAGAGTTTCAGAAGGCAACAGAGGTTCTCTGCGTTGACGGAGGTGCTTCTCTGCATACCTCGCACCGCCAACTCAAGCAGTGGATGTGAGAGGTTAATGCAGCAGAACCATCCGTGGAGTCGCGCAAACCTCTGAAGTGGTCTAGCACGCCCATCATCTTTGACATTGAGGACCACCCCGATCGCATAACTGCGGTCGGGTGCTTGCCGATGTTGGTCTCACCAACTATCCGCAACCTCAAGGTCACCAAGATGTTGGTTGACGGCGGGGCCGGCCTGAACCTGATCTCCTCTGCAGTGCTCCATAAGCTTCAAATCCTCGACAATGAGCTCGAAGAGGCGGCACTTTCAAGGAATCAACCCAGAAGGAGTAAGCCAAAGGGAAGATCACATTGCGGTAACATTTGGCAGCGAGCTCAACTTCAGAACTGAGAGGGTCACATTTGACGTTGCCGATTTCCCATTGCCCTACAATGGCATACTTGGCCATCCAGCACTCGCCAAGTTCATGGCAGCCTCTCATTATGCTTACAATTTGCTCAAGATGCCCGGCCCGGTAAGCGTCATTTCTGTCCATGGCGACAAGAAGGATACGCTTATCTGCGCCGACAACATTTACCGGGATGCAGCAGCTGCGACAGATAGCAAACCACTTGCCGCTGAAGCTCCCGGGGGGAAGAAGAAGACCACCTTGTCCGGCAAGAGCTCTGATGCCCACTCCGGCAGCGCACCTCTTGAGTGCTGCGCTACCGTCGAGGACGCACCATCGAGCTCCACCGCAAGTGCAAGAAGATGATGGCGGCTCCGCCGAAGACCAAGAAGGTGCCCGCCAAGGAGGACGGCACTGGTGGTACCTTCACCATCAGTGCCACGCTTGACCCTAAATAGGAAGGCAAGCTCGTTGCTTTCCTGCGGGCGAATGTCGATGTGTTTGCATGGCAACCATCTGACATCCCCGGTGTTCCCAGGAAAGTAATTGAGCACCACTTAGTTGTCTGTCCTCACGCGTGGCCCGTCAAGCAAAAAGTCAGGAAGCAGGCAGTGGAGCGCCAAGAGTTCATAGCAGAAGAGATCAAGAAGTTGGAAGCAGCAGGCCTTGTCAGAGGAGTGCTCCATCCCACCTGGTTGGCCAATCCGGTAGTTGTACGCAAGGCTAATGGGAAATGGAGACTTTGTATTGACTTCACGGATGTTAATAAAGCTTGTCCCAAAGACCCATTTCCCTTGCCACGTATCGACCAGATTGTTGACTCCACGGCTGGATGTGATTTGCTTTCATTTCTTGATGCATATTCAGGATATCATCAGATCTTCATGGCAGAAGAGGATGAAGAGAAAACGCATTCATTACACCATGTGGCACTTCTTTGTTTCATACGGATGCCTTTCGGTTTGAAAATGCTGGTTCAACGTTCACAAGAGTGGTCCACACGCCTTTGAGCCACAAATACACGAAATGTAGAAGCCTACATGGATGACATAGTGGTCAAGAGCAAGGAAAAAGCAACTCTGGTTCAAGACTTAGATGAGACCTTTGCAAATCTGCGCAAGATCAACCTCAAGCTCAACCCCGAGAAGTGCGTGTTTGGAGTCCCTTCCGCAAGCTTCTCGGGTTCTTTGTGTCTCGGCGGGAATTGAAGCCAATCCCGACAAGATCAAGGCCATTGAGCAGATTGAAGCACCGAAGCGCGTCAAGGATGTAAGAAGGCTTGCCGGTTGCGTGGCTGCTCTCAACAGGTTTATTTCTAAGTCAGCTGAGCGCGCCCTGCCATTTTTCAAGATTTTGAAAAAGGCTGGTCCAATGAAATGGACTCCCGAAGCGGAGGCTGCGCTGCAGGACTTGAAGAGGTACCTGTCCTCCACTCCAATACTTGTCGCACCTAGGCCATAAGAGAAGTTGCTGCTGTATATAGCGGCAACCAATCAAGTGGTTAGTGCCGCGTTAGTAGCGGAGAGGGAGGCGGATGATGAGCCGGCAACCGAGGCAGATGCATCCAGAGACAAACAGGGGGCCTCGCCGTCAAGCTCTGGTCCCGACAAGGACGAACCTGTGCAGGATTGCGACAAGATACAGAAAAGGATGGTGCAGCGCCCGATCTACTTTGTCAGTTCCCTTTTGCAGGGGGCTAGATCAAGGTATTCTGGCGTGCAGAAATTGCTTTTCGGCCTCCTCATGGCCTCGAGAAAGCTGCGCCATTACTTCCAAGCACATGAGATAACAGTTGTCACTCGCTTTCCGTTGAAGAGGATATTGCAAAATCCAGAAGCAACAGGCAGGATTGTCGAGTGGGCACTGGAACTGTCAAGCTTTGGCCTCAAGTTTGAAAGCACTTCAACTATCCAAAGCGAGCACCGCGAGTTTATAGCAGAGTGGGCGCCAACGCAAGATGAAGAAATTCCAGAGCGAGCATCCCGTCAAGGAGGCAAATAAAGAGTGGCTGATGTACTTTGATGGTGCCTTCTCGCTGCAAGGCCCGGTGCCGCGGCGTGTTGCTTATCGCACCCACGGAGAGCACCTCAAGTACATAGTCCAGATGCACTTTCCTAAGGAACAAGCAACAAACAATACTGCAGAGTATGAAGGTTTGCTTGCCGGTCTCGTGGATCATGGTGACCTTGGGATCAAGAAGCTCATTGTCGGGGACTCGCAACTTGTCGTCCGCCAAGTAAACAAAGATTATCAGAGCCCGTTGATGGAAGCCTATGTTGATGAAGTGAGAAAGCTAGAAGAACACTTTGAAGGCCTGCAAATGGAACATGTTCCAAGAGCTCAGAATGACATTGCTGATAGCCTGTCAAAGTGTGCTGCACTCAAGTTACCTGTGGAACCAGGAATTTTTGTGCTCAAGTTGACTCAACCAACCGTAACACCATCAACTGGGCAGAACAAGAAGAGGAAGTTGGTTTCTGGTGACTACTTTCCGGCAGAGCTCCCTAAAGCCGCCGCCAAGAAGGTCCCCAAAATCAACGCAAATATCGCTGAGGAGCAGTCTGCTCCGACAAGCCCCAAGGTTTGTTTCGTTGAAGCAGACGCTCCCGACAAGTTTTGCTCCGGCAAGCTTGCCGGGGATCATCAAGCTCCGGCCGAGCCACTGGTTCTTGCCGTAGAAGCTGATGTTCCCGCAGCGGCAGATGAGCCTTTAGTCTTTGTTGTCGAGCCACAAGCTCCAAAGATGGGCACAAGAGATCGTCCATTTCCTTCAGACAGGAGAACTTCCCGAAGAGCAAGAAGAAGCGGAAAGAGTAGCCCGGCAGTCAGCTATGTACCAGTTTGTTGACAACATCCTGTACAGAAGAAGACTCAACGGTGTGAAATTGAAGTGTATTTGCCGGGAAGATGGACAGAAGCTGTTGGCAGAGATACACGGAGGCATATGTGGTCACCACATTGGCAAGAAGAGCACTTGCCGCAAAGCTTTCCGGCAAGGTTTCTTCCGCCGAAGCCCTCCAGATGCAATCGCACAAGTAACCAAGTGTGAAGCGTGCGGTTCCATTCAAAACAGATACACCAACCAGCTCAAGCTCTCTAGACGATCCCTTTATCCCGCCATTTTGGTCCGGGGCTCGACATCTCGGCCCCTTCCCCGAGTTGTCGGGGCTTTGAGTACTTGTACGTCGCAATCGACAAGTTCACAAAGTGGCCGGAAGTGGAAGCGAGGAGGAAGGTGACAGACAGTCAGCAAGTCGAGTTCTTCAGTCAATTGTTTGCCGCTTTGGGATTCCTAATCGGATCATCACCGACAACGGCACACAGTTCACGAAGTCGCACCTTCATGCAATACGCCCAAGATCTTGGCACCAAGGTCTGCTTGCTTCATTGCTCATCCAAGGAGCAACGGTCAAGCGTAGAGGGCAAATGTGAAGTGCTGCGAGGACTCAAGACCGAACTTTCGACGGGCTGCGCAAGTGCGGAAGAAACTGGATTGAGGAGCTGCGGTGGTTCTTTGGTCGATCAGACGACGCCAAATCGAGCCACCGCCGGACACCTTTTGCTCTAGTCTATGGAGCAGAGGCAGTTCTCCCCACGGAACTCAGATATACGGACCGCCTCGAGTGCTCGCTTATGATGAGCTTGAGCAAGAGCAGCTGCGACAAGATGACGCGCTGCTCCTTGAGGAGGATCGCCTTCAGGCTTGTCTGACGAGCTGCTCGTTATCGCAAGCTTTGTGCCGCTACCATTGCCGCAGTTAACGCCGTAAGCTTCGAGGAAGGCGACCTTGTTCTTGGCCGTTCAATCCGCCAAGAATTCCAACAAGTTGGACGCCAAGTGGGAAGGCCCTTATCGGGTGAAACGAGTCACTAGGCTGGCGCTGTCGCTTTGAGACCGAAGATGGCGTTCCGTGAGCAATTCCTGGAATATAGAGCATCTTCGTAAGTTTTACCCATAGATGCGCGATTGCGGAACCTGTTCCGGCAACCACCCTTTTGTACAAGTCTTGCCGCTGTTGCATGTAATCCTTTGTACAAAGCCGGGCGCAGACCCCGTGCATCAGTAAAGCTCATGTGTTGCGCACAACTTGTCAATACATGCTTTCATAATCTTATATGCATGTGTTATCTAACATTTTGTGCAGCATCCACACCCGGTAAGCGATAACGAGCCACTAGGCTCCATAACTTTATTTTCTCTTCTTTATTCTCAAAAGAGGGCAAGGTTCATCCACCCACAAGTTAACCGGGGGGGAAGGAGAAGATAATGGTGTGGGCCACCAAGTGTCGCTCGAGGAAGTATCACCTTGCCGGGAAGCAAACGACAGAAAAGCTAAGTTGTTAAGTTTAAGCAATCAGTTTTTAAATTTTCAAGTTATCTTCCTCGAACGATAGTACTTTGTATGGAAAACCCGTGCGCGGAGGAACCAACTCGTGGCTAGCTTGCGCCCTTACGTTGTTTCGAGTCCGCTCAACAACTTAAGCGTGCTGCAACTAGTTGCGACAAGGTTGCTTGTCGGAGGCAGCATCGCCAAAAGCTCTTGACGTTCGCACTCGGCGCTTCATGCAAAGGTGTTTGCACCGACAAGTCCCCTAAAAGCGTAGGGCATAAACATACAAGGGAAGAAATCGAATAAAGGAAATAACATTGCATTCGATTGCCTAAGATAGAGTATATTACAAAATAACTTGTCGCAGATCTAATAAGTTGTTCTAAATATGGTGCGCAGCGACAAGGAAAGATAAACTTGGCGGCCTAGTCCACGCGACGCCATCGAGCCTCTTGACTTTGCTCACCCTGTCCCACGATGGGTGCGACAAGGGCTTTGAGCGCTTCAACGTCGCAGTTGGAGGCAGGGACTTGAGGACATTGGTGAAGTTGGCCCGGATTGCGGAAGGCCACCTTCATCGGCACCTTCTAGAGGGCCCCGGCGCAGACTTGGCGCGACTCCTCAGCTAGATGCTTTGGGATCTCCTCCCGGAGCCGCTGGAGACCCGTCAACACGCCTTTGAAAAACAGGCTGAGCTTGGCGCTGGGTTGGAGGTTCTCGTCGGTGGAGTACCCAAGATCCACCATCCCCAGCTCCATCACTCATTGTGGATGGCGGCGGCGGTGTCCACAAGACCTTCATCCCGATGCATTATGCTGTCTATGAGATTATTCGGGCGGTCACAGATTCGACAAGAGCTCCTCGTTGGCTTTGATCTTCTCCAACAGGCTCGCTTCTCGATCCTTGGCGCCGTTCAGCGTCTCCGTCGTCGGTGGTGGATTTCAGCTCGAGATCCGCCTTGGAGTCCTTGGCGGCGTCAAGCTCTTTGATCTTCTCGGCAAAACGACCTGCAGCTCGCCGAGAGTGTAGGCGTCCTTCTCGCGTTCGTGCTTCAGCGCGGTGACCTCCTCGCCGCTCTTCTGGAGGGTGGCCTCCAGCTGGGTCACCCTTGTCTCTAATTCCTTCTTGGCGGCCTCGGCGGCCGCTGCAGCGTCCTTTGCCTCCTTGAGTGCTCCGCCAATTGATTGCTCGCGCACGACAAGATCTTCCTCGTAGCTATCGAGGTTGATCTTCCGCGCGCCACCACCTTCTAGCGCAGAGCTTCTCGCCGGCAAGCCTTTGCTGCTCCTCGACCTCGGCCTTCTCAAGATGAAGGCCGTGCGCTCTCAACAAGCTGCTCCAGCGCTCGCTATGTCCCGGAGAGTTTCCTTGTTGGCGCGCGGAGCTCTTTCTGGCGCTTCTCCATGTCAGCTCCGCCCTCGCGACAAGAGCTTCCCGCGACTCCATCTTAGCTTGTCGGGCGCGGTAGAGCGACAGAGCTTCTTCAGCAGCTGCTCCTCCTCGAACTTCGCCATCGCTGCTGCTTGGCGCGTTAACCAGCGACACCCAGCAGAGCAAGCAGCTCCACGTCGAAGGTCTCTCCTCGACCGGCGCCACAGAGCTCGACGCCCATGGAAGCTTGATGAAGACACCTTCGCGGCCTTGAGATAGGCGCGGGCTGGGGCTCTTCGGGGTCGGGTGCGGCGTCGGTGGCGGGGGGATCGGCGGTCGGTGCAGCGCCTGGCGCTCCTGCGGCCTCAGGGCCGTCAGTATGATCACTGGACCCCTCCTCAGCCTCTGCGCCGGCAGCCTCGGTGGCCTCCTCACCGGCGGACCCGTCGGCGCCGGCCTCCTCCTCCATGTTGGCGGCGTCGTCATTGTTGCCGCGAGCGTCCTCCTCGCCGGTAACCTCAGTCTCCATCGGCTCTCCGGCAGATGGATCTGGCTACACAACCGGTCTCTTGGTTGAAAAGACGAAGAAAGCATGGTGGATGGCAAAGGGTGGGGGGAAGTGGGCCTATCTCTTGGTTGAAAAAGGAAAGAAAGTGACGGGTGTTGGGGGACAACGCAAATGAGAATGAGCAGGTCTAGATTTCCTGTGCTCACATAGGAAAATGTCGCCGAGGAGATAAAAAATGGGACAAATACAGACATGCTGCCTGAGTGTTTGCCACTCTCGGCAACCACATCTGCCTCACCACTTTATGCCTTTGTTGTCCCTATGCCCATATGGCTACCGTTAATGTAAAATCACATGAAGCATTAAGCAATGCCACCTAATGTCACTATAAGTAATGGTCTAGTGCCGTCGATAAATTGAAGCAATGCCACCATGATACGTCTCCAACGTATCTATAATTTATGAAGTATTCATGCTATTATATTATCCGTCTAGGATGTTTTATATGCTATTTTATATGGTTTTTGGGACTAACCTATTAACCTAGAGCCCAGTGCCAGTTTCTATTTTTTCCTTGTTTTTGAGTTTTACAGAAAAGGAATACCAAATGGAGTCCAATTGACGTGCCAATTTTTGATGATTTTTTATGAACCAAAAGAAGACCCCGGAGCAAAAGAGTTGGTCCAAAAGAGTCATGGGCTGCCCACGAGGGCAGGAGGCGCGCCCACCCCCCTGGGCGTGGGCCCCTGCCTCGTGGACAACCCGGAGACCCCCCTGACGTGGGACCAACGCCAAAAAATCCTATAAATAAAGAAACCCCCAGAAATAAACCTAGATCGGGAGTTCCGCCGCAAGCCTCTGTAGCCACCAAAACCAATCGGGACCTGTTCAAACCACCTGAGGGGGGAATCCTCACCGTGGCCATCTTCATCATCCCGGCGCTCTCCATGACGAGGAGGGAGTAGTTCACCCTCGGGGCTGAGGGTATGTACTAGTAGCTATGTGTTTGATATCTCTCTCTGTCTCTCGTGTTCGTGATTTGGCACGATCTTGATGTATCGCGAGCTTTGCTATCATAGTTGGATCTTATGATGTTTTCCCCCTCTACTCTCTTGTAATGGATTGAGTTTTCCCTTTGAAGTTATCTTATCGGACTGAGTCTTTAAGGATTTGAGAACACTTGATGTATGTCTTGCATGTGCTTGTCTGTGGTGACAATGGGATATCACGTGATCTAATTGATGTATGTTTTGGTGACCAACTTGCGGGTTCCGTGACCTCGTCAACTTATGCATAGGGGTTGGCACACGTTTTCGTCTTGACTCTCCGGTAGAAACTTTGGGGCACTCTTTGAAGTACTTTGTGTTGGTTTGAATAGATGAATCTGAGATTGTTTGATGCATATTATATAATCATACCCACGGATACTTGAGGTGACATTGGAGTATCTAGGTGACATTAGGGTTTTGGTTGATTTGTGTCTGAAGGTGTTATTCTAGTATGAACTCTATGATAGATCGAACAGAAAGAATAGCTTCATGTTATTTTACTACGGACTCTTGAATAGATCGATCAGAAAGGATAACTTTGAGGTGGTTTCGTACACTGCAATAATATCTTCGTTTGTTCTCCGCTATTAGTGACTTAGGAGTGACTCTTTGTTGCATGTTGAGGGATAGTTATATGATCCAATTATGTTATTATTGTTGAGAGAACTTGCACTAGTGAAAATATGAACCCTAGGCCTTGTTTCCTAGCATTGCAATACTGTTTACGCTCACTTTTATCATTAGTTACCTTGCTGATGTTATATTTTCAGATTACAAAAACCTATATCTACTATCTATATTGCACTTGTATCACCATCTCTTCGCCGAACTAGTGCACCTATACAATTTACCATTGTATTGGGTGTGTTGGGGGCACAAGAGACTCTTTGTTATTTGGTTGCGGGGTTGTTTGAGAGAGACCATCTTCATCCTACGCCTCCCACGGATTGATAAACCTTAGGTCACCCACTTAATGGAAATTTGCTATTGTCCTACAAATCTCTGCACTTGAAGGCCCAACAATGTCTACAAGAAGAAGGTTGTGTAGTAGACATCAAGCTCTTTTCTGGCGCCGCTGCCGGGGAGGTGGGTGCTTGAAGGTATATCTTTAAATCTTGCAATCGAATCTTTTAGTTTCTTGTTTTATCACTAGTTTAGTTTATAAAATAAAACTACAAAAAAATGGAATTGAGGGTTCCTCATATGCTTCATCTTTTTAATCTCTTTCGTGAAAATGATGGGAAGGAAAATTGTGCTCAAGTACTAGAAGAAGAATTACATAGAATGCTTGGCAGAATACTTGAATGAAGAGCATGATTGCGATGTTGTTAGTATGAATTCCTTGAATATCCATGATTCTAATAATATGCAAAGCCACAAGCTTGGGGATCCTATGTTTGATGAAGATGATATGTTTAGTCCCCCAAGTTTTGATGAGCAAATTTATTATGATGAAAGCATGCCTCCTATTTATGATGATTATTGTGATGACACGTATGCTATAAAGAATAAAGATAACCATGAAAATTTTCATCATGATTTTAATTTTCAATTGGATTATGCTTCACATGATAGTTATTTTGTTGAGTTTGCTCCCACTACTATTGATGAGAAGAAATTTGCTTATGTGGAGAGTAATAAAAATTCTATGCAAGTAGATCATGAAAATAATGCTTTATGTGTTGGTTATATGGTTGAATTCATTCATGATGCTACTGAAAATTATTATGAGAGAGTATCATATGCTTGTAGGAATTGCAATAATATCATGTTTCCTCTCTATGTGCTTAAAATCTTGAAGTTATGCTTGTTTTGCCTTCCTATGCTAGTTGATTTTTGTTCCCATAAGTTGTTTGCTCAACAAATCCCTATGCATAGGAAGTGGGTTAGACTTAAATGTGCTAGTCATATTCTTCATGATGCTCCCGCTATGTTTCAATTCTTATCTTTTATGTGAGCATCATTAAAATCACATGCCTAGCTAGGGGCGTTAAACGTTAGCGCTTGTTGGGAGGCAACCCAATTTTATTTTTGTCCTTTGCTTTTTGCTCCTGTTTAGTAATAAATAAATCATCTAGCCTCTGGTTATATGTGGTTTTATGTTTTAATTAGTGTTTGTGCCAAGTAAGACCTATAGGATCTTCTTGGATGATAATTATTTGATCTTGCTGAAAAAGACAGAAACTTTCTGCTCACGAAAACAATTGTTAAAAATCACCAGAAAGTGATAAAATACTGATTCCAATTGCACTAGATCAATAATCAAATTATCTAGGTCTTCCTATTTTGGCAGATGTTTCTGAGTTCCAGACGTATACGTTTGATACAGATTACTACAGACTATTCTGTTTTTGACAGATTCTGTTTTCTATGTGTTGTTTGCTTATTTTGATGAATCTATGAGTTGTATCGGAGGGTATGAACCTTAGAGAATTTGGAATACATTATATATTACACCAATATTAATTTAGAATGAGTTCACAACAGTACCTAAGTGGTGATTTATTTTCTTATACTAACGGAGCTTACGAGTTTTCTGTTGAGTTTTGTGTTGTGAAGTTTTCAAGTTTTGGGTAAAGGTTCGATGGACTATGGAATAAGGAGTGGCAAGAGCCTAAGCTTGGGGATTCCCAAGGCACCCCAAGGTAATATTCAAGGAAAACCAAAAGCCTAAGCTTTGGGATGCCCCAGATGGCATCCCCTCTTTCGTCTTCGTTCATCGGTAACTTTACTTGGAGCTATATTTTTATTCACCACATGATATGTGTTTTGCTTGGAGCGTCATTTTATTTTATTTCGTTTTGCTTGCTGTTATTTATAATAAATGTTTTGCATCTTTTTTTAATAAAAATGTCAAGGATAGCCTTTACCATGCTTGTTTTGCAAGTATACATGTTGTTGTTTCAAAACAGAAAGTTTACCGCTGTTGCAAAAATTCCCTAGAAAAGTCAGAATATGATAAAATGTTGAAACTTTTTGCATATTGAGCTCTGATAAATTTTATACAGTGTTGTAGAATTTCATAATGTTTGGAGTTAGGGAAGTATGATGAATCTTGCATTGTTTATAGACTGCACTATTTTGGCAGATTGCTGTTATGTTTGCATTGTTTTCATATGTTTGCTTGTTTAATGATTCTATTTGAGGGTAGGAGTATTAAATATGCAGAGGCATTTAGTATGCAATGTTTAATAATAATTTTAGTGATTTGTTACAGTAGAAAATGATAAGGTTTTTGCATTGGTTTATACTAACTTACCTCACGAGTTCTTGTTGAGTTTGGTGTGGATGAAGCTTTCGAGATTTAGGAAACCGTGATATGAGAGGAATTAAGGAGACACAAAAGCTCAAGCTTGGGGATGCCCAAGGCACCCCAAGATAATATTTCAATAAGTCTCAAACATCTAAGCTTGGGGATGCCCCGGTAGGCATCCCACCTTTCTTCTTCAACAATTATCGGTTACAATCGGTTGAGCCTAAGTTTTTGCTTCTTCACGTGATGAGTGCTATCCTTGAAATGTCGTTTTATTTTGTTTTTCTTGCTGTTTGAATAATATCCCAAGATCTGAAATTCTTAAATGAGAGAGGGTCTTCACATAGCTACATAATTATTTAAGTACTCATTGATCTTCACTTATATCTTTTTGGAGTAATTTGTCATTTACTCGTGTTCTTCACTTATACCCTATGAGTAAATAGTTGAATGATTTGAATAGCATAAATCTGAAATTATATATGTTTTATATGCTTATCCCATGGGGACTAATGACTTCACATATAAGAAGTAGAGGTGGTAAATTTATTGAAGGTTAGCAAACATTGGATTGGTCACTTGAACGATTCATGAAATAATATTGAAGGAAGAGAGATTTCACATATAAATATACTATCTTGGACATCTTCTGTGATTGTGAGCCCCATTAATTATTTTCAAACCTAAGAAAATTAGTTGAAGTTGGACAAGGAAGACAACATAATGAGTTATGCTTGGGTATATTTGTATAGAAGTTATATTGTTATGGATCCTCTAACATGTGGTGCTTGCTATTTAGAATCCTTTGCTAGCCAAATATCTATACTAAGCAGGAATACTGCTTGTGCATCCAAATTCCTTGAACCAAGTTTCTTCCATGAGTGTCCACCATATCTACCTATATGCGGTATTTACCTGGCGTTCCAAGTAAATTTGCATGTGCCAAGCTCTAAACCTTCAAATAATAATCTGTTTTGTATGCCTGAATCGCTCATGTAGCGACTAGGGGCTGTCAGTGTCTTCCATGCTAGGTGGGTTATTCTCACGATGGGTGGACTCCGCTCACCATTCACGAGAAAATGGCTGGTTGTCACGCCCAATATGCGGCCCTATCCAAAAGGAACTCGAAGGTCCCACCAAGGATAGACCCGCATATTGAAACGCTTTTGCAAGGTGGATATCATTACATCAACATTACGTAATAGTGGGGATACATACGTAAGGCACAAATGCCACAAGAATACATCAACATCATATACAAGATCAACATCCGACTACGGATGAAACATAAATGAAGCTCAAACGGCATCCACCCTGCTAGCCCGGGCTGCCGACCTGGAACCTATCCCCTGATCGAAGAGGAAGCAGAAGAAGAACTCCAATACAAGCAAACATCGCTCTCACGTCATGATCATCGCAAACCTGTACTTGCAACTGGTGGTGTAGTAATCTGTGAGCCACGAGGACTCAAAGCAATCCCATTACCATGGGTATCAAGACTAGCAAAGCTTAAAGGAAAGGAAGGGGTAAGGTGGTGAGGTTGCAGCAGCGACTAAGCATATATGGTGGCTAACATACGCAAATGAGCGAGAAGAGAAACAAAGGGCGGTCGTCAACTAGTAATGATCAAGAAGTGATCTGAACTCCTACTTACGTCGACATAACCCGAAACCGTGTTCTCCTCTCGATCAACCCGAAAAGAGACACTCACGATTACGCACACGGTTGGTGTATTTTAGAAGAGTTTGCTTCAAGTTTACTACAACCGGATATTAACAAATTCCCATCTGCCACATAACCGCAGCACGGCTCTCGAAAGTTTATACCTGCAGGGTGTCCCAACTTAGCCCATGATACGCTCTCGCGATCAACGAAGGATATTCCTTCTCCCCGGGAAGACCCGATCAGTCTCGGAATCCCGGCTACAAGACATTTTGACAGCAATAAAACAAGACCAGCAAGACCGCCCGATGCGCCGACAATCCCGATAGGAGCTGCACATATCTCGTTCTCAGGGCAACACTGGATGAGACAGGCTACGAGTAAAACCAGCCCTCGAGTTGCCCCGTGGTGGCCCCACAGTCTGCCCGTTTCGGACTAACACTCGAAGGAGCACTGGCCCGGGGGGGCTAAAATAAAGATGACCCTTGGGCTCCGGAAACCCAAGGGAAAAAGGGCTAGGTGAGGCAAATGGTAAAACCAATGTTGGGCCTTGCTGGAGTAGTCTTATTCAAAGCGAACTGTCAAGGGGGTCCCATAAATCACCCGACCGCGTTAGGGACGCAAAATCCGGAAACATAATATCGATATGACGGAAACTAGGGCGGCAAGAGTGGAACAAAACACCAGGCATAAGGCCGAGCCTTCCACCCTTTACCAAGTATATAGATGCATTAATAAAATAAGATATATTGTGATATCCCAACAAGTAAACATGTTCCAACAAGGAACAACATCTCCATGTTCCAACAAGGAACAAACTTCATCTTCACCTGCAACTAACAACGCTATAAGAGGGGCTGAGCAAAGCGGTAACATAGCCAAACAACGGTTTGCTAGGAAGGGTGCAAAAGGTTAGAGGCTGACATGGCAATTTGGGATGGCTTGATAAACAGGTAATAGGTAGCGCAGCATAGCGATAGAACGAAGCAACTAGCATAGCAATGATAGTAGTGATATCCAAGGTGACGGTCATCTTGCCTGAAATCCCGCAAGGAAGAAGAACGAGTCCATGAAAAAGACGAACGGATGAAGCCGAACCAAGCGTAGACGAACGAATCCTCACGATCGCAACGGAACAGGAACTAACAAGAAGAAGCACACAACATAGTAAACACACCACACATAGACAAGACATGATGCTCAACCAAGCATGATGCATGACGAGGCTACATGAAGGTACTCATGGCAAGAGATGATGCAAACAAGAGCAACACATCAAGGCAAGTTTAAATGAGGCCGGAAACAACATAGAACAATTCCGGTAAGTCCTCATATGCAAATTTCGAAATTGGTCCAGATCTGAATAAACTTTATGTTCAAGTTGTTAAACAGCAAGTTAAGATGCACCACGATGATCTACACGAAATTCTAGTCAAGTTACATATAAAGTTCATTAGATTCGGAGCTACGGCCTAGAAGATATGAGCAAAAACAAGATAAGCATGGCATCGATGCAAAATGCATGCAAACATCAAGCCAACACCTCAAAACAAGGATGCAACATGATACTATGAAGCTACATGCAAAATGAAGCAAGTTTCATATAGAGCACACACAAAACGGAGCAACGGTTCAACACATACACATGAAACAAGTCATGACAACAAATCTGTCCAAAACAGCAAGTAGGCATATTGCAAGCATCAAAACACTATGCTACAACATCTCAACGTAATAACAAAAGGCATGGGCATGATGTACAGGTAAAGCATGATAAAACATGAACACTGAACTATCTCCAGAAATCACTAGAACATGCTCAAACACACATGGCAAGATTGCAAATAATAACAGTTTCAGGCTTAGCAGAAATAACATCAGGTTGCAATGTTTAGAGCTATCAAACAACACGTTACAGGAACTTAACATGGAAAACAAAGGCATGACATGAATCTACTAATTGCATAGAACAAAAGTCCTTTACTGACCATGAGCCAAAAAGGATCAGAAAATATGATGGCACCCATGTAAACATGGCAAGTTATATTACAGATTCATACATGGCAGGAACAACAATAAGTAGGCATGTTGGTGAGCTTGAACCACTCACCACAGAGAAATACATGGCATGGCAAGGCAAGCAACAATAAGCAGACATGGCATAGAAGCTATAAATGGCAAGAACAACATCATAGCATACACGGATCAACTACAACAACCTTCGCAAAATTGAATAACATGTAAACAAACTGCCAGGAAACATTTTATAGCAAAAGTAGAGCTCGATTGACTCAAGCTATGGCACTCCATAATTGCAAATAAGGGCATGGATGGATAAAGCATAACCATATGTTCAAAACATCCTTACTGAAGTATCTCAAAATAAGCATGGATCTCTCGGTAGCATCAAGTTAACATGGCATAAAAATATCAGCAGAACAGGGCTGAAATCAGCAACATCATGAAGCCTAGTTTGCATGCTTGTGCTAGTCACCACAGAGATCAGAAAAATACATGGCATACACCCCTGCAAAGATGGCATGGCATATTACAAAACACATGTAGGACTCAAGTTCATAGGATGCACACATCAATCATGGCAAAAATGACAAAAGTGCATGTTCTGATAAGAATCTGAAACTAACATCACATATCCCTCTTATAACAGCATTTCTGGCATCAAGATGAGCTCAAATGAAAATGATGCAATGAGATGAAATGATGTGCTCTTCGAGACGAACAATTTGACATATTACACGCACGAAACGGAGCAATATGCAGAGAGTTATGGCATGATGAATATGGCATGAAAATTACTGCAGATTCGGGACTTAGACGAAAATCACCTCCGCGGAAGTCAATGCGGGATCGAGCGGAGCGGGACGGCGCGGTGCGGGACGGATCCGGCCGTTTGGTTGGAGGGATGGGTGGATCTCGTCCACCCCGACGAGATCTCACCGGAGACGAACTCCGGCGAGCGGCGGGCGGCTCCGGCGAGGAGGGGCTCGGGCCTTGAGGCGGCGGCGGTGCGCCGGCTGGGAGGAGATGGGCGGCGGCTTCGGGCGCGGAGGAGGCGGAGGGCAGGCGGCGCGACCGGGCGGGCGGCGGCCATGGCGGTCGGGCTCGGGCTTGGTGCAGGCGCGCCAGTGAGAGAGCGGCGGGAGGCCGGGCGCAGGCGGCGCGGCGACCCGGCGACGAGGCGGCGAGGGCCAGGTGGTTCGGCGGAGGACGGCGGCGAAGCGGCGGCGAGGTCCGTCGGCCGGGGGACGGAGGCGGCGGACGCCGGAGATGCTGGGCGGCGGGCTGCGGGCCGCAGCTGGGGCTCGGGCCGAACGGGCTTCTTGGCTGGCTCATGTGGCCCGATCCAGGTCCAGGCCGCATGGAGGAGGAGGAGAGAGAGGGTGAGGTGGCGCGTCGTGGTTGGCCGGCGGGCGGCGGCTGGACATTGTCTGGCGTGGGGATATTTTGTCCGATGGCGCGAGGTAGGAGGAGCTAGGGTTTCATCCGCGAGATTTTTGGGGGAGACACGTATTTATAGGTAGAGGGAGCTTGGAGAGTCCAAAGGAGGTGTGGTTTTCGGCCACGCGATCATGATCGAACGACCGAGAGCATGGAGGGGAGTTAGATGGGTTTTGGGCCACTTTGGAAGGGGTGTTGGGCTGCAAAGAGAAGGGGGCTTTACGGTTACCCTGTTAACCGTTGGAGCATCAAACGACCTCCAAATGGCACGAAACTTGACAGGCGGTCTACCGGTGCTATACCAAGGCCGCTTGACAAACCTCGGTCCATTCCGAGAAAGTTTAACACCCGCACACGAAAAGAGGTAAAGGGGGACGCCGGGGAGCATAGGAGTGCCGGATTGCAAAACGGACAACGGGGAAAATGCTCGGATGCATGAGAAGAACACGTATGCACAATGAAATGCACATGATGACATGATATGAAATGCAGATGATGACATGGCAAAGAGAGACACGCAAGCACATGACATGGCAACGACGGCGAATAACTGGAAGACACCTGGCGCATCGAATCCGGGGTGTTACAACACTCCTCCACTAACAAGAGATCTCGTCCCGAGATCTTAGGACCGAGACGGGAGAGAAAAAGGATGAGGTGAAACAGATACTCAAGAGAAGAAGCAAAGAATCGAGAGCACTTGAGAAGGAGAGGAACGACGAGGATGACGAGAATCGAAAGCTGACGGAATCAGATAGACTATGAAAACGCTCCGGTTAGAACAAGATAGGAAATGGATAAGACTGAAAGGATTTAAGAAGCACTCCGACTGAAACATGGAGGGCTAGAACACGAGCTTCGGAGGATGGAATGATACTTGATGAAGACACGACACAAAACCTCCGGAAAGAATTGAAGAATGGAATGAAAAGAATTTAGAAGGAAGGATTGAACGGAGTTGTTGAGAAAATCAACAACGAAAGAATAAGCTTGTTGTGGTCTTATAGGTAACATCTCAAGATATAAGGTGATAACCGGCCACAAACGGAAATTATTAGATAGATGAGAAGAACGAAGAAAAGCAAAACTCCGCTTCAAAAGAATACTGAGAATTAATTGCGCTTCGAGACGCGAGAAGAAAAATAAAAAAAATACTTGAACTCCGGCAAAAGAATCTTGATGAACTCTTTGGAGAATGAATTAAATCATGAAGAACCATCATGAAGAACTCCGGTGACAAAAAGGATGATGAGATAGAATGAAGGAAAAAAGAATTAGATGAGCCTTGCGATGATTTAGATGGATGTTCCGACGAGATGGCCGAGGAAATAATTGAACTCCGGAAAAGAAAAGATGAAAAGACTTGGAACTAGAATTTATTCCTCACGAACGAACTCCGAAGGAAGGGATTACTCACTTGGATGAAATAAGAATAAGATTTATTGCATGCTTATCCTTCAACAAATTAAAATGATGACAAGCAATGGATTTTGCATATTACTTATTCTTCTTGAAAAGAGATTGAGAAGTGACATAACGCAAACTTCAGAAGGTCTTCATGAACCACCGGTAGGATTGAAAGAAGGAATGGATAGAAATGATAATCAAGGAAAAGAATCTTGAACGAACCACCGTAAGAATTCGAAAATGACTGATGAAAGAGAATGAATCACCGGGCAGAATTAGAGAAGCACGGAGATACTTGAGGGAATTAAAATGCAAGAGAACAAAGAGATCGCGAATCGATGTAAGAATACTTGAACGAAGCACCGGAAGAATATTGAGACGAACGAAGGGGCACAGATATAGAATAATTGGAGAACGACTTTGAAAACTTGGAACGAAGAAATCTTCCGAAAAGATGGCCTCCGGATGATCGAGAGGGAAAGCAACACCTGAAATACTCCGGATGGATGAAAAGAATTTGCACGATTGAAAACAATTTGAGAGGATAACATCGAGCTAGCACCGCGAAACTTCGAGAGAACGGACAAGATTTAGAAGGAACTCTTCTTCTGTCTTCAAAGTTGAGAATGACGACGAGAAACACCATCAAAATTATTGAGGTACTCCGGAAGAATGATAAGCGAAGAGGTTGAGCCAACAATGAAAAAGATTTGGAATCGACCTTGGAAAAGGCAAGTGACTGATGATATTCATTCTTACGTCAAACTTGAAAAGAATTGGGAATAACTCCGAGAAAATCAGAAGAGTCAGGTAAGATCCAGGGAAAAGACCTGTGGGTTAGGGCCCACTAAAAGAAAACACCGTTGGAAAGGGATTGTTGAACAGATAGATGATGCACCGGAAGAACTGAAATATTTGACTGAGGTGACAACCTCGAATTAATTCGAACATAGATGAATCTCCTGAGATGACTTGAGCACTCCGGAAGGATAAACTGGCGAGAGGCGAACGAGCAAGGGGAAAACACTTCGAAGGAAAAGAATATGATTAACCCGAAAAACTTGAATTGAGTCCACCGGAGAAGAAAAAGAGGTGAAGAATGACGAACAAGACAAGAATTCACCGGTTGAAACAATTTATGAAAGACTGAAGTGGCTTCGCACGAATGAAATTGATGGTCGGAAGAAACTCAAACTCCGGGAATAATAGGGTGGGAGGGCGGGAAAACAAAGACAACTCGGGAGGGGAAACGATGAATATCTTGAAGAGACAACACCGGTTGAAATCATTGAGGAAAGAAAGCAAGACTTCGCACGAGTAGGATGGATGCTCGATTACAGGCTCCGGCTTCGAGAAGAAAAGGGTGGGTGGGAAAATAAGACAACTGAGGATTGAACTTGCAAAAACGGAGAGGGTCGAATCACTTTGACGAGATATGCACCGGATGCAAAGAGCTGAGGAACAACGATCGGAAAACCAACTGCGTGATCCTAAAGAAAAAAAATTGAAGGGGAAGAGGAGTAATTCAAAACACCTACGTCAAGATTCCTGACCAGAGCGACGAAGGGGCAGAGGAGTAAAAAGAATTCCTACTCTCCGATATAACTAGACTCCGAAAACAGTTTTCTTCTAGACTCAACAACGGCCAAACTACACGATCAATCAAGGGGGCTCCTAGGGTCGGTTGAGGCTCTGATACCAACTTGTCACGCCCAATATGCGACCCTATCCAAAAGGAACTCGAAGGTCCCACCAAGGATAGACCCGCATATTGAAACGCTTTTGCAAGGTGGATATCATTACATCAACATTACATAATAGTGGGGATACATACGTAAGGCACAAATGCCACAAGAATACATCAACATCATATACAATATCAACATCCGACTACGGATGAAACATAAACAGAAGCTCAAACGGCATCCACCCTGCTAGCCCAGGCTGCCGACCTGGAACCTATCCCCTGATCGAAGAGGAAGCAGAAGAAGAACTCCAATACAAGCAAACATCGCTCTCACGTCATGATCATCGCAAACCTGTACTTGCAACTGGTGGTGTAGTAATCTGTGAGCCACGAGGACTCAGCAATCCCATTACCATGGGTATCAAGACTAGCAAAGCTTAAAGGGAAAGGAAGGGGTAAGGTGGTGAGGTTGCAGCAGCGACTAAGCATATATGGTGGCTAACATACGCAAATGAGAGCGAGAAGAGAAACAAAGGAACGGTCGTCAACTAGTAATGATCAAGAAGTGATCCTGAACTCCTACTTACGCCGACATAACCCGAAACCGTGTTCTCCTCTCGATCAACCCCAAAAGAGACACTCACGTTACGCGCTACGGTTGGTGTATTTTAGAAGAGTTTGCTTCAAGTTTACTACAACGGATATTAACAAATTCCCATCTCGCCACATAACCGCGGGCACGGCTCTCGAAAATTTATACCTGCAGGGTGTCCCAACTTAGCCCATGATAATCTCGCGATCAATGAAGGATATTCCTTCTCCCGGAAGACCCGATCAGTCTCGGAATCCGGCTACAAGACATTTCGACAGCAATAAAACAAGACCAGCAAGACCGCCCGATGCGCCGACAATCCCGATAGGAGCTGCACATATCTCGTTCTCGTGGCAACACCGGATGAGACAGGCTCACGAGTAAAACCAGCCCTCGAGTTGCCCGTAGTGCCCCATGATCTGCCCGCTTTGGACCAACACTCGAAGGAGCACCGCCCGGGGGCTAAAATAAAGATGACCCTTGGGCTCCGGAAACCCAAGGGAAAAAGGGCTAGGTGAGGCAAATGGTAAAACCAATGTTGGGCCTTGCTGGAGTAGTCTTATTCAAAGCGAACTATCAAGGGGGTCCCATAAATCACCCGACCGCGTTAGGGACGCAAAATCTGGGAACATAATACTGATATGACGGAAACTAGGGCGGCAAGAGTGGAACAAAACACCAGGCATAAGGCCGAGCCTTCCACCTTTTACCAAGTATATAGATGCATTAATAAAATAAGATATATTGTGATATCCCAACAAGTAAACATGTTCCAACAAGGAACAAACTTCATCTTCACCTGCAACTAACAACGCTATAAGAGGGGCTGAGCAAAGCGGTAACATAGCCAAACAACGGTTTGCTAGGAAGGGTGCAAAAGGTTAGAGGCTGACATGGCAATTTGGGATGGCTTGATAAACAGGTAATAGGTAGCGCAGCATAGCGATAGAACGAAGCAACTAGCATAGCAATGATAGTAGTGAGATCCAAGGTGACGGTCATCTTGCCTGAAATCCCGCAAGGAAGAAGAACGAGTCCATGAAGAAGACGAACGGATGAAGCCGAACCAAGCGTAGACGAACGAATCCTCACGATCGCAACGGAACAGGAACTAACAAGAAGAAGCACACAACATAGTAAACACACCACACATAGACAAGACATGATGCTCAATCAAGCATGATGCATGACTAGGCTACATGAAGCTACTCATGGCAAGAGATGATGCAAACAAGAGCAACACATCAAGGCAAGTTTAAATGAGGCCGGAAACAACATAGAACAATTCCGGTAAGTCCTCATATGCAAATTTTGAAATTGGTCAAGATCTGAATAAACTTTATGTTCAAGTTGTTAAACAGCAAGTTAAGATGCACCACGATGATCTACACAAAATTCTAGTCAAGTTACATATAAAGTTCATTAGATTCGGAGCTACGGCCTAGAAGATATGAGCAAAAACAAGATAAGCATGGCATCGATGCAAAATGCATACAAACATCAAGCCAACACCTCAAAACAAGGATGCAACATCATACTATGAAGCTACATGCAAAATCAAGCAAGTTTCATATAGAGCACACTCAAAACGGAGCAACGGTTCAACACATACACATGAAACAAGTCATGACAACAATCTGTCCAAAACAGCAAGTAGGCATATTGCAAGCATCAAAACACTATGCTACAGCATCTCAACGTAATGACAAAAGGTATGGGCATGATGTACAGGTAAAGCATGATAAAACATGAACACTGAACTATCTCCAGAAATCACTAGAACATGCTCAAACACACATGGCAAGATTGCAAATAATAACAGTTTCAGGCTTAGCAGAAATAACATCAGGTTGCAATGTTTAGAGCTATCAAACAACATGTTACAGGAACTTAACATGGCAAACAAAGGCATGGCATGAATCTAATATTTTCATAGAACAAAAGTCCTTTACTGACCATGAGCCAAAAAGGATCAGAAAATATGATGGCACCCATGTAAACATGGCAAGTTATATTACAGATTCATACATGGCAGGAACAACAATAAGTAGGCATATTGGTGAGCTTGAACCACTCACCACAGATCAATACATGGCATGGAAAGGCAAGAAACAGTAAGAAGACATGGCATAGAATCTATACATGGTAAGAACAACATCATAGCATACACGGATCAACTACAACAACCTTGGCAAAATTGAATAACATGTAAACAACCTGCCAGGAAACATTTTATAGCAAAAGTAGAGCTCGATTGACTCAAGCTATGGCACTCCATAATTGCAAACAAGGGCATGGATGGATAGAGCATAACCATATGTTCAAAACATCCTTACTGAAGTATCTCAAAATAAGCATGGATCTCTCGGTAGCATCAAGTTAACATGGCATAAAAATATCAGTAACAGGGCTGAAATCAGCAACATCATGAAGCCTAGTTTGCATGCTTGTGCTAGTCACCACAGAGATCACAAAAATACATGGCATACACCCCTGTAAAGATGGCATGGCATATTACAAAACACATGTAGGACTCAAGTTCATAGGATGCACACATCAATCATGGCAAAAATGACAAGTGCATGTTCTGATAAGAATCTGAAACTAACATCACATAGCCCTCTTCTAACAGCATTTCTGGCATCAAGATGAGCTCAAATGAAAATGATGCAATGATATGAAATGATGTACTCTTCGAGGCGAACAATTTGACATATTACACGCATGAAACGGAGCAATATGAAGAGAGTTATGGCATGATGAATATGGCATGAAAATTACTGCAGATTCGGGACTTAGACGAAAATCACCTCCGCGAAAGTCAACGCGGGATCGAGCGGAGCGGGGCGGCGCGGTGCGGGACGGATCCGGCCGTTTGGTTGGAGGGATGGGTGGATCTCGTCCATACCGACGAGATCTCACCGGAGACGAACTCCGCGAAGCGCGGGCGGCTCCGCGAGGAGGGGCTAGGGCCGAGGCAAGCGGCGGCGGCGGCAGTGAGGAGGAGATGGGCGGCGAGCTCGGGCGCTGGAGGAGGCGGAGGCAGGCGGGCGACCGGCCGGGCGGGCGCCATGGCGGTCGGGCTCGGGCGCTGGTGCCGGGCGCCAGCGGCAGAGGGCGGCGGAGGCCAGGGCGGCGCAGGGCGCGGGCGACCCGGCGACGAGGCGGCGAGGGCCGGGTGGCCCGGGCGGAGGACGGCGCAATGAAGCGGGCGGCGAGGTCCGGTCGGCCGGGAGACTGAGGGGGGGACGCCGGAGATGCGGCGGGGCGGCGTGCTCTCAAGGGCCCGATCCGGGTCCAGGGCCATGTGGAGGAGGGAGGAGAGAGAGGGTGAGGTGGCGCTTCGTGGTTGGCCGGCGGGCGGCGGCTGGACATTGTCCGGCATGGGGATATTTTGTCCGGTGGCGCGAGGTAGGAGGAGCTAGGGTTTCATCCGCGAGATTTTTGGGGGAGACACATATTTATAGGTAGAGGGAGCTAGGAGAGTCCAAATGAGGTATGGTTTTCGGCCACGCGATCGTGATCGAACGATCGAGAGCATGGAGGGGAGTTAGATGGGTTTTGGGCCACTTTGGAAGGGGTGTTGGGCTGCAAAGAGAATGGGGCTTTACGGTTACCCGGTTAACCGTTGGAGCATCAAACGACCTCCAAATGGCACGAAACTTGACAGGCGGTCTACCGGTGCTATACCAAGGCCGCTTGACAAACCTCGGTCCATTCCGAGAAAGTTTAACACCCGCACACGAAAAGAGGTAAAGGGGGACGCCGGGGAGCATAGGAGTGCCGGATTGCAAAACGGACAACGGGGAAAATGCTCGGATGCATGAGAAGAACATGTATGCACAATGAAATGCACATGATGACATGATATGAAATGCAGATGATGACATGGCAAAGAGAGACACGCAAGCACATGACATGGCAACGACGGCGAATAACTGGAAGACACCTGGCGCATCGAATCCGGGGCGTTACACTGGTAACTGGGATGCCCAGTCCTATGATGAAAAGATCAAAAACAAATTCGCAAATAATTTAAACAAAACTCCCCAAGGATTGTTGATAGTTGGACGGCACCCGTTGTTTCGGACAAGCCGTGGAGTGTGATTGTTGGTGGAGGGGGAGTAAAATCTTTACCTTTCTGTTTGGGAACCGCCTATAATGTATCTAGTATGGAAGATATTGGGAACTCTTGGTCGTTATGTTGACAATGAAAGCATACCTCTCAAAATTATTTTCATCTCTGTTTTAGCTTCGAGCTCTGGCACCTCTGCAAATCCCTGCTTCCCTCTGCGAAGGGTCTATCTTTTACTTTTATGCAAGAGTCAGTAGTATTCCTTCTCACTCCAACCTACTCTTTAGTTGGCAAGCATCATGTGATGGGGAAAGATCTAATCATATATGGCCATTCAAATATATTTGATCATAAATTATTATTGTTGACATTACCCTTGAGGTAAAAGGTTGGGAGGCGAAACATTAAGCCCCTATCTTTCTCTGTGTTCGATGAATGCTATTTGTTCTAAAAATATGCTTTGAGTGGTAGCAATCATGGAAGACTATACGATAGTTGAGTATGTGGGATTTGCTAAATCAAAGCTCTTGCATAGACCCTTCCTGAAAATAATATGATTGCAATTGTTTGATGACTGAGAACTGTTTGTTAGTTTTCAAGAAAGTTTATGATCTATACTTTAACATGTGAATAGCTTGTTACTTGATCATGAAAAGTTCTATGAGCTGAGCTACTGTTATGACATATAATGATGCTAGAAAAGGTGATTGAAATTATTTGATCAAACTTATGCACCTGCTAGCATTCACACTTCATAAATTATTTCTTTTATCATTTACCTACTCGAGGACGAGCAGGAATTAAGCTTAGATGATCGATACGTCTCCAACGTATCTATAATTTATGAAGTATTCATGCTATTATATTATCCTTCTAGGATGTTTTATATGCATTTATATGTTATTTTATATGATTTTTGGGACTAACCTATTAACCTAGAGCCAGTGCGATTTGCTTTTTTTCCTTGTTTTTAGTTTTACGTAAAAGGAATACCAAACGGTGTCCAATTGACGTGCCAATTTTTTATGATTTTTTATGGACCAAAAGAAGACCCCGGAGCAAAAGAGTTGGTCCAGAAGAGTCCCGGGCTGCCTACGAGGGTGGGAGGCGCGCCCACCCCCTGGGTGTGGGCCCCTGCCTCGTGGACAACCCGGAGACCCCCCTGACGTGGGACCAACGCCAAAAATTCCTATAAATACAGAAACCCCCAGAAATAAACCTAGATCGGGAGTTCCGCCGCCGCAAGCCTTTGTAGCCACCAAAAACCAATCGGGACCCTGTTCAGGCACCCTGCCGGAGGGGGGAACCCTCACCGGTGGCCATCTTCATCATCCCGGCGCTCTCCATGACGAGGAGGGAGTAATTCACCCTCGGGGCTGAGGGTATGTACTAGTAGCTATGTGTTTGATCTCTCTCTCTCTCTAGTGTTCGTGATTTGGCACGATCTTGATGTATCGCAAGCTTTGCTATTATAGTTGGATCTTATGATGTTTCTCCCCCTCTAATCTCTTGTAATGGATTGAGTTTTCCCTTTGAAGTTATCTTATCGGATTGAGTCTTTAAGGATTTGAGAACACTTGATGTATGTCTTGCATGTGCTTATCTGTGGTGACAATGGGATATCACGTGATCTAATTGATGTATGTTTTGGTGACCAACTTGCGGGTTCCATGACCTCGTGAACTTATGCATAGGGGTTGGCACACATTTTCGTCTTGACTCTCCGGTAGAAACTTTGGGGCACTCTTTGAAGTACTTTGTGTTGGTTTGAATAGATGAATCTGAGATTGTTTGATGCATATCATATAATCATACCCACGGATACTTGAGGTGACATTGGAGTATCTAGGTGACATTAGGGTTTTGGTTGATTTGTGTCTGAAGGTGTTATTCTAGTATGAACTCTATGATAGATCGAACAGAAAGAATAGCTTCATGTTATTTTACTACGGACTCTTGAATAGATCGATCAGAAAGGATAACTTTGAGGTGGTTTCGTACCCTGCAATAATCTCTTCGTTTGTTCTCCGCTATTAGTGACTTTGGAGTGACTCTTTGTTGCATGTTGAGGGATAGTTATATGATCCAATTATGTTATTATTGTTGAGAGAACTTGCACTAGTGAAAGTATGAACCCTAGGCCTTGTTTCCTAGCATTGCGATACCGTTTACGCTCACTTTTATCATTAGTTACCTTGCTGTTTTTATATTTTCATATTACAAAAACCTATATCTACTATCTATATTGCACTTGTATCACCATCTCTTCGCCGAACTAGTGCACCTATACAATTTACCATTGTATTGGGTGTGTTGGGGACACAAGAGACTCTTTGTTATTTGGTTGCAGGGTTGTTTGAGAGAGACCATCTTCATCCTACGCCTCCCACGGATTGATAGGTCATCCACTTGAGGGAAATTTGCTATTTTCCTACAAACCTCTGCACTTGGAGGCCCAACAACGTCTACAAGAAGAAGGTTGTGTAGTAGACATCACACCACCATTTTATGAAGTGCTTCCATCTTGCTTTATTTCCCATGAATTGTGTTTTTGCAGTTACACTTAAATCTCACACCGCTAACATTGCTTCATCCCGGTGGAACCGCACAAATTTGATTGCACATTCACCGACCATGTGCTACTCTCATGTGATAATACTAATGCTATTGTTCTGCATGTTAATCTAGTGGCAGTGTTGATGTGATGTGATGCTACTTACTTAAGGACACTTTCATACTGTCAATCTAGTGCCAATTGTAACACAACAGATGCTGCTGTTAATCATACGCCACTGCAAATATCATCCATTATTTAAATAACCATATTTCGTATTTGCGCAAACAGGGATGTCTGTCTCCATATCGTTTTGGGATGTCTATCTCCGTATCGTTTCTATCTGCGCAATCAAAAGCACACACCTCAGTTTTAGTAGAACTGCGCAAAACGAGATGGCTATCCCTCATTGTCGTCGTCTAACCACCCGTCTTCCAGGTATTCCTACATTGGTAGTTACTAGGTAGAATGACCAACACAATCTAAAAGAAGCCGATTCATACGTTTTACTTCCTGATTGCAATGCAGGGACGAGCGAAAACATCTGCATCCTAGTCCGGAATGCACTTTCCTCCAGTTCATCCATGGATCGAGGACAAGCTGGCACGGCTGCACGGAGGTTTGTGGGACAGGTGCGCGGACAAGAGGCATTGTGGTCTGCTTATTTCTGCAAATAGCGGCGCTTAAATTTAGTGGAATGCACAAGACTTTCAGCTGGTCAGTACACTGCATGGTTCAGTTCAGCATTCTAGCTGAGAATACAATTATAATTGGTTATTCTGGAATGAGAGAACCTAACCCTAGATGGTGGCAACAAGAAAAAACAAGAGTGAACTCCAGGAAATTTAAGCCTGCCGGGAGGCCCTTTACTCAGAGAAGCCTTGCTTGTTTTTTCCTGATTTGTAAACCTTCTCACAACTTTGTCTTTTGCTATTAACTAGTATATGTTTGTTATGTTCTATGAATCATTGAGATGTATAAAATTGCTTAACTTATGCTTTTCAAGTTTTTTATGAAGCCGAGTTTAATGTGAGTGTTCCACATGAACGCTGGACTAGCGTGTGAACGTTTGGAATTTACATTGTGGCCTCAATTAACTGCATGAACCACTATAACAAGATACATAGTTGCTTATATGTCAGACATGAGATTCTTGATTGTTAGCTGGTCGATAGCCTAGTGTTGAAGCGAGCTGAGCCAATGTGCCGTGTTTTGCACAACTGCTTACAAGTGGGGTAGCACCAACAGTGTTTACAAGTACTTATGTATACGTCGGCACAGTTCTCGAACAGTACTCTATTTCATCAAAACACACACTGCTCGTATGATAAAAATAGTGAGGACGCATCTGTTTCGGCAACAATTACGATGATTCACGGGCACACAAAAGTAGCAGCAGTTCCCATAGACGGATTCAAAAAGAGTACTAGCCCCAGAGGGCTCGATAACAAGCAAGGTTCGGATAATTAGATAGAATCCAAACTACTATTAAACACTAGCTGGGGCAAGTATTTCATGCCTCGATCTAATTTGGGCTGGACACAAGACGGACCTCGCCATGAACATCACCGAGGACGTCCGGCAGCCGCTCAATCCTGTGAACCTTCATGAATACAACCTTGTGGCCTTGCCACTCATAAAATTGTTTGTGGAGGCATGCCACGTGCGTAAGCTTGACAAGAACAGTATGCCTCACAAACGAAGGAGTAGCTTTGAACTTCTTGTGCTTCAGTACACCATGGACAACAGCCTGACAACAGTGAGGCTGGAATACAACTCTTCATTGTATAAGCGCAAATGGCTTCCAGGATCCAACAGCCTAAAAACTCTGTTTTCCCAGTGTGTATATTCAGGTCATCCGCCTCATAGCGAGTGACATGTACAACCACACAATCCTTGTCTGCATCAGGGCTCTAATTGAAACAGAAACAAATTCTGAATTACTTTCCAGCATAAGAAACACAAGTTATTTAAACCACTATGTATAGCATGGCATCGAAGCTAATAAAATTTTGCATTATGCATCACCACATACTTAGATGAAAAACCACAATCGAGATCGGCAAAAACCAAATCACCTTGGGCAGCTCAGCGGGGGGTGGGGGGACACATCCTCGAAGGGGGAAAACTGCTCCTGCAGTGCCACGGGGGTTGTAACCTCAAACGGGGCGTTGACCATCTCAGTAGTGGTCGTGAGCGTATCTGGGGTCGGCTCGATGGCTGCCTCCATCTTCTTGGAGCTCTCGTCTCGTGGGGATCAGCCTCCGCGTCTGCTCCAATATCGGTAGATAGGTGGATATCATTACATCAACATTACGTAATAGTGGGGATACATCGTAAGGCACAAATGCCACAAGAATACATCAACATCATATACAAGATCAACATCCGACTACGGATGAAACATAAACAAGCTCAAGCGGCATCCACCACCTTTAGCCCAGGCCGACACGGAACCTATCCACGATCGAAGAGAGCGGAAGAAGAACTCCAATACAAGCAAACGCTCTCACGTCATGATCATAAACCTGTACTTGCAACTGGTGGTGTAGTGTCTGTGAGCCACGGACTCAACAATCCCATTACCATGGGTATCAAGACTATAAAGCTTAAAAGGAAGGGTAAGTGGTGAGGTTGCGGCGACTAAGCATATATGGTGGCTAACATACATAAATGAGGCGAGAAGAGAAACAAAGGAGTCGTCAACAATGTGATCAAGAAGTGATCCGAACTCCTACTTACGTCGAGACATAACCCGAAACCGTGTTCTCCTCTCGATCAACCCGAAAAGAGACACTCTCACGATTCGCTACGGTTGGTGTATTTTAGAAGAGTTTGCTTCAAGTTTACTACAACCGGATATTAACAAATTCCCATCGCCACATAACGCGAGCGGCTCTCGAAAGTTTATACCTGCAGGGTGTCCCAACAGCCCATGATCGCTCTCGCGATCAGCGAAGGATATTCCTTCTCCGGGAAGACCGATCGGTCTCGGAATCCGGCTACAAGACATTTGACACATAAAACAAGACCAGCAAGACCGCCCGTCTTGCGACAATCCCGATAGAGCTGCACATATCTCGTTCTCGGGCAACCTGGATGAGACAACTCTGAGTAAAACCAGCCTCGAGTTGCCCGTGGTGGCCTGATGCCGTTCGGACTAACACTCGAAGGAGCAAGCGGCAGGGGCTAAAATAAAGATGACCCTTGGGCTCCGGAAGCCCAGGAAAAAGGCTAGGTGAGGCAAATGGTAAAACCAATGTTGGGCCTTCTGGAGTAGTCTTATTCAAAGCGAACTGTCAGGGGTCCCATAAATCACCCGACCGCGTTAGGGGCGCAAAATCCGGAAACATAATATCGATATAGCGAAACTAGAGGCGGCAAGAGTGGAACAAAACACGAGCATAAGGCCGAGCCTTCCACCCTTTACCAAGTATATAGATGCATTAATAAAATAAGATATATTGATATCCCAACAAGTAAACATGTTCCAACAAGGAACAACATCTCCATGTTCAACAAGGAACAAACTTCATCTTCTGCAACTAACAGCGCTATAAGAGGGCTGAGCAAAGAACATAGCCAAACAACGGTTTGCTAGGAAGGGTGCAAAAGGTTAGAGGCTGACATGGCAATTTGGGATGGCTTGATAAGCAGGTAATAGTAGCGCAGCATAGCGATAGAAACGAAGCAACTAGCATAGCAATGATAGTAGTGATATCAAGGTGACGGTCATCTTGCAGAAATCCCGCAAGGAAGAAAAGAACGAGTCCATGAAAAAGGCGAGCGGATGAAAACCAAGCGTGAGCGAGCGAATCCTCACGATGCATAGCAGACGAGGAACTAACAAGAAGAAGCACACAACATAGTAAACACACACATAGACAAGACATGATGCTCAACCAAGCATGATGCATGACGAGGCTACATGAAGGTACTCATGGCAAGAGATGATGCAAACAAGAGCAACACATCAAGGCAAGTTTAAATGAGGCGGAAACAACATAGAACAATTCGGTAAGTCCTCATATGCAAATTTCGAAATTGGTCCAGATCTGAATAAACTTTATGTTCAAGTTGTTAAACAGCAAGTTAAGATGCACCGATGATCTACGAAAATTCTAGTCAAGTTACATAAAAGTTCATTAGATTGAACTCGGCCTAGAAGATATGAGCAAAACAAGATAAGCATGGCATCGATGCAAAATGCATGCAAACATCAAGCCAACACCTCAAAACAAGGATGCAACATGATACTATGAAGCTACATGCAAAATGAAGCAAGTTTCATATAGACACACAAAAGCGAACAGCAGTTCAACACATACACATGAAACAAGTCATGACAACAAATCTGTCCAAAACAGCAAGTAGGCATATTGCAAGCATCAAAACACTATGCTACAACATCTCAACGTAATAACAAAAGGCATGGGCATGATGTACAGGTAAAGCATGATAAAACATGAACACTGAACTATCTCCAAAATCACTAGAACATGCTCAAACACACATGGCAAGATTGCAAATAATACGGTTTCAGGCTTAGCGAGAAATAACATCGAGGTTGCAATGTTTAGAGCTATCAAACAACACGTTACAGGAACTTAACATGGAAAACAAAGGCATGACATGAATCTACTAATTGCATAGAACAAAAGTCCTTTCTGACCATGAGCCAAAAGGATCGAGAAAATATGATGGCACCCATGTAAACATGGCAAGTTATATTCAGATTCATACATGGCAGGAACAACAATAAGTAGGCATGTTGGTGAGCTTGAACCACTCACCACAGAGAATACATGGCATGGCAAGGCAAGCAACAATAAGCAGACATGGCATAGAAGCTATAAATGGCAAGAACAACATCATAGCATACGGATCAACTACAACAACCTTGAAATTGAATAACATGTAAACAAACTGCAGGAAACATTTTATAGCAAAAGTAGAGCTCGATTGACTCAAGCTATGGCACTCCATAATTGCAAATAAGGGCATGGATGGATAAAGCATAACCATATGTTCAAAACATCCTTACTGAAGTATCTCAAAATAAGCATGGATCTCGGTAGCATCAAGTTAACATGGCATAAAAATATCAATGAAGCGGAATGAAATCAGCAACATCATGAAGCCTAGTTTGCATGCTTGTGCTAGTCACAGAGATCAGAAAAATACATGGCATACACCCCTGCAAAGATGGCATGGCATATTACAAAACACATGTAGGACTCAAGTTCATAGGATGCACACATCAATCATGGCAAAAATGACAAAAGTGCATGTTACGATAAGAATCTGAAACTAACATCACATATCCCTCTTCAGCATTTGGCATCAAGATGAGCTCAAATGAAAATGATGCAATGAGATGAAATGATGTGCTCTTGAGACGAACAATTTGACATATTACGCATCGAAGCGGAGCAATATCACGAGAGAGTTATGGCATGATGAATATGGCATGAAAATTACGCAGTCGGGACTTAGACGAAAATCACCTCCAGGAAGTCAATGCGGGATCGGCGGAGGCGGAATGGTGATGCGGGGCGGATCCGGCGTTTGGTTGGAGGATGGTGGATCTCGTCCACAAGCGAATCTCAGGAGGCGAACTCCGGCGGCAATGGCCCGGCTCCGGCGAGGAGGGCAGGCCTTGGCTGGCCAACAGCAGCCAGAGAAGATAGGCGGCAGGCTTCAGGAGCGAGAGAAGCGGAGGCAGCAGCCAGGCGGAGCGTATGGCGGTCGGGCTCGGCCTTGGTCTTGGCCAGTGTGAAGAAGGAGGCAGGCATGGTGGCCTGGCGACAGCTGACAATGAGGCAGGTGGTTCGAAGACGGCCAGCCAGGCGGAATCCAGTCGGCAGCCAGAGACAGGCAGCGGGGACGCCGAGATCTGGCCAGCGGGGCTGCAGGCAAGCAGAGGCTGGGGCCGAGCAGCTCTGGCCAGCAGGCTCATGTGGGCCGATCCAGGTCCAGCATGAAGGAGGAGAAGAGAGGTGAGGTGGGGGCGTCGTGGTTGGCCTGGCGGGGGCAGCTGGACAATGTCTGCGTGGGGATATTTTGTCGATGGCCTGAGGTAGGAGGAGCTAGGGTTTCATCCATGAGATTTTGGGGGAACGATTTATAGGTAGAGGGAGCTTGGAGAGTCCAAAGGAGGTGGTTTTTGACCCGCGATCATGATCGAGGCAAAGAGAGCATGGAGGGAGTTAGATGGGTTTTGGGCCACTTTGGAAGGGGTGTTGGGCTGCAAAGAAGGGGGCTTTACGGTTACCACTGTTGCCGTTGGAGCATCAACGACCTCAAATGGCCGAAACTTGACAGGCGGTCTCGGTGTATATACCAAGGCAGCTTGACAAACCTCGGTCCATTCGAAAGTTTAACACCCTTTTACGAAAAGAGTAAAGGGGCAGGGAGCATAGGAGTGCGGATTGCAAAAGCGGACAACGGGAAAATGCTCGGATGCATGAGAAGAACACATGCACAATGAAATGCACATGATGACATGATATGAAATGCAGATGATGACATGGCAAAGAGACACGCAAGCACATGACATGGCAGCGACGGCGAATAAGCGGAAGACACACAGCGCGAATCCGGGTGTTACAACACTCCTCCACTAACAAGAGATCTCGTCCGAGATCTTAGGACGAACAGGAGAGAAAAAGGATGAGGTGAATACTCAAGAGAAGAAGCAAAGAATCGAGAGCACTTGAGAAGGAGAGGAGCAGCGAGGATGGCGAGAATCGAAAGCGGCGGAATCAGATAGACTATGAAAGCGCTCGGTTAGAACAAGATAGAAATGGATAAGGCGAAAGGATTTAGAAGCACTCCGGTGAAACATGGAGGCTAGAACACGAGCTTGAGGATGGAATGATACTTGATGAAGACCGACACAAAACCTCCGGAAAGAATTGAAGAATGGAATGAAAAGAATTTAGAAGGAAGGATTGAGCGGAGTTGTTGAGAAAATCAACAACGAAAGAATAAGCTTGTTGTGGTCTTATAGGTAACATCTCAAGATATAAGGTGATAACGCCACAAGCGGAAATTATTAGATAGATGAGAAGAAGCGAAGAAAAGCAAAACTCCGCTTCAAAAGAATCACGAAATTAATTAAGCTTGAGGCGAGAAAAAAAAAAAAAATACTTGAACTCCGGCAAAAGAATCTTGATGAACTCTTTGGAGAATGAATTAAATCATGAAGAACCATCATGAAGAACTCGGTGACAAAAGGATGATGAGATAGAATGAAGGAAAAAGAATTAGATGAGCCTTGCGATGATTTAGATGGATGTTCAGACGAGATGGCCGAGAAATAATTGAACTCGGGAAAGAAAAGATGAAAAGACTTGGAACTAGAATTTATTCCTCAAAACTCCGAAGGAAGGGATTACTCACTTGGATGAAATAAGAATAAGATTTATTGCATGCTTATCCTTCAACAAATTAAAATGATGACAAGCAATGGATTTTGCATATTACTTATTCTTCTTGAAAAGAGATTGAGAAGTGACATAGCATAAACTTGGAAGGTCTTCATGAACCACGGTAGGATTGAAAGAAGGAATGGATAGAAATGATAATCAAGGAAAAGAATCTTGAGCGAACCACCGTAAGAATTGAAAATGGTGATGAAAGAATGAATCACGGGCAGAATTAGAGAAGCGAGATACTTGAGGGATTAAAATGCAAGAGAACAAAGAGATCATGGCTGACGAGAAGAATACAGGCAAGCACGGAAGAATATTGAGGAGCGACGAAGGGACGGATATAGAATAATTGGAAGCGACTTTGAAAACTTGGAGCGAAGAAATCTTCGAAAAGATGGCCTCCGGATGATCGAGAGGAAAGCAACACCTGAAATACTCGGATGGATGAAAAGAATTTACGATTGAAAACAATTTGAGAGGATAACATCGAGCTAGCACAGCGAAACTTGAGGAAACGGACAAGATTTAGAAGGAACTCTTCGTCTTCAAAGTTGAGAATGACGACGAAACACCATCAAAATTATTGAGGTACTCCGGAAGAATGATAAGCGAAGAGGTTGAGCCAACAATGAAAAGATTTGGAATCGACCTTGGAAAAGGCAAGTGGTGATGATATTCATTCTTACGTCAAACTTGAAAATTGGGAATAACTCAGAAAATCAGAAGAGTCGAGGTAAGATCAGGAAAAGACACGTGGGTTAGGGCCTAAAAAAACACCGTTGGAAAGGGATTGTTGAGCAGATAGATGATGCGGAAGAACTGAAATATTTGGTGAGGTGACAACCTCGAATTAATTCGAACATAGATGAATCTCTGAGATGACTTGAGCACTCGGAAGGATAAAGCGGCGAAAGCGAGCGAGCAAGGGAAAACACTTGAAGGAAAAGAATATGATTAACCCGAAAAACTTGAATTGAGTCCACGGAGAAGAAAAGAGGTGAAGAATGACGAACAAGACAAGAATTCACGGTTGAAACAATTTATGAAAGGCTGAAGTGGCCTTTTGAATGAAATTGATGGTCGGAAGAAACTCAAACTCCGGGAATAATAGGGTGGGAGGCGGAAAACAAAGACAACTCGGGAGAAAGCGATGAATATCTTGAAGAGACAACACGGTTGAAATCATTGAGAAAGAAAGCAAGACCATGCAGAGTAGGATGGATGCTCGATTACAGGACTCGGCCCGAGAAGAAAAGGGTGGGTGGGAAAATAAGACAAGCGAGGATTGAACTTGCAAAAGCGGAGGAGTCGAATCACTTTGACGAGATATGCCGGATGCAAAAGTGAGAACAACGATCGGAAAAACCAAGTGCGTCCTAAAGAAAAAATTGAAGGGAAGATAATTAAAAAACACCTACGTCAAGATTCCGACGAGAAGCGTGAAGGCGGGAAGATAAAATTCCTACTCTCCGATATAACTAGACTCAAAACAGTTTTCTTCTAGACTCAACAACGGCCAACTACACGATCAATCAAGGGGCTCCTAGGGTCGGTTGAGGCTCGATACCAACTTATCACGCCCAATATCGACCCTATCCATAAGGAACTCGAAGGTCCCACCAAGGATAGAGCATATTGAAGCGCTTTTGCAAGGTGGATATCATTACATCAACATTACATAATAGTGGGGATACATCATAAGGCACAAATGTCACAAGAATACATCAACATCATATACAAGATCAACATCCGACTACGGATGAAACATAAACGAAGCTCAAACAATATCCACCACCTAGCCTGGCTGTGCGACAGGAACCTATCCCACGATCGAAGAAGAAGCGAAGAAAGAACTCCAAACAAGCAAACATCCGCTCTCGCGTCATGATCGCCATAACACTGTACCTGCAACTGTTGTGTAATAATCTGTGAGCCACGAGGACTCAACAATCCCATTACCATGGGTATCAAGACTAGCAAAGCTTAAAGTAGGAAAGGAAGGATAAAGTGGTGAGGTTGCGGCGACTAAAGCATATGGTGGCTAACATCACATAAATGAGGCGAGAAGAGAAACAAAGATGCGTCAACTAGTAATGATCAAAGAAGTGATCCTGAACTCCTACTTCATTCGAGACATAACCCGAAACCGTGTTCTCCTCTCGATCAACCACGAAAAGAGACACTCCCAGTTACGCTTACGGTTGGTGTATTTTAGAAGAGTTTGCTTCAAGTTTACTACAACCGGATATTAACAAATTCCCATCGCCACATAACCGCAGACACGGCTCTTGAAAGTTTATACCTGCGAGGGTGTCCCAACTTAGCCATGATAAGCTCTCGCGATCAACGAAGGATATTCCTTCTCCGGGAAGACCGATCGGTCTCGGAATCCGGCTACAAGACATTCGGCAGCAATAAAACAAGACCAACAAGACGACCGGATCTGCCACACACCACGATAGCGAGCCGGCGTATCAAATCTCGGGGCGCACACCGGATGAGCGAGGCGTCTGAGTAACAGCGATACCCCAAGTTGCCCGTAGGTGGCACCGCAGTGGCTTCAGTTTGGACCAACACTTGAAACGAGCATTGGCCGGGGGCTAAAATAAAAGATGACCCTTGGGTTAATTACTCCCCAAGGGAAATGTAGGGGGTGGTGGGCAAATGGTAAAACCAATGTTGGGCCTTCTTTGGAGTCTTATTCAAAGCGAACTGTCAAGGGGTCCCATAAATCACCCAACCGCGTTAGGGACGCAAAATCAGGGAACATAATACCGATATAGCGGAAACTAGGGAAGCAAGAGTGGAACAAACACCAGGCATAAGGCGAGCCTTCCACCCTTTACCAAGTATATAGATGCATTAATAATATAAGATATGTTGTGATATCCCAACAAAATCCTGTTCCACCATAGGGCAATCTTCAACTTCACACTGCAACTTAGCGCTATAAGAGGGCTGAGCAAAGCGGTAACATAGCCAAACAATGGTTTGCTAGGAAGGGTGACAAAGGTTAGAGGTTCATGGCAATTTGGGATGGCTTGATAAGCAGGTAATAGGTAGCGCAGCATAGCGATAGAAACGAAGCAACTAGCATAGCAATGATAGTAGTGAGATCCAAGGTAGCGGTCATCTTGCACGAAATCCCATAAGGAAGAAGAAGCGAGTCCATGAAGAAGATGAGCGAATGAAGCGAACCAAGCGTGAGCGAGCGAATCCTCACGATCGCCATGAAAGCGAGGAACTAACAAGAAGAAGCACACAACATAGGTAAACACACCACACATAGACAAGACATGATGCACAACAAGCATGATGCATGACAAAGCTACATGAAGCTACTCATGGCAAGGGATGATGCAAACAAGAGCAACACATCAAAGGCAAGTTTAAATGAGGCGGAAGCAACATAGAACAATTCGGTAAGTCCTCATATGCATATTTCAGAAATTGGTCCAGATCTGAATAAACTTTATGTTCAAGTTGTTAAACATCAAGTTAAAATGCACCATGATGATCTACACTAATTCTAGTCAAGTTACATATAAAGTTCATTAGATTGAGACTACGGCCTAGAAGATATGAGCAAAACAAGATAAGCATGGCATCGATGCAAAATGCATACAAACATCAAGCAAACACCTCAAAACAAGGATGCAACATGATAATATGAAACTACATGCAAAATCAAGCAAGTTTCATATAGAGCACACTCAAAAGCGAACAGCGGTTCAACACATACACCTGATACAAGTCATGACAACAATCATCCAAAACAGCAACTAGGCATATTGCAAGCATCAAAACACTATGCTCAGCATCTCAACGTAATAACAAAAGGCATGGGCATGATGTACAGGTAAAGCATGACAAAACATGAACACTGAACTATCTCCGAGAAATCACTAGAACATGCTCAAAATGACATGGCAAGATTGCATATAATAACAGGTTTAGGAGCTTAGCGAAATAACATCAGGTTGCAATGTTTAGAGCTATCAAACAACATGTTACAGGAACTTATCAGCATGCAAACAAAGGCATGGCATGAATCTACTAGTTGCATATAACAAAAGTCCCTTAGTGATCATGAGCCAAAAAGGATCAGAAAATATGATGGCACCCATGTAAAGATAGCAAGTTATATTACAGATTCATACATGGCGGGAACAACAATAAGTAGGCATGTTGGTGAGCTTGAATCACTCACTGCGAGAGAAATACATGGCATGGCAAGGCAAGCACAGTAGAAAGACATGTCATAGAAGCTATACATGGCAAGAACAACATCATAGCATACAGGATCAACTACAACAACCTTGGCAAAATTGAATAACATGTAAACAACCTGCGGAAACATTTTATAGCAAAAGTAGAGCTCGATTGACTCAATCTATGGTACTCCATAATTGCAAACAAGGGCATGGATGGATAGATAATAACCATATGTTCAAAACATCCTTCTTGAAGTATCTCAAAATAAGCATGGATCTCTCGGTAGCATCAAGTTTACATGGCATAAAAATATCGTTGAGCAGAGTGAAATCAGCAACATCATGAAGCCTAGTTTGCATGCTTGTGCTAGTCATCACAGAGATCACAAAAATACATGGCATACACCTCTGTAAAGATGGCATGGCATATTACAAAACACATGTAGGACTCAAAGTTCATAGGGTGCACACATCAATCATGGCAAAAAAGTAAAAGTGCATGTTACGATAAGAATCTAAAACTAACATCACATAGCCCTCTTCATACAGCATTTCTGGCATCAAGATGAGCTCAAATAGAAAATGATGCAATGAGATGAAATGATGTACTCGTCGGATAGAACAATTTGACATATTACACGCATGAAGCGGAGCAATGAAGAGAGTTATGGCATGATGAATATGGCATGAAAATTCGCAGATTCGGGACTTAGGCGAAAATCACCTCGCGAAAGTCAGCAGGATCGGCGGAGGCAGAAGCGGCTTGATGCGGGGCGGATCCGGCGTTTGGTTGGAGGATGGGTGGATCTCGTCCATACAGCGAGATCTCACCGGAGAACTCCGTGACGTGGCCGGCTCCGGAGAGGGGCTAAAGCGTGCGGCGGCAATGGCCAGCCGGAGAAATAGGCGGCTTCGGCTGGCAGGGAAGGCGGAGGCAACGGCGAGCGACCGAGCAATGGGCAGCCATAGCTGATCGGGCTCGAAGCGGCAGTCACCGGCAGTGGTAAGAGGGAAGCGAAGCCTTGGCGGTCTGGCGACCGGCCTGACAATGGCCCAGCCGTAGCCCGGCGGAGGAGCAGCAGCAGCCGGTAATCCGTCAGCCGGCAGAATGAGGCCAGAGACGCCGGAGATCTGGCGTGCAGCCTGAACTCATGAGCCCGATCCAGGTCCAGCAGACATGGAGGAGGAGAGAGAGAGGTGAGGTGGCGCCGTGGTTGGCGGCGAGGCGTGGCTGGACATGTCCGGCATGGGGATATTTTGTCCGGTGGCGCGAGGTAGGAGGAGCTAGGGTTTCATCCGAGATTTTGGGAGACACATATTTATAGGTAGGGGAGCTAGGAGAGTCCAAATGAGGTATGGTTTTTGCCCGCGATCGTGATCGAGCGATCGAGAGCATGGAGGGAGTTAGATGGGTTTTGGGCCACTTTGGAAGGGTGTTGGGCTGCAAAGAGAATGGGGCTACGGTTACCGGTTAACCGTTGGAGCATCAAACGACCTCCAAATGGCCGAAACTTGACGGCGGTCTACGGTGCTATACCAAGGCAGCTTGACAAACCTCGGTCCATTCAGAAAGTTTAACACCGCTACGAAAAGAGGTAAAGGGGCGGCGGGAGCATAGGAGTGCGGATTGCAAAAGCGGACAACGGGGAAATGCTCGGATGCATGAGAAGAACATGTATGCACAATGAAATGCACATGATGACATGATATGAAATGCAGAGATGATGACATGGCAAAGAAGACCATAAGCACATGACATGAGCAACGGCGAATAAGCTGGAAGACACACAGCGCATCGTCCAAGGCGTTACTGCTGATAGCGGGATGCCAGTCTATGATGAAAAGATCAAAACAAATTCAAAATAATTTAAACAAAACTCCCCAAGGATTGTTGATAGTTGGATGACACCGTTGTTTGGACAAGCCGTGGAGTGTGATTGTTGGTGGAGGAGTAAAATCTTTACCTTTACGTTTGGGAACCGCCTATAATGTATCTAGTATGGAAGATATTGGGAACTCTTGGTCGTTATGTTGACAATGAAAGCATACCTCTCAAAATTATTTTCATCTCTGTTTTAGCTTGAGCTCGGCACCTCTGCAAATCCACTTCCCTCTGCGAAGGGTCTATCTTTTACTTTTATGCAAGAGTCGGTAGTATTCCTTCTCACTCCAACCTACTCTTTAGTTGGCAAGCATCATGTGATGGGGAAAGATCTAATCATATATGGCCATTCAAATATATTTGATCATAAATTATTATTATTGACATTACCCTTGAGGTAAAAGGTTGGGAGGAAACATTAAGCCCCTATCTTTCTCGTGTTCGATGAATGCTATTTGTTCTAAAAATATGCTTTGAGTGGTAGCAATCATGGAAGACTATCGATAGTTGAGTATGTGGGATTTGCTAAATCAAAGCTCTTATAGACCCTTCTGAAAATAATATGATTGCAATTGTTTGATGAGAACTGTTTGTTAGTTTTCAAGAAAGTTTATGATCTATACTTTAACATGTGAATAGCTTGTTACTTGATCATGAAAAGTTCTATGAGCTGAGCTCTTGTTATGACATATAATGATGCTAGAAAAGGTGATTGAAATTATTTGATCAAACTTATGCACCTAGCATTCACACTTCATAAATTATTTCTTTTATCATTTACCTACTCGAGGAGAGCGAGGAATTAAGCTTGGGATCTTGATCGTCTCAACGTATCTATAATTTATAAGTATTCATGCTATTATATTATCCTTCTAGGATGTTTTATATGCATTTATATGTTATTTTATATGATTTTGGGACTAACCTATTAACCTAGAGCCAGTGCGGTTTCTGTTTTTCCTTGTTTTTAGTTTCTGAGAAAAGGAATACCAAGCGGTGTCCAATTGCGTGCCAATTTTATGATTTTTATGGACCAAAGAGACCGAGCAAAGAGTTGGTCGGAAGAGTCCCGCTGCCTACGAGGGTGGGCGCCCACCCACAGGTGTGGGCCCCTGCCTCGTGGACAACCGGAGACTGACGTGGGACCAGCAAAAAATTCCTATAAATACTGAAACCCCGAAATAAACCTAGATCGGGAGTTCACCTTGCAAGCCTTTGTAGCCACCAAAACCAATCGGGACCTGTTGAGGCACCTGGGAGGAACCCTCACGGTGGCCATCTTCATCATCCGGCGCTCTCCATGACCAGGAGGAGTAATTCACCCTCGGGGCTGAGGGTACTAGTAGCTATGTGTTTGATCTCTCTCTCTCTAGTGTTCGTGATTTGTACGATCTTGATGTATCATAGCTTTGCTATTATAGTTGGATCTTATGATGTTTCTCCCCCTCTAATCTCTTGTAATGGATTGAGTTTTCCCTTTGAAGTTATCTTATCGGATTGAGTCTTTAAGGATTTGAGAACACTTGATGTATGTCTTGCATGTGCTTATCTGTGGTGACAATGGGATATCACGTGATCTAATTGATGTATGTTTTGGTGACCAACTTGCGGGTTCCATGACCTCGTGAACTTATGCATAGGGGTTGGCACATTTTAATCTTGACTCTCCGTTAAACTTTGGGGCACTCTTTGAAGTACTTTGTGTTGGTTTGAATAGATGAATCTGAGTTGTTTGATGCATATCATATAATCATACCCACGGATACTTGAGGTGACATTGGAGTATCTAGGTGACATTAGGGTTTTGGTTGATTTGTGTGCGAAGGTGTTATTCTAGTATGAACTCTATGATAGATCGAGCGGAAAGAAGCTTCATGTTATTTTACTACGGACTCTTGAATAGATCGATCGAAAGGATAACTTTGAGGTGGTTTCGTACCCTGCAATAATCTCTTCGTTTGTTCTCCGCTATTAGTGACTTTGGAGTGACTCTTTGTTGCATGTTGAGGATAGTTATATGATCCAATTATGTTATTATTGTTGAGAGAACTTGCACTAGTGAAAGTATGACCCTAGGCCTTGTTTCCTAGCATTGCGATACCGTTTACGCTCACTTTTATCATTAGTTACCTTGCTGTTTTATATTTTCATATTACAAAACCTATATCTACTATCTATATTGCACTTGTATCACCATCTCTTCGCGAACTAGTGCACCTATACAATTTACCATTGTATTGGGTGTGTTGGGGACACAGAGACTCTTTGTTATTTGGTTGCGAGGGTTGTTTGAGAGACCATCTTCATCTCGCCTCCCGCGGATTGATAGGTCATCCACTTGAGGGAAATTTGCTATTTTCCTACAAACCTCTGCACTTGGAGGCCCAACAACGTCTACAAGAAGAAGGTTGTGTAGTAGACATCACACCACCATTTTAAAGTGCTTCCATCTTGCTTTATTTCCCATGAATTGTGTTTTGCGTTACACTTAAATCTCACGCACTAACATTGCTTCATCGGTGGAGCGCACAAATTTGATTGCACATTCCTTGACCATGCTACTCTCATGATGATAATACTAATGCTATTGTTCGCATGTTAATCTAGTGGCGGTGTTGATGTGATGTGATGCTACTTACTTAAGGACACTTTCATCTTGTCAATCTAGTGCCAATTGTAACACAGAGATCTGCTTTGTTAATCATACATGCACAAATATCATCCTTTGTTTAAATAACCATATTTCGTATTTGCAAGCAGGATGTCATCTCCATATCGTTTTGGGATGTACATCTCCGTGTCGTTTCTATCTGCGCAATCAACACACACCTCAGTTTTAGTAGAACTAGCAAAAGCGAGATGGCTATCCCTCATTGTCGTCGTCTAACCACCCGTCTTCGGTATTCCTAAAAAGAGGTAAAGGGGGACGCCGAGCATAGGAGTGCCGGATTGCAAACGGACAACGGGAAAATGCTGGATGCATGAGAAGAACACGTGCAAAATGAAACACATGATGACATGATATGAAATGGATGATGACATGGCAAAGAGACACGCAAGCACATGACATGGCAACGACGGCAATAACTGAAGACACTGGCGATCGAACTGGGGCGTTACAACACTCCTCCACTCAAGAGATCTGCCCCAGATTAGGACCCAGACGGAGAGAAAAAAGGAATGAGGAAAAGAAACTCAAGAGAAGAATCAAAGAATCGAGAGCACTTGAAGAAGAGGCACAGACGAGAATACCGAGAGAAAGAAGTCGACGGAATCAGATAGACTATGAAAACGCTCCAAGAGAACAAGATAGAAATGGATAAGACCGAAGGATTTAAGAAGCACTCTGATCAAAACATGGAGGGCTAGAACACGAGCTCGGAGGATGGAAATGATACTTGATGAAGACATCACACAAAACCTCCGGAAAGAATTGAAGAATGGAATGAAAAGAATTTAGAAGGAAGGATTGAAAGGAGTTGTTGAGAAAATCAACAACGAAAGAATAAGCTTGTTGTGGTCTTATAGGTAACATCTCAAGATATAAAGGTGATAACCGCCACAAACGGAAATTATTAGAGATGAGAAGAACTAAAGAAAAATAAAACTTGAAGCCAAAAGAATGAACTGAGAATTATGAACAGAAGCTTATATCATGAGAAGAAATGAAGAAGAAAAACAAAAAATGATTTAGAACTCCAGCAAAAGAATCTTTGATGAAAAGACTTGGACTATGAATTTAACTATGAATAAATCCAATGAAGATTAACTCCTCAACAAAAAGGGATGATGAGATAGAATAATTGAGAAAAGAATTAGATGAGCCTCGCATATGATGATGATGGATTCCGAAGAGATGGATTTATGAAATAATTGAACACCGAAAAGAAAAGAATGAACAGACGAAGGAGAATTTATTCCTCAAGAACAAACTCCTCAAGGAAGGATTACTCACTTGATGAAATAAGAATAAGATTTATTGTATGCTTATCCTTCATCAAATTAAATGATGACAAGCAATGGATTTTGCATATTACTTATTCTTCTTGAAAAGAGATTGAGAAGTACACAACGCAAACTTGAGAAGGTCTTCATGAACCACGGTAGGATTGAAAGAAGGAATGATAGAAATGATAATCAAGGAAAGAATCTGAACGAACCAACCGTAAGAATTCGAAATGACCGATGAAAGAGAATGAATCACCGGAGAATTAGAGAAGCACGAGATACTTGAGGGAATTAAAATGCAAGAGAACAAAGAGATCGCGAACTGATTAAGAATACTTGAACCAAGCACGGAAGAATATTGAGAAGCGAATCAAGGCACAGAGCATAGAATAATTGAGAATCACTTTGAAAACTTGGAACGAAGAAATTCTTCCGAAAAGATGGCCTCTGATGATCGAGAGGGAAAGCAACACCTGAAATATTCCGATGGATGAAAAGAATTTGCAACGATTGAAAACAATTTGAGAGGATAACATCGAAGCTAGCACCGCTAAACTTCGAGAGAACGGACAAGATTTAGAAGGAACTCTTTCTTCTGCCTTCAAAGTTGAGAATGACGACCAGAAACACCATCAAAATTATTGAGGTACTCCCGAAGAATGATAAGCGAAGAGGTTGAGCCAACAATGAAAAAGATTTGGAATCGATCTTGAAAAGGCAAGGATCGATGATATTCATTCTTACGCCAAACTTGAAAAGAATTGGGAATAAATCCTAGAAAATCGAAGAGTCGTAAGATCCGAGAAAAGACCGTGGGTTAGGGCCCACTAAAAGAAAAAACACCGCTGGAAAGGGATTGTTGAATGATAGATGATGCACCTAAGAACTGAAATATTTGATCGAGGTGACAACCTCGAATTAATTCAACATAGATGAATCTCCGAGATGACTTGAGCACTCCTAAGGATAAACTAAGCGAGAGGCGAACGAAAGCAAGGGAAAACACTTCAAGGAAAAGAATATGATTAACCCGAAAAACTTGAATTGAGTCCACCGAGAAGAAAAAGAGGTGAAGAATGACGAACAAGACAAGAATTCACCGTTGAAACAATTTATGAAAGATCAAGTGGCTTCGCATTTAATGAAATTGATGGTCGGAAGAAACTCAAACTCCGGAATAATAGGGTGGAGGGCGGAAAACAAAGACAACTCGGAGGGGAAACGATGAATATCTTGAAGAGACAACACCGTTGAAATCATTGAGGAAAGAAAGCAAGACTTCATGACGAGTAGGATGGATGCTCGACATGTGCTCCCGCTTCAGAGAAGAAAAGGTGGTGGGAAAATAAGACAACCGAGGATTGAACTTGCAAAACGGAGAGGGTCGAATCACTTTGACGAGATATGCACCGGATGCAAAGAGTCGAGGAACAACGATCGGAAAACCAAATCATGGATCCTAAAGAAAAAATTGAAGGAAGAGGAGTAATTCAAAACACCTACGCCAAGATTCCCGACCAGAGCGTATTTAAAGGGCGAGGAGTAAAAAGAATTCCTACTCCGATATAACTAGACCAAAAATGTTTTCTAGACTCAACAACGGCCAAACTACACGATCAATCAAGGGGGCCTTAGGGTCGGTTGAGGCTCGATATTAACTTGTCACGCCTAATATGCGTAATTCTATCCAAAAGGAACTCAAGGTCCCACCAAGGATAGACCCGCATATTGAAACGCTTTTGCAAGGTGGATATCATTACATCAACATTACATAATAGTGGGATACATACATAAGGCACAAATGCCACAAGAATACATCAACATCATATATAAGATCAACATCCCACTACGGATGAAACATAAACAAGCTCAAACGACATCCACTGCTAGCCCAGTGGCCGACCGAACCTATCCCCCGATCAAGAGGAAGCGAAGAAGAACTCCACAAGCAAACATCGCCTCACGCCATGATCATCGCAAACCTGTACTTGCAACCGGTGGTGTAGTAATCAGAGCCACGAGGACTCAAAGAATCCCATTACCATGGGTATCAAGACTAGCAAAGCTTAAAGGGAAAGGAAGGGTAAAGTGGTGAGGTTGCAGCAGCGACTAAGCATATATGGTGGCTAACATACGCAAATGAGAGCGAGAAGAGAAACAAAGGAACGGTCACAACTAGTAATGATCAAGAAGTGATCCCGAACTCCTACTTACGCCGACATAACCCGTAAACCGTGTTCTCCTCTCGATCAACCCCAAAAGAGACACTCACGGCATTACGCACACGGTTGGTGTATTTTAGAAGAGTTTGCTTCAAGTTTACTACAACCGGATATTAACAAATTCCCATCTGCCACATAACCGCTGGGCACGGCTCTCAAAATTTATACCCCGCAGGGTGTCCCAACTTAGCCCATGATAAGCTCTCGCGATCAACGAAGGATATTCCTTCTCCCGGAAGACCCGATCAGCCTCGAATCCTGCTACAAGACATTTCGACAAAGAATAAAACAAGACCAAAGAAGACCGCCTGATGTGCCGACAAACCCGATAGGAGCTGCACATATCTCGCTCTGTGGCAACACCGGATGAGACAGCTTACGAGTAAAACCAGCCTCGAAGTTGCCCCAGAGTGGCTCCGCAGTCTGGCCTGCTTCGGACCAACACTTAGAGGAGCACCGCCCGGGGCTAAATAAAGATGACCCTTGGGTCCGAAACCCAAGGGAAAAAGGGCTAGGTGAGGCAAATGGTAAAACCAATGTTGGGCCTTGGCCGAGGAGTCTTATTCAAAGCGAACTATCAAGGGGGTCCCATAAATCACCCGACCGCGTTAGGGACGCAAAATCTGGGAACATAATACCGATATGACGGAAACTAGGCGGCAAGAGGAACAAAACACTGCATAAGGCCGAGCCTTCCACCTTTACCAAGTATATAGATGCATTAATAAAATAAGATATATTGTGATATCCCAACAAGTAAATCTCCATGTTCCAACAAGGAACAAACTTCATCTTCACCGCAACTAACAACGCTTATAAGAGGGCTGAGCAAAGCGGTAACATAGCCAAACAACGGTTTGCTAGGAAGGGTGCAAAAGGTTAGAGGCCGACATGGCAATTTGGGATGGCTTGATAAACAGTAATAGGTAGCGCAGATAGCGATAGAACGAAGCAACTAGCATAGCAATGATAGTAGTGAGATCCAGGTGACGGTCATCTTGCCTGAAATCCCGCAAGGAAGAAGAACGAGTCCATGAAGAAGACGAACGATGAAGCCGAACCAAGCGAGACGAACGAATCCTCACGATCGAAAACTAAACAGAACTAACAAGAAGAAGCACACAACATAGTAAACACACCACACATAGACAAGACATGATGCACAATCAAGCATGATGCATGACAAAGCTACATGAAGCTACTCATGGCAAGAGATGATGCAAACAAGAGCAACACATCAAGGCAAGTTTAAATGAGGCCGAAACAACATATAACAATTCCTAAGTCCTCATATGCAAATTTTGAAATTGGTCCAGATCTGAATAAACTTTATGTTCAAGTTGTTAAACAGCAAGTTAAGATGCACCACGATGATCTACACGAAATTCTAGTCAAGTTACATATAAAGTTCATTAGATTCGAGCTACGCCTAGAAGATATGAGCAAAACAAGATAAGCATGGCATTGATGCAAAATGCATACAAACATCAAGCCAACACCTCAAAACAAGGATGCAACATGATAATATGAAGCTACATGCAAAATCAAGCAAGTTTCATATAGAGCACACTCAAAACGGAGCAACGGTTCAACACATACACATGAAACAAGTCATGACAACAATCTGTCCAAAACAGCAAGTAGGCATATTGCAAGCATCAAAACACTATGCTACAGCATCTCAACGTAATGACAAAAGGTATGGGCATGATGTACAGGTAAAGCATGATAAAACATGAACACTGAGCTATCTCCAAATCACTAGAACATGCTCAAACACACATGGCAAGATTGCAAATAATAACAGCTTGTGCTTAGCGTAAATAACATCAAAGTTGCAATGTTTAGAGCTATCAAACAACATGTTACAGGAACTTATCATGGCAAACAAAGGCATGGCATGAATCTACTATTTTCATAGAACAAAAGTCCTTACTGACCATGAGCCAAAAAGGATCAGAAAATATGATGGCACCCATGTAAACATGGTGTTATATTACAGATTCATACATGGCAGAACAACAATAAGTAGGCATATTGGTGAGCTTGAACCACTCACCACAGAGCAATACATGGCATGGAAAGGCAAGAAACAGTAAGAAGACATGGCATAGAAGCTATACATGGCAAGAACAACATCATAGCATACACGGATCAACTACAACAACCTTGGCAAAATTGAATAACATGTAAACAACCTGCCAGGAAACATTTTATAGCAAAAGTAGAGCTCGATTGACTCAAGCTATGGCACTCCATAATTGCAAACAAGGGCATGGATGGATAGAGCATAACCATATGTTCAAAACATCCTTACTGAAGTATCTCAAAATAAGCATGGATCTCTCTGTAGCATCAAGTTAACATGGCATAAAAATATCACAGTATCAGTGCTGAAATCAGAACATCATGAAGCCTAGTTTGCATGCTTGTGCTAGTCACCACAGAGATCACAAAAATACATGGCATACACCCTGTAAAGATGGCATGGCATATTACAAAACACATGTAGGACTCAAGTTCATAGGATGCACACATCAATCATGGCAAAATGACAAGTGCATGTTCGATAAGAATCAAACTAACATCACATAGCCCTCTTCTAACAGCATTTCTGGCATCAAGATGAGCTCAAATGAAAATGATGCAATGATATGAAATGATGTACTCTTCGAGGTTTAACAATTTGACATATTACACGCATGAAACGGAGCAATATGAAGAGAGTTATGGCATGATGAATATGGCATGAAAATTACCGCAGATTCGGGACTTAGACGAAAATCACCTCCGCGAAAGTCAACGCGGATCGAGCGAGCTGGGAGCGGCGCGGTGTGGACGGATCCGCCGCTTGGTTGAGGGGGATGGGTGGATCTCGCCCATACGACGAGATCTCACCGGAGACGAACTCCGGCGAGCGGCGGGCGGCCCGGCGAGAGGGGCTAGGCGACGAGGCCGGCGGACGCGCTACGGCTGGGAGGAGATGGGCGGCGAAGCCTCGGGCGCTGGAGGAGGCGGAGGTCAAGGGCGGGCGCATCGGGCGCGCGGCCATGGCGGCGGTTTCGGCGCTGGAAGCTGGCGCTGGCGCGAGGGAGAGGGCGTAGGCCGGGCGCAGGGCGGCCGGGCGACCCGGGCGACGAGGCGGCGAGGGCCGGGTGGCTCGGGGGAGGACGGCGCGGCGAAGTGGGCGGCGAGGTCCGGCCGGGGGATTGGAGAGCGGCGGGACGCCGGAGATGCGGCGGGCGGGGGCGCTGGCTCGCAAGGGCCCGATCCGGGTCCCAAGGGCGGGCATGCATGGAGGAGGGAGGAGAGAGAGGGTGAGGTGGCGCTGTGGTTGGCCGGCAAGGTGGCGGCTGGACATTGTCCGCATGGGGATATTTTGTCCGGTGGCATGCGAGGTAGGAGGAGCTAGGGTTTCATCCGCGAGATTTTTGGGGAGACACATATTTATAGGTAGAGGGAGCTAGAGAGTCCAAATGAGGTATGGTTTTGCCACGCGATCGTGATCGAACGATCGAGAGCATGGAGGGAGTTAGATGGGTTTTGGGGCCACTTTGGAAGGTGTTGGGCTGCAAAGAGAATGGGGCTTTACTTGTTACTCCGTTAACCGCTGAGCATCAAACGACCTCCAAATGGCACTTAAACTTGACAGCGGTTCACCGGTGCTATACCAAGGCCGCTTGACAAACCTCGTCCATTCCGAGAAAGTTTAACACCCGACACTAAAAAGAGGTAAAGGGGGACGCCGGGAGCATAGGAGTGCCGGATTGCAAAACGGACAACGGGAAAATGCTTTGATGCATGAGAAGAACATGTATGCACAATGAAATGCACATGATGACATGATATGAAATGCAGATGATGACATGGCAAAGAGAGACACGCAAGCACATGACATGGCAACGACGGCGAATAACCGGAAGACACCGCGATCGAATCCGGGCGTTATAATCGTAATCGGGATGCTCAAATTCTATGATGAAAAAGATCAAAACAAATTGCAAATAATTTAAACAAAACTCCCAAGGATTGTTGATAGTTGGACGGCACTCTGTTGTTTCGACAAGCCGTGGAGTGTGATTGTTGGTGGAGGGGGGAGTAAAATCTTTACCTTTCTGCTTGGGAACCGCCTTATAATGTATCTAGTATGGAAGATATTGGGAACTCTTGGTCGTTATGTTGACAATGAAAGCATACCTCTCAAAATTATTTTCATCTCTGTTTTAGCTTCGAAGCCCGCACTCTCTCGAAATCCCTCGCTCTCTCAAGGGTCTATCTTTTACTTTTATGCAAGAGTCAGAGTATTCCTTCTCACTCCAACCTACTCTTTAGTTGGCAAGCATCATGTGATGGGGAAAGATCTAATCATATATGGCCATTCAAATATATTTGATCATAAATTATTATTGTTGACATTACCCTTGAGGTAAAAGGTTGGGAGGCTAAACATTAAGCCCCTATCTTTCTCCTTGTTCGATGAATGCTATTTGTTCTAAAAATATGCTTTGAGTGGTAGCAATCATGGAAGACTATACGATAGTTGAGTATGTGGATTTGCTAAATCAAAGCTCTTGCATAGACCCTTCCCAAAATAATATGATTGCAATTGTTTGATGACCGAGAACTGCTTGTTAGTTTTCAAGAAAGTTTATGATCTATACTTTAACATGTGAATAGCTTGTTACTTGATCATGAAAAGTTCTATGAGCTGAGCTACTGTTATGACATATAATGATGCTAGAAAAGGTGATTGAAATTATTTGATCAAACTTATGCACCTGCTAGCATTCACACTTCATAAATTATTTCTTTTATCATTTACCTACCGAGGACGAAAGCAGGAATTAAGCTTAGATGCCGATACGCCTCCAACGTATCTATAATTTATGAAGTATTCATGCTATTATATTATCCTTCTAGGATGTTTTATATGCATTTATATGTTATTTTATATGATTTTTGGGACTAACCTATTAACCTAGAGCCCAAAGGCCGCCGCTTTTTTTCCTTGTTTTTAGTTTTACGTAAAAGGAATACCAAACGGTGTCCAATTGACGTGCTAATTTTTTATGATTTTTATGGACCAAAAGAAGACCCTGGAGCAAAAGAGTTGGTCCGTAAGAGTCCCGGCTGCCATTACGAGGGTGGAGGCGCGCCACCCCTCGGGTGTGGGCCCCCTGCTGTGGACAACCCGAGACCTCTGACGTGGGACCAACGCCAAAATTCCTATAAACAGTAAACCCCTGTAAATAAACCTAGATCGGGAGTTCCACCGCAAGCCTCAGAGCCACCAAAACCAATCGGGACCCCTTTCAGCACTCCCGCCGAGGGGGAACCTCACCGTGGCCATCTTCATCATCCCGCGCCTCCATGACGAGGAGGGAGTAATTCACCCTGGGGCTGAGGGTATGTACTAGTAGCTATGTGTTTGATCTCTCTCTCTCTAGTGTTCGTGATTTGGCACGATCTTGATGTATCGCAAGCTTTGCTATTATAGTTGGATCTTATGATGTTTCTCCCTCTAATCTCTTGTAATGGATTGAGTTTTCCTTTGAAGTTATCTTATCGGATTGAGTCTTTAAGGATTTGAGAACACTTGATGTATGTCTTGTATGTGCTTATCTGTGGTGACAATGGGATATCACGTGATCTAATTGATGTATGTTTTGGTGACCAACTTGCGGGTTCCATGACCTCGTGAACTTATGCATAGGGGTTGGCACACACATTTTCGCCTTTGACTCTCCGTAGAAACTTTGGGGCACTTTTTGAAGTACTTTGTGTTGGTTTGAATAGATGAATCTGAGATTGTTTGATGCATATCATATAATCATACCCACTGGATACTTGAGGTGACATTGGAGTATCTAGGTGACATTAGGTTTTGTTGATTTGTGTCTCAAGGTGTTATTCTAGTATGAACTCTATGATAGATCGAATGTAAAGAATAGCTTCATGTTATTTTACTACGGACTCTTGAATAGATCGATCGTAAGGATAACTTTGAGGTGGTTTCGCATCTCTCGCAATAATCTCTTCGCTTGTTCTCCGCTATTAGTGACTTTGGAGTGACTCTTTGTTGCATGTTGAGGGATAGTTATATGATCCAATTATGTTATTATTGTTGAGAGAACTTGCACTAGTGAAAGTATGAACCCTAGGCCTTGTTTCCTAGCATTGCGATACCGCTTACGCCACTTTTATCATTAGTTACCTTGCTGTTTTTATATATTTCATATTACAAAAACCTATATCTACTATCTATATTGCACTTGTATCACCATCTCTTCACGAACTAGTGCACCTATACAATTTACCATTGTATTGGGTGTGTTGGGGACACAAGAGACTCTTTGTTATTTGGTTGCAGTGGTTGTTTGAGAGAGACCATCTTCATCCCACGCCTCCCACGGATTGATAGGTCATCCACTTGAGGGAAATTTGCTATTTTCCTACAAACCTCTGCACTTGGAGGCCCAACAACGTTCACAAGAAGAAGGTTGTGTAGTAGACATCACACCACCATTTTATGAAGTGCTTCCATCTTGCTTTATTTCCCATGAATTGTGTTTTTGCAGCATACACTTAAATCTCACACCGCTAACATTGCTTCATCCCAAAGGAACTGCACAAATTTGATTGCACATTCACCGACCATGTGCTACTCTCATGACAGTAATACTAATGCTATTGTTTCGCATGTTAATCTAGTGGCAGTGTTGATGTGATGTGATGCTACTTACTTAAGGACACTTTCATACCGTCAATCTAGTGCCAATTGTAACACAAATGATGCTGCTGTTAATCATACGCCAACCGCAAATATCTGCCACCGTTTAAATAACCATATTTCGATTTGGCGCAAAACAGGATGTCTCTGGCTCATATCGCTTTGGGATGTCTGCTCTCGATCGCTTTCTATCTCCGCAATCAAAAGCACACACCTCGCTTTTAGTAGAACCGCAAAACGAGATGGCTATCCCTCATTGTCGCCTGCCTAACCACCCGCCTTCCGTATTCCTACATTGGTAGTTACTAGGTAGAATGACCAACACAATCTAAAAGAAGCCGATTCATACGCTTTTACTTCCTCGATTGCAATGCAGGGACGAGCTAAAACATCTCGCATCCTAGTCCGGAATGCACTTTCCTCCAGCTCATCCATGGATCGAGGACAAGCTGGCACGGCCGCACGGAGGTTTGTGGACAAAAAGCCGGACAAGAGGCATTGTGGTCTGCTTATTTCGCAAATAGCGCGCTTAAATTTAGTGGAATGCACAAGACTTTCAGCTGGTCAAGATAATCGCATGGTTCGGTTCAGCATTCTAGCTGAGAATACAATTATAATTGGTTATTCTCGAATGAGAGAACCTAACCCTAGATGGTGGCAACAAGAAAAACAAGAGTGAACTCCAGGAAATTTAAGCTCGCCGAGGCCCTTACTCGTGAGAAGCCTTGCTTGTTTTTTTCCTGATTTGTAAACCTTTCACAACTTTGTCTTTTGCTATTAACTAGTATATGTTTGTTATGTTCTATGAATCATTGAGATGTATAAAATTGCTTAACTTATGCTTTTCAAGTTTTTTATGAAGCCGAAGTTTAATGTGAGTGTTCCACATGAACGCCGGACTAGCGTGTGAACGCTTGGAATTTACATTGTGGCCTCAATTAACTGCATGAACCACTATAACAAGATACATAGTTGCTTATATGTCGACATGAGATTCTTGATTGTTAGCTGGTCGACAGCCTAGTGTTGAAGCGAGCTGAGCTAATGTGCCGTGTTTTGCACAACGCACATAAAGGGGTAGCACCAACAGTGTTTATAAGTACTTATGTATACGCCGGCGCACGAGCTTTAACGAGTACTCTATTTCATCAAAACACACACTGCTCAGATGATAAAAATAGTGAGGACGATCTGCTTCGCAACAATTACGATGATTCACGGCACACAAAAGTAGCAGCAGCCCCATAGACGGATTCAAAGAGTACTAGCCCCTGAGGGCTCGATAACAAGCAAGGTTCGGATAATTAGATAGAATCCAAACTACTATTAAACACTAGCTGGGGCAAGTATTTCATGCCTCGATCTAATTTGGCTGGACACAAGACGGACTCGCCATGAACATCACCGAGGACGCCCCGGCACCGTCCAACTCTGTGGAACCTTCATGAATACAACCTGTGGCCTTGCCACTATAAAATTGTTTGTGGAGGCATGCCACGCATGTAAGCTTGACAAGAACAAAGATGCCTCACAAACGAAGGAGTAGCTTTGAACTTCTTGTGCTTCAAAGACACCATGGACAACAGCTGACAACAGGAGGCTGGAATACAACTCTTCATTGTATAAGCGCAAATGGCTTCCAGATCCAACAGCCTAAAAACTCTGCTTTCCCAAGCAGTATATTCAGGTCATCCGCCTCATAGCGAAAGTGACATGTACAACCACACAATCCTTGTCTCATCGTGGCTCTAATTGAAATGTAAACAAATTCTGAATTACTTTCCAAAGATAAGAAACACAAGTTATTTAAACCACTATGTATAGCATGGCATCGGGTTAATAAAATTTTGCATTATGCATCACCACATACTTAGATGAAAAAACCACAATCGAGATCGGCAAAACCAAATCACCTTGGGCAGCTCGGGGGGGTGGGGACACATCCTCAAGGGGGAAAACTGCCTCTGCAGCTACACGGGGTTGTAACCTCAAACGGGCGTTGACCATCTCAAAGAGTGGTCGTGAGCGATCTCGGGTCGGCTCGATGGCTGCCTCCATCTTCTTGGAGCTCGTCTCGTGGGATCAGCCTCCCTGTCCGCCTCCAATATCGGTAGATCTTTGCCTGGTTCTCCTTGGTCCATCATGAAACTAGCGAATACTAGGAGACCACCAAAGGAAAACACAATCGCAATGACAATGAAACAAAAAAGAGAGTGAGGCTCAAGTTATCGCTTTGCAAAAGTTCTTTTTTTTCTCCGAACGAAATATACCAACATCACGGATCCGCTTACCTTCCCTTCGCAGAGAGAAGAACAAGGCAGATGTGAGTGTTGCCTTTCTTGAAGACGGTGAGGGAGAAGGGATTCAAAGGAAGAGTGAAATTTGGTTGCTTCGTCTCACAAACTTAGACTCTGGGAGGTGGGGTTTGTGATACGACCTGGGTGACTCTCCACCTCGTGATACCGCTTCTAATTTGGTGGATGGCATTTGGGCCTCAAGCGCTGCATGGCCCGCATGTCGCTGTGAACAAAAGTATAATGGCATTCAAGAGAGGGAGACGCTTTGATGACCTAGGAGGAGCCAAGTATAGATTGTATCCACCGCACTAGTAGTAATTGTTTTTCTCGGGTAAGTGAGAGTGTCTCCACTATACTAGTAGTAATTGTTTCTCCTGGCCCAAGACAAAACAGCCCATCCACCCTAGTAAGTAGTAAAATCAATTCAAAAGTCCATATATTTATCGAATGAGAGGCGCTACCCACACCCAGCACACCGCACCCCAAAACAACCTGGGTGTTCTTCTTCCTCCTCACTCCCACCCACCTCACGTGAGCTCGCTCCATTCATACCCCCAAATTCCTCACCTCACTCCTATAGAAAACCCCAGCTCCCCTTCTTCCTCACTACTACAGAAAAACCCCAGCTCCCCTTCTTCTTCACTCGCACTACAACTAGGCTCGTCATTTGTTACTCTACTCAAACTGCGGAGCGACTCGACGCCTCGAGGAAAATGGAGTCGGCTGACCCCTCCAGCCAAGAAGATGAGGCTCGCCACGGCGACGCTGTTGTAGATCCCAAGACTGCAGCTGGGAGAAGCAGAGCACCGCCCTCACCGGATCCTGTGAACTCAGAGAATCTCGAGTGGATCGTGATCAGCGATCTCCCGGACGCCCGCCCTTGGGGAGATCATCTCGCTTCTCCCCACCAAGGATTGCTGCCGCATCCAAGTCCTCTCAATTTGGTGGCGCTTCTATGGCGCCGTCGCGGCCCCTTAATCTCGACTATCGCAGCCTATATCTCTTCAATGATTTTGAAATCCCGTGAGCCATCATCTCCTCCCACCAGTGGCTCCGCTCAAAGCCTCTCAGATCCCGCCATGCTACCTCGCAAAGCATACCATGCCCCGCACGGTGGACGCCCGGCTGAATCTCTCGAATTCACAAAACTACAACCGCTTGAGTTCTACTATTCCCCCGAAACCACCTACCGACATCTAACGCCATCTACCTGTGCCTCAAAGACCGATGTCCATCTCATGGTTTTCCTCCTCTCTCCACACCGCCACCTTTATGCTTATGCGACCTACCGCATAACCGTACTAAACCTTTAACTCCCATTTCTCAAGAAACTTTCACTTGTGCGGTTCCTATATCGGAGGCTCCTCATTGCACAAGATCATCCACTCCAGCTTGCCCTGCCTCGAGTGCTTGGTGCTTGTTTTCACAGCTAGAATCGGTTGTCTCCAAATAAAGTCGCCTAACCTTGTAAGAATTGGAAAAAAAATTACGGAAGGCAGCTCATCATCCAAGATGCCCCTTCACTTCAAAGGTTGATCATTGATTCTAGTTATTCACCGTTGCAAATAATCGTCCTCTATGCGCCTGAACTGGAGACCTTGGGTGTAATACATGATATTTGTGCTCATTTCGATATGGTGTTTGCCTCCACAGTTCTTCAGGTACTTTACATTATCATCTACACTTGTAACCATAAGCTACATTTTAAATTTCTGCGCATAAGTTATATGTCATCTTGGAGTACACATTTTGTAGTAATATTATGTTCTATGCTCAATGAAGAGTTTCTCCATGGATGGTCTATCAATGGTGCTTGATTCTGTCAAGATCTTATATATCCAAATGAATAGTTTTGATTTGAACAAGATTATTGGCTTGCTGCAATGCTTTTCATGTCTGGAGAAGTTGTATATAAAGGTGATAATTTCACGCACATTGGAAGCCCGCATATAGTGTACTAGAATTAACCATTCAGTTGTTGCTCTTTCGACACTCCTTTTTTAGACCTTAACTATTTTCAATCTTCATGTCTATTTAGGCAACAGGACGGGGTAAGAAAGTTATAACCAATCGGTGGATTCGTAAGCATCGGGATTTTCTCACTACTCATGAGATTCGATTGAAGACAATAACGCTAGAACGATATGTAGCCAATCGTGCAAACACTAGATTTGTCACATTCTTCCTGCTGAATGCGAGGTTAGTATTGTCCATCAGGCTTAAGTTTATCAGCAGCATGGTTTTTACGGATGGGTATATGGAAGAGCAAAAAAATGAGTTTCAGGTGGGCAAAAGATCTTCTAAACATGTCAGGCTTCTATTTACAACATATTGTGGTCACAATCCAGTAAATTTTACAACCCAGGATGTTCATTCTATGGACCTGACGGATCCATTTGACCGTGACTGCCAAAAAAAAGGTTGGAGTTAGATATTGTTGCCTTTTCAACCTGGGTTTTTTGTAAACCTGATGAACAATTAACCTCGTGGCTTTTGTACAGTTTGTAAGTTGGAGTAAGATGTTCTTGCCTTTTTCAACTCGGGCTGTGACTGCATATATTTTTTTGAAGCAAGGCAAATGGCTTGCCAGCCGTTTAATTTAGAGTGAAATATTGTAACAACTAACAAATCCCAACCAAGGGAAATAACATCACTCTCGCCGGCTGCTTGAGCTCACTGTGTGTTGGGATATAACTACGGAGTGTGAACCGCCCCGGAGGGGCCGGTTTACCCTCGTGCGTGTTCCAGGCCCATATGGAGGCCTGGAGCCCAGAGGTGAATTAAGGTCCATACATGTAAACCGCCTTAGTTTTATAGCTTGTATTGTAAGGCAAGGAAAGAGAAACCAAGCCTGACTCTTGTATGAGCCGGATTGGGATTCTCAGAACCGCCGCAAGGCCAACCCGTATATAAGGGGACGACCCGGCACGAAGTTGGGGACAGAGAATTCGAGGCTAAGGCAAAGCTATTGCTCCCTTAGTCGCCAAACCATATCAATCACACCACAACCGACGAGGTTTTACCTTCATCGGCCGTAACCAAAGATAATTCCCGTGTCTTGTGTCCGCATTAACCCTCTAGGTTAACCCGCACGATGGCCCCGCGACTAAGTCCTTTCATGAGGACATCCGCCGTGACAATTCCACGACAGCTTGGCGCCACCGTGGGGCTATCGCACGATGGTTTGATGATCTTAGAGGGCAAGTTCGGCGACTCAAGGTTATGCGCAAGGGCCGGATGACTAAAAGTCGTCGCGGCAAACTCTACATCGACGATGCGGATCGGGCCCCGAGGCCGTTTCGCTTGAGTACGGGTACCGGGTCCCTTTGGCGGCATACACGTGTTCATCGGCAAGATTGGCAGTCAGTGGCCGGACGGACGCTCCGCACCGACTGCCGAGACGGCTCGGGCGGGCGGCGAAGAAGAGTCCCGCCTTAGCTGAACCGGGCGGTCAAGCATGTTTTCGGGAGTCGCCCACGGAGGTTACGAGGGCGGATCGGTGTCCCGGCGACGAAACCGCCATTACTCGGGCGACGTAATCGCCGGCCGGAGAAACTGAGTCTTTATACCACCGCAGGATGGCCGATCGGGGCTGTTCCGACGGTGAGAGTATTCCGACCTCGATCTACCCAACCGGGTTGGGGTCTTCATGGTCGCAGACGCAGGAGGCGCTTCACTCTTCGCCGTGGCACCCCTCGGTCGCCGTTCAACAATGTGATGGCAGCCGGGCGGAGGCCCTGCGCCCACCGCTCAAGTTTTATCGTAGCTGACGATTGGCGGTGTTTCATGGCGAAGCTAATCCATCGGATCAGGACATGCACAACGCAGATTGCAAAGGTGAGGGAACAGATCACTAGTTAAGGCGACCTGGCGTCCGCGACAAACGGATGGCGCGGAACGAGCCGCTGGATGCGCAGCTTATAGGCTCAAGTGCCGGACCAGAGTGCATCACAGAAGTCAGCGAAAAGGAAGTACAGTCCCGCTTACCTTCGCTTTTGAGGGTAGGGAGCTTTTCAATACCCCGTGAGCAGTGGACCGTAAAATCCGCCACCGGCAGAACCGCCGAAGCACTGGACGGCCGCACCGTTCAGCCCTGCCTCGTAGATCTGCTCGCCATCATACCGTGCGCGCCTGCATCTTGCAACACCTCCGTCACTACTCCAACCCGATGGATAATCTTGTAGCGGCCGCTGCACGTTTGAGGCGATTCCAATTGAAGGCGATTCACCACAAAGCGTAGAGACCGCGGGTTAAGGAGTTCTCCGGACGGCCCCGCTCAAGAAGAAGCTTACTCAGACAGCCGGGATCGGATCCACTTCCACCCCCGAGCCGAGCCGGAGCTATAGCCGACGTTGGCCGATTTAACCGCCGATTAAGCAATGCGCAGCGTGGTCCGCCAAGGCAACAATCCCGCAGCGGCTTTGAAGATGCTCAAGCGGTAGTGGACCGCGCCAGGCACGAGGGAGGCCGAAGAAGCCGCACAAGAGGGATCATTCGCCGCGCCGGTTCGTCTGACCATCTTCGAGCCAGGTGACGCTCTGGCTCTTTGGGGTGCCTTGCTCGCCCTCGCTTTTACGCAACGCTCGCTGCCCAAGGACTTCAAGGGTTCCACGCTAAGGTGCCAAATTATACCGCCGACTTGGCTCCAGAGGCATGGATAGAAAGCTACGAGATGGCCATGGAGATGCTAGACGGGATGAAGCTGCATGTGCAAAGTACTTCACAATGATGCCGGAAGGTACCGCCGGACTTGGTTGAAAACTTGTCACTCGACTCTATCAACTCGTGGACACGCCATAACCCGTTCATCCAAAATTTCAAAGACACCGTAAACAGCCCATGTCTGTGGTGGATCCGCGCTTGTGTCCAGCGGAGGGAGAGTCTACAACCCATTGGGCGCGCCTGGCCTCGAAGTTTTACATTCTTCGCACCGATCAACCTCGGGTTCCGCGATCTGACCAAAAGGTAAAGGGCGCGGGAGCATAGGAGTGCGGATTGCAAAAGCGGACAGCGAAAATGCTGGATGCATAGAAAGAACACGTATGCACAATGAAATGCTGATGACATGATATGAAATCTCTGAGATGACATGGCAAGAGACACGCAAGCACATGACGCGTAGGCGGCGAATAAGCGGAAGACACTGGCGCGCCGAATCCAGGTGTTACAACCTCCTCCACTAACAAGAGATCTCGTCGAGATCTTAGGACCGAGCAGGAGAGAAAAAGGATGAGGTGAAACAGATACTCAAGAGAAGAAGCAAAGAATCGAGAGCACTTGAAGAAGAGGAGCAGCGAGGATGACGAGAATCGAAAGTGGGAATCAGATAGACTATGAAAACGCTCGGTTAGAACAAGATAGGAAATGGATAAGATGAAAGGATTTAGAAGCACTCCGATGAAACATGGAGGGCTAGAACCACGAGCCGGAGGATGGAATGATACTTGATGAAGACCGACACAAAACCTCCGGAAAGAATTGAAGAATGGAATGAAAAGAATTTAGAAGGAAGGATTGAGCGGAGTTGTTGAGAAAATCAACAACGAAAGAATAAACTTGTTGTGGTCTTATAGGTAACATCTCAAGATATAAGGTGATAACCGCCAAGCGGAAATTAGATAGATGAGAAGAGCGAAGAAAACTCCGCTTCAAAGAATAAATTAATTGGCGAGGCGAGAAGAAAAATAAAAAAATACTTGAACTCCGGCAAAGAATCTTGATGAACTCTTTGGAGAATGAATTAAATCATGAAGAACCATCATGAAGAACTCCGGTGACAAAAGGATGATGAGATAGAATGAAGGAAAAAAAATTAGATGAGCCTTGCGATGATTTAGATGGATGTTCGGCCGAGATGAGAAATAATTGAACTCCGGAAAGAAAAGATGAAAAGACTTGGAACTAGAATTTATTCCTCACGAGCGAACTCCGAAGGAAGGTTACTCACTTGGATGAAATAAGAATAAGATTTATTGCATGCTTATCCTTCAACAAATTAAAATGATGACAAGCAATGGATTTTGCATATTACTTATTCTTCTTGAAAAGAGATTGAGAAGTGACATAACGCAAACTTGAAGGTCTTCATGAACCACCGGTAGGATTGAAAGAAGGAATGGATAGAAATGATAATCAAGGAAAAGAATCTTGAGCGACCACCACAAGAATTCGAAAATGACTGATGAAAGAGAATGAATCACGGGCGAATTAGAAAGCGGAGATACTTGAGAAATTAAAATGCAAGAGAACAAAGAGATGTGGCCCGACGAAGAATACTTGAGCGAAGCAGGAAGAATATTGGGAGCGACGAAGGCGAGATATAGAATAATTGGAGAACGACTTTGAAAACTTGGAGCGAAGAAATCTTCGAAAGATGGCCTCGGATGATCGAGAGGAAAGCAACACCTGAAATACTCGGATGGATGAAAAGAATTTGCGATTGAAAACAATTTGAGAGGATAACATCGAGCTAGCCATGAAACTTGAGGAGAACGGACAAGATTTAGAAGAACTCTTCTTGTCTTCAAAGTTGAGAATGACGAAACACCATCAAAATTATTGAGGTACTCCGGAAGAATGATAAGCGAAGAGGTTGAGCCAACAATGAAAAAGATTTGGAATCGACCTTGGAAAGGCAAGTAGTGATGATCCATTCTTCGTCAAACTTGAAAAGAATTGGGAATAACTCGAGAAAATCAGAAGAATCGAGGTAAGATCCAGGGAAAAGACACGTGGGTTGGGCCCACTAAAAGAAAACACCGTTGGAAAGGATTGAGCAGATAGATGATGCACGGAAGAACTGAAATATTTGGTGAGGTGACAACCTCGAATTAATTCGAACATAGATGAATCTCCGAGATGACTTGAGCACTCAGGAAGGATAAACTGGCGAAGAGCGAGCAAGGAAAACACTTGAAGGAAAAGAATATGATTAACCCGAAAAACTTGAATTGAGTCCACGGAGAAGAAAAAAGGTGAAGAATAGCGAACAAGACAAGAATTCACGGTTGAAACAATTTATGAAAGAAGCGAAGTGGCCCCCACGAATGAAATTGATGGTCGGAAGAAACTCAAACTCCGGGAATAATAGGGTGGGAGGCGGAAAAAAGACAACTCGGGAGAAGCGATGAATATCTTGAAAGACAACACGGTTGAAATCATTGAGGAAAAGCAAGACTTACATACGAGTAGGATGGATGCTACGATTACAGGCTCGGCCGAGAAGAAAGGGTGGGTGGAATAAGACAAGCGAGGATTGAACTTGCAAAAAGCGGAGGGTCGAATCACTTTGGCGAGATATGCCGGATGCAAGAGCTGAGGAACAACGATCGGAAAACCAACTGCGTGATCCTAAAGAAAAAAATTGAAGGGAAGAGGTAATTCAAAACACCTACGTCAAGATTCCTGACCCGGGCGGCAGAAGGGGCAGAGGTAAAAATTCCTACTCGATATAACTAGACTCAAAGCAGTTTTCTTCTAGACTCAACAACGGCCAGAACTACACGATCAATCAAGGGGCTCTAGGGTCGGTTGAGGCTCACGATACCAACTTGTCACGCCCAATATGCGACCCTATCCAAAAGGAACTGAAGGTCCCACCAGGATAGACCGCATATTGAAGCGCTTTTGGTGGATATCATTACATCAACATTACATAATAGTGGGGATACATACGTAAGGCACAAATGCCACAAGAATACATCAACATCATATACAATATCAACATCCGACTACGGATGAAACATAAACAAGCTCAAGCGGCATCCACCACTGCTAGCCGGCTGCCGACACGGAACCTATCCCTGATCGAAGAGGAAGCGAAGAAGAACTCCAATACAAGCAAACATCGCTCTCACGTCATGATCATCGCAAACCTGTGCCCTGGTGGTGGTGTAATGTCTGTGAGCCACGAGGACTCGACAATCCCATTACCATGGGTATCAAGACTAGCAAAGCTTAAAGGGAAAGGAAGGGTAAGGTGGTGAGGTTGCAGCAGCGACTAAGCATATATGGTGGCTAACATACATAAATGAGGCGAGAAGAGAAACAAAGGCGATGCGTCAACTAGTAATGATCAAGAAGTGATCGAACTCCTACTTCGTCGAGACATAACCCGAAACCGTGTTCTCCTCTCGATCAACCCGAAAAAGACACTCCGGATTCACATACCACGGTTGGTGTATTTTAGAGAGTTTGCTTCAAGTTTACTACAACGGATATTAACAAATTCCATCGCCACATAACGGCAGACACGGCTCTCAAATTTATACCTGCAGGGTGTCCCAACAGCCCATGATAATCTCTGCGATCAATGAAGGATATTCCTTCTCCCAGGAAGACCGATCAGTCTCGGAATCGGCTACAAGACATTTGAATGATAAAACAAGACCAGCAAGACCGCCCGTCTTGACAATCCCGATAGGAGCTGCACATATCTCGTTCTCGGGCAACACCGGATGAGACAGACTCTGAGTAAAACCAGCCCTCGAGTTGCCCGTAGTGGCCTTGATCTGCCCGTTTAGGACCAACACTCGAAGAGCAGGCAGGGGCTAAAATAAAGATGACCCTGGGCTCCGAAACCCAAGGGAAAAAGGCTAGAGTGAGGCAAATGGTAAAACCAATGTTGGGCCTTCTTTGGAAGTAGTCTTATTCAAAGCGAACTATCAAGGGGTCCCATAAATCACCCGACCAGCGTTAGGGCGCAAAAATCTGGGAACATAATACTGATATGGCGGAAACTAGGCGGCAAGAGTGGAACAAAACACCAGGCATAAGGCCGAGCCTTCCACCTTTTACCAAGTATATAGATGCATTAATAAAATAAGATATATTGTGATATCCCAACAAGTAAACATGTTCAACAAGGAACAAACTTCATCTGCAACTAACAACGCTATAAGAGGGCTGAGCAAAGCGGTAACATAGCCAAACAACGGTTTGCTAGGAAGGGTGCAAAGGTTAGAGGCTGACATGGCAATTTGGGATGGCGATAAACAGGTAATAGGTAGCGCAGCATAGCGATAGAACGAAGCAACTAGCATAGCAATGATAGTAGTGAGATCCAAGGTAGCGGTCATCTTGCAGAAATCCCATAAGGAAGAAGAAGCGAGTCCATGAAGAAGCGAGCGGATGAAGCCGAACCAAGCGTGAGCGAGCGAATCCTCACGATCATAGCAGACGAGAACTAACAAGAAGAAGCACACAACATAGTAAACACACCACACATGACAAGACATGATGCTCAATCAAGCATGATGCATGACTAGGCTACATGAAGCTACTCATGGCAAAGATGATGCAAACAAGAGCAACACATCAAGGCAAGTTTAAATGAGGCGGAAACAACATAGAACAATTCGGTAAGTCCTCATATGCAAATTTTGAAATTGGTCAAGATCTGAATAAACTTTATGTTCAAGTTGTTAAACAGCAAGTTAAGATGCACCACGATGATCTACACAAAATTCTAGTCAAGTTACATATAAAGTTCATTAGATTAGACTACGGCCTAGAAGATATGAGCAAAAACAAGATAAGCATGGCATCGATGCAAAATGCATACAAACATCAAGCCAACACCTCAAAACAAGGATGCAACATCATACTATGAAGCTACATGCAAAATCAAGCAAGTTTCATATAGAGCACACTCAAAAGCAGAACAGCGGTTCAACACATACACATGAAACAAGTCATGACAACAATCTGTCCAAAACAGACAAGTAGGCATATTGCAAGCATCAAAACACTATGCTACAGCATCTCAACGTAATGACAAAGGTATGGGCATGATGTACAGGTAAAGCATGATAAAACATGAACACTGAACTATCTCGAAATCACTAGAACATGCTCAAACACACATGGCAAGATTGCAAATAATACAGATTTGAGCTTAGCGAGAAATAACATCGGTTGCAATGTTTAGAGCTATCAAACAACATGTTACAGGAACTTAACATGGCAAACAAAGGCATGGCATGAATCTAATATTTTCATAGAACAAAAGTCCTTTCTTGACCATGAGCCAAAAGGATCAGAAAATATGATGGCACCCATGTAAACATGAAGTTATATTCTGATTCATACATGGCAGGACAACAATAAGTAGGCATATTGGTGAGCTTGAACCACTCACCACAGATCAATACATGGCATGGAAAGGCAAAAACAGTAGAAGACATGGCATAGAATCTATACATGGTAAGAACAACATCATAGCATACGGGATCAACTACAACAACCTTGGCAAAATTGAATAACATGTAAACAACCTGCCGAAACATTTTATAGCAAAAGTAGAGCTCGATTGACTCAAGCTATGGCACTCCATAATTGCAAACAGGGCATGGATGGATAGAGCATAACCATATGTTCAAAACATCCTTACTGAAGTATCTCAAAATAAGCATGGATCTCTCGGTAGCATCAAGTTAACATGGCATAAAAATATCGTGAGCAGGCTGAAATCAGCAACATCATGAAGCCTAGTTTGCATGCTTGTGCTAGTCACCACAGAGATCACAAAAATACATGGCATACACCTGTAAAGATGGCATGGCATATTACAAAACACATGTAGGACTCAAGTTCATAGGATGCACACATCAATCATGGCAAAAATGACAAGTGCATGTTACGATAAGAATCGAAACTAACATCACATAGCCTCTTCTAACAGCATTTCTGGCATCAAGATGAGCTCAAATGAAAATGATGCAATGATATGAAATGATGTACTCTTGAGGCGAACAATTTGACATATTACACGCATGAAGCGGAGCAATATGAAGAGAGTTATGGCATGATGAATATGGCATGAAAATTACTGCAGATTCGGGACTTAGGCGAAAAATCACCTCCTTGAGAATCAGCGGGATCGGCGAATGAGGCTGGCCTGATGCGACGGATCGGCCGTTTAGTTGGAGGATGGGTGGATCTCCGTCCATACGGCTTGAATCTCGCAGGAGAGCGAACTCCGGCGCTCGGCGAGAGAAGGCTAGAAGCGAGGCAGCGGCGGCAGCGCGCCAGCCGGGAAGATAGTGGCGGGCTCAGGCGCGGGAGGCGGGCGGCGGGCGACAGGCCGGCGGCGGCCATCGCGGTCAGACTGGCGGCAGCTGAACATTATCGCCTATGGAAGAAGAGAGATTTTGGCCGTTAGCGGTAGGAAAACTAGGAATTTCATCCACTTAATTTTGGAGACACATATTTATAGGTGAGGAGCTAGGAGAGTCCAAATGAGGTATGGTTTTTAAGCCCTTGCGATCGTGATCGAGCGATCGAGAGCATGGAGGGAGTTAGATGGGTTTTGGGCCACTTTGGAAGGGTGTTGGGCTGCAAAGAGAATGGGGCTTCACGGTTACGGTTAACCGTTGGAGCATCAACGACCTCAAATGGCCTGAAACTTGAGGATCTACGGTGCTATACCAAGGCAGCTTGACAAACCTCGGTCCATTCGAAAAGTTTAACACCCGCACACGAAAAGAGGTAAAGGGGCCGCAGGGAGCATAGGAGTGCGGATTGCAAAAGCAGACAACGGGAAAATGCTGGGATGCATGAGAAGAACATGTATGCACAATGAAATGCACATGATGACATGATATGAATCTGAGATGATGACATGGCAAAGAGACATAAGCACATGACATGGCAACGGCGAATAGCGGAAGACACTGGCGCGTCCAATCAAGGCGTTACTGATATGGGATGCCCAGTCCTATGATGAAAAGATCAAAAACAAATTCGCAAATAATTTAAACAAAACTCCCCAAGGATTGTTGATAGTTGGATGACACCGTTGTTTGGACAAACCGTGGAGTGTGATTGTTGGTGGAGGGGAGTAAAATCTTTACCTACGTTTGGGAACCGCCTATAATGTATCTAGTATGGAAGATATTGGGAACTCTTGGTCGTTATGTTGACAATGAAAGCATACCTCTCAAAATTATTTTCATCTCTGTTTTAGCTTGAGCTCTGCACCTCTGCAAATCCTGCTTCCCTCTGCGAAGGGTCTATCTTTTACTTTTATGGAGTCGGTAGTATTCCTTCTCACTCCAACCTACTCTTTAGTTGGCAAGCATCATGTGATGGGGAAAGATCTAATCATATATGCCATTCAAATATATTTGATCATAAATTATTATTGACATTACCCTTGAGGTAAAAGGTTGGGGGCGAAACATTAAGCCCTATCTTTCTCGTGTTCGATGAATGCTATTTGTTCTAAAAATATGCTTTGAGTGGTAGCAATCATGGAAGACTATACGATAGTTGAGTATGTGGGATTTGCTAAATCAAAGCTCTTATAGACCCTTCTGAAAATAATATGATTGCAATTGTTTGATGGTGAGAACTGTTTGTTAGTTTTCAAGAAAGTTTATGATCTATACTTTAACATGTGAATAGCTTGTTACTTGATCATGAAAAGTTCTATGAGCTGAGCTACTGTTATGACATATAATGATGCTAGAAAAGGTGATTGAAATTATTTGATCAAACTTATACTGCTAGCATTCACACTTCATAAATTATTTCTTTTATCATTTACCTACTCGAGGACGAGCGAGATTTAAGCTTGGGGATCTGTCGTCTCCAGCGTATCTATAATTTATAAGTATTCATGCTATTATATTATCCTTCTAGGATGTTTTATATGCATTTATATGTTATTTTATATGATTTTTGGGACTAACCTATTAACCTAGAGCCAGTTTGATTTTTTTCCTTGTTTTTTAGTTTCTGAAAAGAATACCAGCGGTGTCCAATTGGCGTGCCAATTTTTATGATTTTTATGGACCAAAAGAAGAAGACCGGAGCAAAAGAGTTGGTCGAGAAGAGTCCGGGCTGCCTCACGGTGGGAGGCGCGCCCACCCCAGGTGTGGGCCTGCCTCGTGGACAACCGGAGACCCCTGACGTGGGACCAACGCCAAAAATTCCTATAAATCTGAAACCCCAGAAATAAACCTAGATCGGGAGTTCCACGCCGCAAGCCTTTGTAGCCACCAAAACCAATCGGGACCTGTTGGACTCACCTGCTGGAGGGAACCCTCACGGTGGCCATCTTCATCATCCAGCTCTCCATGGCCGAGGAGGTAATTCACCCTCGGGGCTGAGGGTATGTACTAGTAGCTATGTGTTTGATCTCTCTCTCTCTAGTGTTAGTGATTTGTACGATCTTGATGTCATAAGCTTTGCTATTATAGTTGGATCTTATGATGTTTCTCCCCTCTAATCTCTTGTAATGGATTGAGTTTTCCTTTGAAGTTATCTTATCGGATTGAGTCTTTAGGATTTGAGAACACTTGATGTATGTCTTGCATGTGCTATCTGTGGTGACAATGGGATATCCGTGATCTAATTGATGTATGTTTTGGTGACCAACTTGCGGGTTCCATGACCTCGTGAACTTATGCATAGGGTTGGCACACATTTTAAATCTTGACTCTCGGTAGAAACTTTGGGGCACTCTTTGAAGTACTTTGTGTTGGTTTGAATAGATGAATCTGAGATTGTTTGATGCATATCATATAATCATACCCACGGATACTTGAGGTGACATTGGAGTATCTAGGTGACATTAGGGTTTTGGTTGATTTGTGTCGAAGGTGTTATTCTAGTATGAACTCTATGATAGATCGAGCGAAAGAATAGCTTCATGTTATTTTACTACGGACTCTTGAATAGATCGATCGAAAGGATAACTTTGAGGTGGTTTAGTTTGCAATAATCTCTTCGTTTGTTCTCCGCTATTAGTGACTTTGGGTGACTCTTTGTTGCATGTTGAGGATAGTTATATGATCCAATTATATTATTGTTGAGAGAACTTGCACTAGTGAAAGTATGAACCTAGGCCTTGTTTCCTAGCATTGCGATACCGTTTCGCTCACTTTTATCATTAGTTACCTTGCTGTTTTATATTTTCATATTACAAAACCTATATCTACTATCTATATTGCACTTGTATCACCATCTCTTGGCGAACTAGTGCACCTATACAATTTACCATTGTATTGGGTGTGTTGGGGACACAAGAGACTCTTTGTTATTTGGTTGCGGGGTTGTTTGAGAGACCATCAAAAAAGGAAGAAAACGGTTTACCGTCGAACGGGTCAGTGTTGTAGATATTGTTAAACCGGCGATTCAGCAGCCGCTTCTCATTCCGGTTTAACTGAGGACTAATGGAGGACGGATTAACTATCAAAAGTTAAACCGCCAAAGGAGGCAGAGCTAAAAAGTTACTAAGTGCGATGTAAACAGGTTTCCACGCGAATGAAAGTAAACTAGATCTACGAAGTTCAAGAAGGAAAATTTTTACGACTTATGCAAACCGCAGACAGCGCAGGAGGTTCGTGCATGTTAAACTAAAGGATCTGAACAGAAAGGGAAGATGCAGAGTTGAACGAACGGCGAAAGCAGCCATTTGCACAGATGAGCGATGCGGTAATTTTGGGCGACGCCAAGCGAGCAAGCAGGAAGAACCGGTACGAACGCTTACGAACTATGAGACGAGCAGAGGTCGATGAGATCTAGGGTTCAAGGAAACCTTACCGACGAAAGGGAACCGGAGGAGCGCTGAAACTCTGGTAAGATCAGGTTGATGCAGCGTCCGGCGGGAAGCGTCGGTCAAGGTTGAGGACGACGGCAAGAGCTTGTGGTCGGCGGTCGCGAGGAAGAAGAAGAAAGGAAGAAGAAGAAGAGAATGGCCCGACCGGTCTATTTATAAGGACCGGAGTAATCAACGGGCGCGAGAATCGAGGAGTCAAAAGCGGCGGAAGGTGTAGTGGCCGCCCGATTCCCGGATAGCCTTAATGTAGGGAATCTTACTGCTTGGATCTTTTTGTTCAAAATGACGTCAGGGTGCCCTGACACGAAGATCAGAGGATGATGTCACGGCGGTTCAAGCAGATGGCGGTTTACAGGGGAGATCAAGAGTTGCCTGAAGATGTAGAAGATTAACCTGAACCGTTCAAGTCAATCTGGGGCCTAATGTTGGGGATATAACTACGGTGTGAACCGCCTTGAGGGGCCGGTTTACCCTTCGTGGCGTGTTCCAGCCCATATGGAGGCTTGGAGCCCAAAGGTGAATTAAGGTCCATACATGTAAACCGCCTTAGTTTTATAGCTTGTATTGTAAGGCAAGGAAAGAGAAACCAAGCGGACTCTTGTATGAGCCGGATTGGGATTTCATAAACCGGCAAGGCCAACCCGTGTATATAAGGGGACGACCCGGCGGCGAGTTGGGGATAGAGAATTCGAGGCTAAGGCAAAGCTATTGCTCCCTAGTCGCCGAAACCATATCAATCACACCACAACTGGACGTAGGTTTTTACCTTCATCGAAGGGGCCGAACCAGTATAATTCCCGTGTCTTGTGTCCGCATTAACCCCTCTAGGTTAACCCGTACGATGGCCCTGCGACTAAGTCCTTTCATGAGGACATCTGCCGTGACAATTCCACGACACTGTGCATTACAGAAGCCAAGTGATTAGCCCCCACCAGCACCCACAAACTTATTTCCAACTAGCACATCAAATGGGCTGTAAATTTTCATAGGAAGGGCTGCATGACCGTGACAGATTTGGATTCTAACATTTGGGACCCGCGAGGAAATAGCCTATCCAAGGTGGTGTCGACTTACTAGCCAGTCAACAAATGATTCTGCCTACCAGTCATTGGATTGACATCCAACATCTGTTGTGTATCTTCTATCTCTTGTCTTCTTCTTCCTCAAGCCACCCAAACCAAACCACCCCATCGGCTCCGCCTGCTCCCGCCTCCCATGGCTGGCTGCGCCTCCGCCGCCCTAGCGTACGTACCCTCCAACGTTGGCCAGTCCCTCCCTCTATTCCCCCACATATCCTGTTATTCTCCGGCGACGTCAGCCCCAACACGCACCCGCACCAACCGATCAACCTCAGACTCCCCCGCTGCTGTTGGACGGCGCGATCTTCCATGGCTCCTATTCGTTCCGTCTGAGGCCTCGCCGTCGTCTCCGCCTTGCGTCCTTGGTTCGCTTGCCGTGCACGGTGCACCGCCCTCTTGCGTTGTCAACGTTGTCAACAACCGAGAGGAACAAGGAGATGACTGTACATGGAGAGGATGACAGTAGGGACCCACCAGCGTCATGGCAAGACGCCACAAGTGCCTCTATATTACAAGCCCAAAATATGGTTCCTCCTAATGGTTGGACATCCGGGGCTCACACCATTGTCAACGCAATCAATAAACGAGAGAATTACACTACGAGCGGGCCGACACTGAGGGACCCAAAGAGGTCGCAAGTAGCTTTTTTTGAGGAACAAGCGGTTGTTATTTATACTAGTTTTAGCGACGGATCGAGGTAACAACGGGTTGTGGGGGCTGTGGTCTGCCTAGCCAGGGTTTTATTTATGTTTACCACATCATGAGCCCAGTTGTATTTTTTTCTTACTGAAAATGGCTAGCCCAGTTCTATTTTTTTAAAGAAATACCTGAAAGTGCTAGTTATCGACTAGAGGGGGGGGGGGTGAATAGGCGATTTTTATGGAAGTCTTCAAAACACGGATGTTTCAAAGACAAACAACAGAAATGACCTAATTGATATGCAGCGGAAGATAAACTACAACAAGCAAGCCATAGTCAAGTATGCAATAATGTGAACAGACTAGACTAATAGCAGGTATGTAGTAAGGATCAGGATGGAAGATAGTATGAAGCGAAACAACAATAGAAGTCAAGCGTGAAGTCAAACAGATAAGACATATAAGCAATGACTTCACGAAGACAAACTTAGGGTAAAGGAGGGAAGGGATAGAACCAGTCACTTGTTGAAGACACGAGATTTGTTGGACCAGTTCCAGTTGCTGTGACAACTGTACATCTGGTTAGGGAGGCTGAGATTCAACTCGAGAAGACCGCGTCTTCACCTTATTCCCTTGAGCTAAGGACACACAGTCCTCGCCTAATCACTCGTAAGTCTTCAAGGTAGACTTCCAAACCTTCACTGACGACGCTCACGGCAATCCACAATGACTCTTGGATGCTCGAACGCGACGCCTAACCGGCCGGAGGATTCACAGTCCTCAAGTGTAATAAGTCTTGTGTCACATGACATGGAAAACTTGATGATGCCTAACACTCTTTGGCTCGGGTGTTTGGGCTTTGTCCTGCAAGGATTTCTCTCTCAAAGGCTTCGAGGTGGGTTGCTCTCAAACGACAAAAGCCGTGTACTAACTCCGAGAAGCCACCAATTTATGGTGTAGGGGTGGGCTATTTATAGCCACTAGGCAACCCGACTGTTATGTCCGAAATGACCACGGTCACTAAGGAACCGACACGTGTTCCAACGGTCGATTTCAAACACTCACGGCAACTTTACTTGGGCTACAAGCAAAGGCGACTCATCCAGCTCTGGATAAGTTTTGCTCTCATTGTCTTCGTCAAGACATAGGATTTGGGTTGAGCATCACTTGATCATTCTCGACTATGATCACTTGGACCCCACTTAACAGAACGGTGGTTCCTATGACTCAACAAAGAAGAAAGGAAACAACGAAACCACACAGTCTTCGCGCTCCATAGTCTTCACTCAATGTCTTCTTATGTCATAGTCTTCAATGTGAATATCTTCACATACCACCATTGTCTTCAATGTCTTCATACATTTTAGGGTCATCTCCGGTAGGTAAACCGAATCAATGAGGGACACTACCTGTGTTATCCTGCAATTCTCACAAACGATTAGTCCTCAACCACATTTGTCGTCAATACTCCAAAACCAACTAGGGGTGGCACTAGATGCACTTACAATCTCCCCTTTTGGTGATTGATGACAAACTGGTTGAAGTTTTCAACAGGATAAAATATGTGAAATTGTAAAGGATAGGAATTGTCTTCATAAGTGGCAAAGGCTCCTCGAAGATGTGCATATAAGTAGTTTGCTTTTGGAATGCAAATGCACATGGCAGGTTGTGCTTGTGGAGATCCTCTTCAACTTATGAAGATAATTCATCATGCATGAAATGATATAGCTAAGAGAATGACATGCATAATGAAAAATGGACGTCTGCAGAATGATCTAAGTGCGGAAGTTATCATCGCACATGCGGAATTTATCATCGCACCCGAGTAAAGCAAATAAGTAGCAGACGACCATCGAGTTTAAGTGTTACAACTCAAAGAACCAAATGTTTCAAAAACGAGAGTTGTAAACACTAGGCAAAATATAGTGCAACCGCCTTATGAACCCGCTTGAAGACTATCAAACTCATATGCTTCTCCCCTTTGTCAAGAAGGACCAAAAGGTTTGAAGACAGAGAGCATCTACTCGTCCTCTTCTGAAGAAGATGATGCAGCAGGGTGGTCGTTGTTGGTTGGCGGTGCAGATGAGCTTGGCGCAGTGTCAATTCGTGCAGAAGTAGGGGGCGGTGAAGTAGCATCGGCTTCATCATCGATCACTCTGGCATTGATCGTTGCCGCGGAGGAGGAATAGTCAGAGTCTTCAAGAGATGGAGTTCGCCGTAGGACTACATTCCGTGGAGGAGTGGAGTCAAACTTGAAACGCTCGGTGAAGCCATCGCCTTGAAGATCAGCTTCAAAGATCGAAGCAGGTCAAACTCTTCCATGATCGCCGACAAGTCTCGTGAGTGACAAAAGCATTCTTGGTGGCAAGGTTGCGAATGCGATTGACGTCGACCAAAAGGCTTTGCATTTGACGCTTTAGCCAGGAGTGATGCTTATCTTGCTTTTGATGCAGCGCCACAAGAAGTTCTCGATCATTGAGGACTCGGGAGCGCTTCCGAGGCCTTTGGCCAATTGTGCTCTCAGTGGCTTCAGTCCGCGCACGATGAGGCGACGTGTGTTCCCAGCCGTGGATAGACACGAGATACCGCTTGGACGCCTTCCATAGGTTGAGAGAAGCTGTGGTGATCTGCGTTCTGAAGACTTAGTGGCGTTTTGGCAGGCTCAGGGTATATGGCTTCAACAGACATATCAACCTCTGGTAGAAAGATCAGATGATTGCAAGCAGAGGGTTGATAGTTGATAGCTGAGTGCATCTTAATGAGGCGCATGACCCAGATGCAGCCAATTGTCGGATGAAGAAATCTTGCATGTTGAAGCTGATGCCATTGAGGATGTAGAAGACCAATGTCTTCATTGCTCCTTCAAGCTTTGCAGACGATGAATGCCCTTTGATTGGCCATATAGTTCGCCTGATGATGTGATATATGGTACGAGGCAGATACTCAAGGTCATGAACAAAGAAGTGCTGAGGGTATTCAGCATCATGTGGAAGTGGCTTCATCATGCTCAGCATCTGACTCATGTCGGGTTCTGGCTTATGAAATATGCTTTCCAAGGCATCGCGGTGGACTTGACATCCAGGTTCAAACAGCTCTCCGGGAGTGGGTAGGCCTGTGAGCTCAATGATGTCAAGAGCTTTGGCTTCATGATGGACATTTCCAGTCATCCACTCGAGAACCCATGTCTTTGTGTCTCTGTTGTAGCCGCGGATGTGGAGTGTAGCATAGAATTGAAGCACTAATTCTTCATTCCAGTGGTCTTTGTCTATGACGGCCAAGCAGACTGCATCATGAAAGCAATCAAGTGCTTCTTCTAAGCACGCATAATCGCAATGGCTTCGATGTCAAGGCATATGAGGGAAAATGCGGCCTTGGTCATCTGTAACACATGAGTAATAGCTTCTTTGCCGATAGCTCCGTAAACGGTCGATGAGATTCTTGGCCTTGTGTAGGGGTTCTTTGCAATTGTCAAAGAAAGTATTGTGGGCTTTGAAGCCATTTGCATTGAAAGAACTCGTTGAGGTGGCGGTGCTCGAAACCTTGGCGATCTTGGCTTCGCTTCTGGACCGGAGGCATATGCTCAATATGATAGTTGAATTGAGGACCAGAGGCATGAGGCGGAGGGACCAGAACGGGCCATCTTACTGTGACTAGCTCGCCATAGTTGTATGCTTGCTCGATTGTGTAGGGCCTTGGTGGCGGAATCGAGCGATGGCAGCAATCGAGGCTTCAGCTGCTCAGCGAGATGCTTCGGGAGCAGCTTGCCTCATTGGCTTTGCACATTTCCTTCATGGCTTCAGGAGCGGTTGGGACAGGCTCACATTGGCTTCAGCCATGACCACGTCATTGGCTTCATTGGTGTTGGAGGTGGCAACCTCATTGTTTTCAACCTCCACTTGAGGAGCTGGAGGGTCGGGCACTGGCACGTTGATATCGGGGATCACTTCTTCAATTACTGGGGGTGTAGGAACACGTTCTTCTTCTTCTTGGTTGTCTTCGGCTGATGCAGCCGGATTTTCTTCAGCAGCTTTAGCTTCAGACTCAGAGACATTCACAGTTGGAGTGGCTTCTGAAAACACTTAACGTGCAACAGGTTGGTGGTGCACTTCTCCTTCTGGAACGCTCGAAAGAGGGACTTGAGGCCTTTGACCTTTACGAAGCCTGCGAAATGCTGGCGACGCCTTTGGAGATGGGGTTGCCTGAGCCTCAAAGTCTTCCTCTTCTTCTTGGTGTTGTTGTTGGGGAGTGACTTGTTGTTGGGGAGTGACTTGTTGTTGGGGAGTACTGGGGGAGTCTTGTTGTTGTGGGCGATCAGCCCATGAAGCATCCTGTGCAATTGGCGTCAGAGGACGACCAATGCTGATGAGTTCGTTGTTCGCATTTAACAGCGATGATACCACATTGTACTCGATTTGAGGAAGAACTTCATCATCTTCAACATTGTCATGGTGACCAATGTCTTCAGCAGTGAGGGGATCAGCTGCTGGAATATCTTCAGCTTCAGGAGCCTCTGTGGAAGCAGACTCATGAACAGTCATGCGAAGTTCTTGGGTTGAGGATGCGGGACGAACCACAGAAACAGGTTCAACAATCAAGGGCTCTGTGGGAGCATCCCGATTCTTCTTGGTCTTTAGCTTCTTCTTGGAGGGAGCAGCATCAGAGGCGTCAGGATTTTTCCTTTTTCTGGCTTCAACCTCGGCAGCCCTCGTCTTCTTCTGTTCAGAAGCGGTTGACCGGACCTTTGGCTTCGAGCCAGTCATGCTGCTTGGGAAGACAATGTGGGGCTCTTCCTGCCTTGAAGGTGCAGCTTGGTCAGTTGAAGACTTCTTTTTCTTTGCAGCCATCCTGGGGTCGATGCCAGGACGACCAAGAGCCTTGCGCTTCTTAGCCTCATTGTAGGCAAGCACACACTTGTCAGCCAAAGCCTTCATACGCTCACGAGAGCCTCTGGCTTCTTCACGCTTCTTGACAAAGGTTTCTTTGAGGTCGTGCAGCATGACCTTGAAGTTTTTGACGTCTTGCACACTGAGTGCAGCCATATGCTTCTTGAACTGAGCCTTCTCATAGTCAATCTTGTGCTTCAGTTCAACAATCCGTTGAGCTAGAGCTAGCTCAAAAGCAATGGCGCCATTGAAAGAGACGCTGAGGCCAATTGGAAGTTGCAGATCTTCAAAACTGATGTTTGGGGTATCAAACCACTCATCAATGAAGTGATGGATGATGGCCACATCAAAGAGAGGCAAGTTGTTGAAGATTTCTGCTTCTTCTTTGCTCTTGATAAGCTGCTCAAGAGCATCATCTGCAAGATCGTCATCACTTGACAGATCAATGTGCTCTTCACGCAGAATTGCAGCAGGAGTCTGTGTCAGTTCAGTATTCTTGACACTTTTCTTTTTCTTCTCCGTCTTCTTGGATATGCGGGATTGATCCTCAGACTGTGCACTGGCTTCAGGAGGTGTAGTGGCCAGTGGCTTCACACGTGAAGCTTTTGAAGGAGCAGCTGACTTTGAAGCCTTGACTTTGTTTTGCTTCTGTGGCTTTGGAGCAGGAGCAGGAGCTGGAGCTGGGGCTTCATCAGAGTCATCATTGTCATCAGAGTGATCCACTTTGGCACCTTGGACCAAAATATAAGTGATGAGGCCATCAAGGTTTGAAAACCGACCGATGACATTGGGTTCAGCGTCACGTTAGCCGTCAGCACGGGGAGCAGAGGGACCAGGGTTGAAGTCTAATCCCAATGACTTCTTGTTTTCCTTTGCAGAAGCCTTTGCATGCTGGAAGTTGCGCTTGAAGAGATTGTCATCACGACACCAGAGCAAAGACGTCGGGTCGGCATTCTCAGGCTGAGGTCCATGGACCATGCAAGGATAGAAACCTTGTGCAATAGCTTCAGCCATGTTCTTGGGAGGAAGGCCTCGAAACAGAATATCACCCCAAGGGCTTCTGGTGGCATTCTTCTCGGCATATTCCTGTGTGACGAAATTGTACTTGAACCATTGTTCAGCCCAATAGCATCGAATCCATTGGATTCGCGTCTTGCGCTGATTGTAAGTCTCTTCAGGATCTGTCTTGTACAGCTCTGCGAGGTCATCAGCAGATCTTTTGAGGTTCCTCACGACGCTGTTCCGCCGCCCTTCCCGACTGATTTATTCAGTAGCCATGAGCTTCAAACTGAATGGCTTCACGCTCAAAGGCTTCAAAGGCTTGCGTTTGCTTGATGTGACGAGAACGGCTTCGGAGAGTTAGTTTGATGCTGTAAGAATTCTGCAAACGAATGCAGACTATGAGAACCAAGGGATTCTCCCACGGACATGTACCTGTGACAACATTAGAGATGCGAGGGAAGGGGAAGAGGTCATATGCATTCTCAGAAGATTTTGAAGATAAATCGTTTTGAAGACATTGACCTCATGATGCGAAGACATTCACTTATACGCTGAGAGTTGGTTCCAGATTTGTATGAATCCGTGAATAAGTACAAGTGAGGAATCTAACTAGTTGTGAAGCTTAAGTGAATATACTAGGCAGTACGAGATGCGGACATAATAGATCTAACTTTGTATGGGCAGAAACCATTTTTGGCAAGTAGGATGAATCTTGAAGATCAAAAAGATGGTAAAAATAGAGATATATTTACCGCTTCGAAGAACTGCTAGACGGAAAGAAAGGAGGCCGAGCAGTTCAGTCCACCGTGCCCTAACTTGGCGATGGAGGACACCTACGGCGGTGGCAGAGATGAAGATGTTCGCGGCCGGCGTGAGGACGGCGTTGGAGAAGTCGCGGCAGCTAAGCGCTTCGTCGCCGGCGTCGTCGAGAGCTAGCGGTGGCGCTAGGGTTTTGACGAGGTGGAGAGGTGGAAGAAGATTTTCTTTACCGCAGGGGACTGGTATTTATAACGAGGTGTGCGGTGTAGCGCAATTACGCGGGTGCCCCTGGCGGTTCACATCTGAGGGGCACGTGGCACGCATGCAACATACAATGAGATGTCCCACGTTCCCACGTCCGCCCGGTTTGTCGGATGGTCGTTCCGGCTTCTCCGGAGTTCAACAGTAATGATGAATCATTTAAAACAGACTTAAAGTTTGTCTCTGTGTCTTCTGCTGACAAGGACGCAGAGAAGACATTCGACAGTTTCAATAGAATGCATATGATTTGGACAGATAGAGTTTGAGATAGAAGGCATAGAGAGATTGGGGTCCGATCACGTTCACTTAGTTCAAAAGATTCAACTTGAAGACATAGCTATAAGTGAATGTAGAGGATATATATATATATATATATATATATATATATATATATATATATATATATATATATATATATATATATATATATATCGACAACAACCAAATCAACATAGTGTAGAAAAACATGAAGACAGGTTGAAGTTGAAGACAAAACAAATGCGAATAGCTTCAAGAAATAACGCCATGAGTGAAACACTTCAAACAAATAAATTTGGTGGTGGCGTTACCCGCCGTATAGGAAGTATTAGACCCAGACACGGCGCACAATTATCGTGGCGCTCCCAAGTCAAATTCCACGTTAATGTATTCACACATAGAATGTAAGTCTTCATTGATTGAAGATATACGTTACTTCGTGTGTTGCACATCTAAGTCATCAACATGCATAAGTGTTAGGATGTGTGCTTGATCACAGGACATTTGAGGATTCCAAGATATTTAGCTCACACCGTAACTTGCAAAACCTTTTCTCATCCAAGGGCTTTGTGAAGATATCGCGATTGCTCTTGGTGTTGGCGTGAATGATGTCAACATCTTTCTTCATGACATGATCCCTGAGAAAATGATGACGAATTTCAATGTGCTTTGTCTTCGAGTGCTGGACTGGATTGTTGGCAATCTTGATGGCGCTTTCGTGTCGCAGAAAAGAGGTACTTGTGTCAGATTGATGCCATAGTCCTTGAGAGTTTGCTTCATCCATAGAAGTTGAGCACAACAAGATCCAGCAGCAATGTATTCAGATTCTGCAGTTGAGAGTGACACACAGTTCTGCTTCTTTGAAGACCAGCAGACGAGTGATCGTCCCAGAAAGTGACATGTGCCTAATGTAGACTTGCGGTCCACCTTGTCACCAACATAATCAGCATCCGAAAATCCAACTAAATCAAATTGTGAGCCCGTTGGATACCATAATCCGAGTGTTGGGGTGTGAGCCAAATATCGAAGAATTCGCTTCACAGCTAGGTGATGCGATTCCTTTGGTGCCGCTTGGAATCGAGCACACATGCAAACACTAAGCATAATATCTGGCCTAGATGCACATAGGTAAAGTAAAGAACCAATCATGGAGCGGTATACCTTTTGATCGAACTCTTTACCATTGTCGTCGGGACCCAAGTGGTGTTTGGCTGGCATTGGCGTCGTGTATCCTTTGCATTCTTGCATTCCAAACTTCTTCAGACAATCTTGGAGGTATTTTTCTTGAGATATAAAGATGCCATTTCTTTGTCGTGAATTTGAAGACCAAGGAAGAACTTGAGCTCTCCCATCATGGACATCGATATTGCTCTTGCATCATGTATCCAAACTCATCACTATACTTCGGTTGGTGCGGCCAAGATAATGTCATCCACATATATTTGGCATACAAACAGTTCACCATCATATGTCTTCGTGAAGAGTGTGGGATCAAGGGATCAGGTTTGAAGCCTTTGCTCTTGTGAAGTCTTTGATTGTATCATACCAGAGCGAGGAGCTTGTTTGAGGCCATACTGATTGCTTTATTTAGCTTGTACACCATATCGGGATGTTTTGGATCTTCAAAGCCGGTGGTTGAGCGACATATACTTCTTCTTCGATCTTGCCGTTGAGAAATGCACTCTTCACATCCATTTGATAGAGCAAGATGTTGTGGTGGTTAGCATAGGCTAGTAGTATGCGAATAGCTTCAAGCCTAGCTACAGAGCAAATGTTTCATCAAGTCAATTCCTTCAACTTGAGTATATCCTTGAGCCACAAGCCGTGCTTTGTTTTGACGACTTGACCATGCTCATCTTGCTTGTTTCGATATATCAATTTGGTGCCAATAATGTTATGCTTGCGAGGTCGGGACGCTTGACAAGTTCCCAAACATTATTCAGCTTGAACTGTTGAAGTTCTTCTTGCATAACTTGAATCCATTCGGTTCCATAAAAGCTTCAAAGAACTTTCTTGGGTTACGATATTGACACAAATGAAAAGTGCCCACGAAATTTGCTAGCTGTGTTGCTCTTGAGCGAGTAAGCGGACCAGTGCATTGATGCTATCGATTATCTTCTCAATCTGTACTTCATTTGCAACTCGAGGATGAATCGGACGAAGATTTTGCTCATGCTTGATCATTGTCATCATTGGAAGGATTGTCTTGGTGAGCATTGTCTTCAAAGTTGGTTAGGTGCGAAATGATAAGTTCCTCTTGGCTGTGCTTCATTTGGCATGATTTCACCAGTTCCCATCAGCTTGATAGATTATTTGGTGGAGCTTCATCTAGTGTGCTTGGCAGGAACTCTCTTTGTGAACCATTGGTTTCATCAAATCGCACATCCATAGTTTCAACGATTTTGTAGAGATAAAGATTGAAGACTCTGTAGAAGTGTGAGTCCTTTCCGTAACCGAGCATGAAGCCTTCGTGAGCTTTGGGTTCAAATTTTGACTTGTGATGGGGATCCTTGATCCAGACTTGAGCCCCAAATACTCAAGTGGCGACATTTGGCTTCTTGCCAAGAAGGAGCTCATAGGAAGTTTTGTTCAGAAGCTTATGTATATAGACACGGTTGATGACGTGACAAGCTGTATCAATGGCTTCAGGCCAGAACTTTCTTGGTGTCTTGTACTCGTCGAGCATTGTTCGAGCCATCTCAATGAGGGTTCTGTTCTTGCGCTCCATGATGCCATTTTGCTGGGGTGTGTATGGAGCAGAGAACTCATGAGTGATTCCCATGGTATCCAGATAAAGATCAATTCCGGTGTTCTTGAATTCAGTGCCGTTATCACTTCTGATATGCTTGATCTTGACGCCATAATTGTTCATTGCTCGATTGGTGAATCGTCTGAAGACATCTTGCACTTCAGTCTTGTAGAGAATTATGTGCACCCATGTGTATCTTGAGTAGTCATCAACAATGACGAAGCCATAGAGACAAGCAGTTGTTGTGAGGATAGAGTAATGAGTAGGGCCAAACAAATCCATGTGTAGCAGCTCGAAGGGTTGAGATGTCGTCATGATTGTCTTCGAGGGGTGCTTTGCCCTAGTCATCTTTCCAGCTTCGCAGGCACCACACAAATGATCCTTCTTGAACTTGACACCTTCGATGCCTATGACATGCTTCTTCTTGGCGAGTGTGTGTAAGTTCATCATTCCAGCATGCCCCAACCTCCGATGCTAGAGCCAGCATTCTGAAGCTTTTGCAAGAAGACATACGGCAAGCTGTGGACCTGCTGAGAAATCTACCATGTATAGATCATCTTTCCTATACCCTTCAAAGACTAGAGACTTGTCAGATTCCATTAGTACAAGGCAACGATATTTTCCGAATATCACAATCATGTTCAAGTCACAAAGCATTGAGACAGACATTAAGTTGAAACCAAGGGATTCAACAAGCATCACTTTGTCCATGTGTTGATCCTTTGATATTGCAACTCTACCTAGACCCAATACCTTGCTTTTACCAGTGTCGGCAAATGTGATGTGACTCTTGTCTGATGGACGTAACGTTGAGTCCATGAGAAGACTTCGATCACCAGTCATATGATTAGTGCATCCACTGTCCATAATCCATTTTGAAGCATGAGGTGGCATACCCTACAGTACAGTTAGGGGGATAGGCTTCACCAAGAGCATTGTGAAGCATAAACATTTGACAGGCAAGTGGATTATTGAAGCTTAAATCAAGATTAGGACTGATAGGATGAATGGCAAATGATTCAGGAACAAAATACATAGTGAGACCATTTGGGCATTTGATCTTGTGCCCTACAAGTTGTTTTAGGTCCCTAGCAATAGCATCAGACGCCTTTGATTTTCGGCTGGAAACCCTTTCCTGCAAAAGAGAGTTAATTCTTCTTAACCACCCACATCTTTAGGGGTGGCTTAGAAGCAATGAGTCTAAGTGCAGCATCTGAGAATTTCGGCTTTGGAGCCCTAGCAAATAGCCTTGCAGGAGATGAGTGATACTCATATGAATAAGCAGAAAAGTTCTTAGTTCTATGAACATAGCGGTTTTAGGACACACGCTCATATTCATAAATTTGAGTATTGTTTCCCTGCAAAACATTGGCGTTAGGGTGACTCAAGTGAGTCCTCTGTCTGTATGATGCCTTTGGACCATATGACGCCTTTGATCTGGGGTTTGTCTTCTTCCCAGGTGGTGTCATGATGACATTCACTGGAAGATTCTCAAGACAGCTTTTGGGAACCCAGATCTTCTTCATAGGCGGTCCATTCCTGCAGATTAGTACCAATATACCGCAAACACTTCACCATTACGATTCTTGAACAGCTTATAGTTTGCATCAAAGGATTCATCAATGATAATAGGGTTAGCACAGTAAAGCCAGATAAGGTGGATGGATCCATTGAAGGTCCCTTTGCAGAACCCATGTGGTTTTGGGATACCGCCAAAGCTTCCAAAGAGGAACCATCAACATTCATTTTCCTCTCGAACCCAACACCCTCTTTCCTAGGGTTTGGTTGAGAATCTGCTTTTGAGGACATCATAAAGTGTCTGATGCCCTTTCAGACTTTTATACATCCCTATTTCAAGCAATGTCTTCAACCTAGCATTTTCATCAGCAATGGCAGTGGTATCCTCCGCAGAGGGGCTAGTTACCACATTGGTAGTTGAAGACAATGCAACAATAGCAGCAGTTGAACATTCAGCAACAGAGGTAGTGATATCACGCTCAAGACATTTTAGACATGGTGGTTCAAATCCATCCTAAGCGGAACTGATCTGTTGAGCGCGAAGTGACTCATTCTCTTTTTGAAGATCTTCATGAGCCGCTCTCAATTTCTCAAGCTCTTGCTTCCTTTGAAGATAATCATAGGAGAGATTTTCATGAGTAGTTGAGAGCATTTCATGACGACTTTCAAGTTCTTGGTACTTAGCATGAAGATTTTTAATGTCTTCAACTAAGGACTATGAACATGTCATTTCCGCGTCCAACAGGTCATCGCTTTTGTCTAACAGTTTTTGAGTATGTTCCATAGCTCTTTGTTGTTCAGTTGCAATTTTAGCAAGTGTTTTGTAGCTGGGTTTGGATTCACAATCAGAGTCATCTTCACTTGATGTTTGAAAGTAAGCATCACGTGATTTTACCTGGGCACCGCGTGCCATGAAGCATTAGGTGGGAGCAGGGTCGTCCTTGTCATTAGCTTCAGCGTTGGTGTAGAAGTCATTGTCTTCAGTGTTGAAGATGGACTTGGCAACATAGGCTGAGGCCAAAGCCAGACTTGCAACGCCAGGGTCGGACTCCTCTTCAGACTCCACCTCCACCTCCTCAGAAGCAGATTCCTCCTCTAAATCCATTTCCTTGCCAACAAAAGCACGAGCCTTGCCAGATGAGCTCTTCTTGTGTGATGAAGACTTTGATGAGGACTTGGAAGAAGACTTTGAAGATTTCTTCTTCTTCTTGTCATCAGAATCATATTCCTTGCTCTTCTTCTTCTTCTTCTCATTGTCCCACTGTGGACACTCAGAGATATAGTGTCCAGTTTTATTGCACTTGTGACAGGTTCTCTTCTTGTAGTCATGAGTGGAAGCTTCATCATCTCTTGAGCTGGATCGTGGAGACTTTCTAAAGCCTTTCTTCCTAGTGAACTTCTGGAACTTCTTCACAAGCATAGAAAGTTCCTTTCCAATGTCTTCAGGATCATCAGAACCGTAGTCAGATTCTTCTTCAAATGAGGAAACAACTTTTGCCTTCAAAGCGCGAGTTCGGCCATAGTTTGGACCATAGATATTTCTTTTCTCAGATAGCTGGAACTTATGTGTGTTGAGCCTCTCAAGTATATCAGACGGATCGAGTGTCTTGAAGTCAGGACGTTCTTGTATCATGAGGGCAAGGGTGTCAAAAGAGCTGTCAAGTGATCTCAGTAGTGTCTTGACGATTTCATGCTTGGTGACCTCAGTGGCGCCGAGAGCATGAAGCTCATTTGTGATGTCAGTGAGGCGATCAAACGTGAGCTAGACATTTTCATTGTCATTTCTCTTGAAGCGGTTGAAGAGGTTGCGAAGAACACTGATCCTTTGATCTCTCTGGGTTGAGACGCCTTCGTTGACCTTGGATAGCCAGTCCCAGACTAGCTTCGGCGTTTCCAGAGCACTCACACGGCCATACTATCCTTTGGTCAGATGACCACAGATGATGTTCTTTGCAGTGGAGTCCAGTTGAATGAACTTCTTGACATCAGCAGGGGTCACACCTTCACCAGATTTAGGAACGCCTCTCTTGACGACATACCAGAGGTCGACATCAATGGCTTCAAGATGCATGCACATCTTATTCTTCCAATAGGGATAGTCAGTTCCATCAAACACGGGGCAAGCAGCGGAGACCTTGATTATCCCTGCAGTCGACATAGCTAAAATTCCAGGTGGTTGAACCGAATCACACAGAACAAGGGAGTACCTTGCTCTGATACCAATTGAAAGTGCTAGTTATCGACTAGAGGGGGGGTGAATAGGCGATTTTTATGAAAGTCTTCAAAACACGGATGTTTCGAAGACAAACAACAGAAATGACCTAATTGATATGCAGCGGAAGATAAACTACAACAAGCAAGCCATAGTCAAGTATGCAATAATGTGAACGGACTAGACTAATAGCAGCTATGTAGTAAGGATCAGGATGGAAGATAGTATGAAGCCAAACAACAATAGAAGTCAAGCAGTGAAGTCAAACAAATAAGACATATAAGCAATGAATTCACGAAGACAAACTTAGGGTAAAGGAGGGAAGGGATAGAACCAGTCACTTGTTGAAGACACATGATTTGTTGGACAAGTTCCAGTTGTTGTGACAACTGTACATCTGGTTAGGGAGGCTGAGATTCAACTCAGAAGACCGCGTCTTCACCTTATTCCCCTTGAGCTAAGGACACACAGTCCTCGCCCAATCACTCTGGTAAGTCTTGAGGTAGACTTCCGAACCTTCACAGACGACGCTCACGGCAATCCACAATGACTCTTGGATGCTCGAGCAGCGGCCTAACCGGCCGGAGGATTCACAGTCCTCAAGTGTAATAAGTCTTGAGTCACTGAGCACGGAAAACTTTGATGATGCCTAACACTCTTTGGCTCGGGTGTTTGGGCTTTGTCCTTGCAAGGATTTCTCTCTCAAAGGCTTCGAGGTGGTTTGCTCTCAAACGACAAAAGCCGTGTACTAACTCTGAGCAGCCACCAATTTATGGTGTAGGGGTGGGCTATTTATAGCCACTAGGCAACCTGACTGTTATGTCCGAAATGACCACGGTCACTAAGGAACCGACACGTGTTCCAACGGTCAGATTTCAAACACTCACGGCAACTTTACTTGGGCTACAAGCAAAGCTGACTCATCCAGCTCTGGATAAGTTTTGCTCTCATTGTCTTCGCTCGAAGACATAGGATTTGGGTTGAGCATCACTTCAGTCATTCTGACTATGATCACTTGGACCCCACTTAACAGTACGGTGGTTCCTATGACTCAAAAAGAAGAAAGGAAACAACGAAACCACACAGTCTTCGCGCTCCATAGTCTTCACTCAATGTCTTTTTATGTCATAGTCTTCAATGTGAATATCTTCACATACCGCCATTGTCTTCAATGTCTTCATACATTTTTAGGGGTCATCTCCGGTAGGTAAACCGAATCAATGAGGGACACTACCTGCGTTATCCTGCAATTCTCATAAACGCATTAGTCCCTCAACCACATTTGTCGTCAATACTCCAAACCCAACTAGGGGTGGCACTAGATGCACTTACAATACCCAAACGAGGCCTACTTGCTTTATCAGCCCTGTTGGGCTGCAAATCTTTCAAGACGAGGAGAGTTTCATTCGGTTTGCCCAGAAATGGGATGTACATTTTTAAAACACATCAAACCGGGAATTAGTATCAATTTTTTTCATTACAAGATTTTAAATTCCATTGATTTTTATGCGTGGGCAATTATTTGGATTTTATATTTATATAAATTATTTTTCAAAATAGTTTGAATGTGAATCGATATTTCGGGATTAAAAATAGTTGACCGCACCGAAATATGTAAAAAGTTCGTATATTTTTTAACCGTGGCCACAATATGGGGTGCAATGCTAACAAAAAGAAGATGGGCTCCAAAAAAAATTCTTAAGAATTAGCAAATGGGTTGCACATTATTAGAAATAATGCACACGAGAGCAGTGACTGTTGGATGTCCGTCCAACGGCTGTCATGCTTCTTCAATCTCTGCTTTTCCTGCTCCAACTGCTCAAACAAGCGCCAGCGGGACTGCCTGCTCCCTCTTCCCGCGGCCGGCTATGCTGCCGCGCAGGCCTCACCGCCCCACCGTACTCCCATCGCTGGCCTAGCCAACCCTCTACTCGCCCACACATGTTGTTATTCTCTGGCGACAGCAGACAAACCAGTAAACCCTCGTACAGTCGTACTCCCCTCCGCGTGGGAAACAACTGCCGAGTCTTCCCTGCCTCTGTGTCATTCCCTTCCTAGGCCTCGCCGTCGTCCACCGCCCTGGTGCTCTCGGCACGGCCTGGTCAACATGGTCAATGAATGACATCCATCGGAAGTGGACTGTACGTGGAGAGGCTGACAGCTGGGTCCACGTCCGCACGCAAGGAAATGCCTCCTTATTACACGCAAAATAATGATTCCTCCACCTGAAAGCTAGGACCCACGGGAAGGGCTTATGTATTTCGCAGAAAAAATGTTCCCCCCGCTGACAGGTCGGACCCACCAGCTATAACTTCGCACGCAAGGAAGTGCCTCCTTATGACGCATAATAAATGAATACCCCCTGCTAGCTGGGACCCACACAAGTGGGTGGCTGACTTGTGGGCCTACTAAGTTGACGGGGACAGAGGGCTTTGTCAACTTAGTCAATATGAACGATTCTAGCTCCCGTGACCGTACGATGTCCATCCAACGGCCATAGTGCTTCTTCAACCTCTGGTCTTCTTGCTCCAGCCGCCCAAAGCAGCGCCGGTCGTGCCGCCTGCTCCTCCGCCTCCCGTGGCCGGGTCAGGTTGTCATGGAGGCCTCACCGCCCCATACTACTTCCACCGCTAGCTGTGCCATCCCTCCACTCACCCACACCCCTGTTATTCTGCAAGGGCGGCAAGAGCCTCACACCGTAGCCGAACCAGTGAACCCTTGTACTCCTCTCCGCGTGGGCATCCACTTCGCGCGTCTTCCCGGCTCCATGTCGTCCCCTTCCTAGGCCTCGCCATCGTCCACTGCCTTGGTGCTCTCGGTGCGGCGTGGTCAATGTGGTCAACGACCGACTTCCGTCGGAAGAGTATGTGACGTGGAGGGTCGACAATTTGGGTCCACGGCCGCGGTGGGTCCATGGCCACACCCAAGAAGTCGCTTTGTCGGGCTGTTGGGCTGCAAATCTTTCAATCTGAGGAGAGCTTCATTGGTGGCCGAGAAAATGGCCTATCAGTAATCAGAAATGGGTTGTACATTTATAAAACACATCAAACCGGCAATTAGTTTCAAATTTCTTTTTTTTCATTTCGAGATTTTAAATTGCATTGATTTTTATGCGTGGACAATTTGTTGGATTTTATATTGATATACATTTATTTTTAAAATCAGTTTGAATGTGACTCAAAATTTCAGGATTAAAAACAGTTCGGACCGCACCGAAATATGCAAAATTTCGTATAATTTTTTAACCGTGGCCACAATATGGGCTGTAATTCTAACAAAAAGAATATGGGCTCCAATAAAACCTCAAGAATTAGCAAACGGGCTGTAAATTATTAGAAATAATGGCAGATGGGCTATATGCTATTTTCCACATATTTGAGGCTTTCCTAAAAAAGGTTGATGCACAAGCAGTGACTGTTGGATTTCCATCCAACGGCCATCGTGCTTCTTCAATCTCTGCTCTTCCTGCTCCAGCCACTCAAACAAGCGCCGACGGGACTGCCTGCTCCCTCCTCCCGTGGCGGTTGTGTGCTGCCTTGTGAGCCTCACCACCCCACCGTACTCCCATCGCTGGCCTAGCCATCCCTCTACTCACCCACACCTGTTGTTATTCTCCGGTGATGGCAGACGAACCAGTAAACCCTCGTACAGTCGTACTCCCCTCCGCGTGGGAAACTACTGCCGAGTCTTCGCTGCCTCCATGTCATTCCCTTCCTAGGCCTTGCCGTCGTCCACCGCCTGGTGCTCTCAGCGCAGCCTGGTCAACGTGGTCAACGACCAACATGCATCTGAAGTGGACTATACGTGGAGAGGTTGATGATACGTCTCCAACGTATCTATAATTTTTTATTGTTCCATGCAATATTATATTATGTTTTTGGACATTATCGGGCTTTATTATACACTTATATATTATTTTTGGGACTAACCTATTAACCGGAGGCCCAGCCCAGAATTGCTGTTTTTTTTGCCTATTTCAGAGTTTCACAGAAAAAGAATATCAAACAGAGTCCAAACGGAATGAAACCTTCGGGAACGTGAATTTTGGAACGAACGTGATCCAGAGGACTTGGACCCTACGTCAAGACATCAACCAGGAGGGCACGAGGTAGGGGGTGCGCCTACCCCCCACCCCACCCCAGGCGCGCCCTCCACCCTCGTGGGCCCCACGTTGCTCCACCAACGTACTTGTTCGTCCTATATATACCTACGTACCCCCAAACTACCAGAGACGGAGCCAAAAACCTAATTCCACCACCGCAACCTTCTGTACCCGTGAGATCCCATCTTGGGGCCTGTTCCAGAGCTCCGCCGGAGGGGGCATCGATCACGGAGGGCTTCTACATCAACACCATAGCCTCTCCAATGATGTGTGAGTAGTTTACTTCAGACCTTCGGGTCCATAGTTATTAGCTAGATGGCTTCTTCTCTCTTTTTGGATCTCAATACAATGTTCTCCCCCTCTCTCGTGGATATCTATTCGATGTAATCTTCTTTTGCGGTGTGTTTGTTGAGACCGATGAATTGTGGGTTTATGATCAAGTTTATCTATGAACAATATTTGAATCTCCTCTAAATTCTTTTATGTATGATTGGTTATCTTTGCAAGTCTCTTCGAATTATCAGTTTGGTTTGGCCTACTAGATTGATCTTTCTTGCAATGGGAGAAGTGCTTAGCTTTGGGTTCAATCTTGCGGTTTCCTTTCCCAGTGACTGTAGGGGCAGCAAGGCACGTATTATATTGTTGCCATCGAGGATAACAAGGTGGGGTTTATATCATATTGCATGAGTTTATCCCTCTACATCATGTCATCTTGCTTAAAGCGTTACTCTGTTCTTTTGAGCTTAATACTCTAGATGCATGCTGGATAGCGGTCGATGTGTGGAGCAATAGTAGTGGATGCAGGCAGGAGTCGGTCTACTTGTCTCGGACATGATGCCTATATACATGATCATACCTAGATATTCTCATAACTATGCTCAATTCTATCAATTTCTCAACAGTAATTTGTTCACCCACCGTAATACTTATGCTCTTGAGAGAAGCCACTAGTGAAATCTATGGCCCCCGGTTCTATTTTCTATCATATTAATCTTCCAACACTTAGTTATTTTTATTGCCTTTTATTTTACTTTGCATCTTTATCATAAAAATACCAAAAATATTATCTTATCATATCTATCAGATCTCACTCTCGTAAGTGACCGTGTAGGGATTGGCAACCCCTTATCGCGTTGGTTGCGAGGATTTATTTGTTTGTGTAGGTGCGAGGGACTCGTGCGTGGTCTCCTACTGGATTGATACCTTGGTTCTCAAAAACTGAGGGAAATACTTACGCTGCTTTACTGCATCACCCTTTCTTCTTCAAGGGAAAACCAACGCAGTGCTCAAGAGGTAGCAAGAAGGATTTCTTGGCGCTGTTGCCGGGGAGTCTACGCAAAAGTCAACATACCAAGTACCCATCACAAACGCTTATCTCCCGCATTACATTATTTGCCATTTGCCTCTTGTTTTCCTCTCCCCCACTTCACCTTTGTCATTTTATTCGCCCCTCTTCCGTTCATCTTCCCTTTGCTTGTGTTACCATGTGCCTTCTATATGCTTGCATCTTCGCTTGCTGAAAATCTATTGATATGGATCCACTTAAAGTGTTCTACTTGGATCATCTTCGATCCTTATGCGCTCGTGCTGAAACCCCAACTAGCCTACTTGATGGGAAATCTTTAGATGAGCATGCTCATTTTGTGCGTCCTTGTTTGTCTGAAAAAGGGAAGCTCTTATGGTATCATATAAATAGTTTGCTATGCTATGCTTGGAATCTTTGTGAAATTTGTGATTTTACTAGTTGCTCTAAGAACCCTAAAAAACACCTTCCCTACCTATGTGAGTTCAATGATAATGATATCTTATCTTCTTATGCAAAGGGTGTTTATAGCTACTATGATATTGAAAAAATTGAAGAATTTGTCGTTTTTAAGGGCGCTCATGAAGTTGCTTCTTTGATTGAAAAGTATGATTTTACTCTCAACAAATCCTGTCATACTTAAATATTGCAATGAAAACTTTGCTCATAATGTCTATGTCCAAGAATCTATTGAAAGAATGACTGTTGCTTTGGAAGAAAATAATGATATGCATGAACCTATAGATAATGATGATTCCGATGATTTTGTTGAAATATCCCTTGATGAACATGATGCTTGCTATTCTTGTGGCCATGATGCCAATATTTATGAAGACGAATTTGCTATAGTTCCTTATGTTAAAAATGAGATCGTTGATATTGCACCCATGCTTTATAGTTCCCTCGATGAAAAGCATGATTTCAATGATTTTACTATAAATTATCTTGATTTTAATTGGGCTAATAATATTCAAAACCCTAAGCTTGGGGATGCTAGTTTTGCTATGTCTACTACTTGTTGCAATGATCATGATTGGGTGATTCTTCTTATGATCTTGAAAATTTATTTAATCCCCATGATGAATATGAGATTGATAATATTGTTTGCAATAATATTGAAAGTGGGTTTGGAAGAGTGTCAACTTTAGATCCCACATATTTGGAGAATATTCAATCTTATGAAATTTTTGATAAAAGTGGGTTTGGAGAGGTCATGACTTTAGTTAATGTTAATCCCACTATTTCGGAAGAGTGTCAACTTTGCATGCATGTGGATCGTGTTGAAAATATTTTATGTGATAGTTATTTTGTTGATTTTTCTTATGATCCCACATGTAATTATTATGAGAGAGGAAAATATGGTCGTAGAAATTTTCATGATAATAAATTACCTCTCGTTATGTTGAGATTGCTTTTGTTTCTTTCCGCTTCCTTGCATATGCTAGTTTTTGCTTGCCTTGCAAATTTGTTTGCCTATAAGATGCCTATGCATAGGAAGTATGTTATACTTAGATGTGTTTTTCACGTGTTTTATGATGCTCTCTTTGTGCCTCAATTCTTGTCTTTTTTGTGAGCATCATTGAAATCTTATGCCTAGCTAGGGGCGTTAAACGATAGCGCTTGTTGGGAGGCAACCCAATTTTATTTTTAGTTTTTTTGCCTTTTGCTTATGTTTAGTAATAAATATTTGATCTAGCCTCTGGTTAGATGTCTTTTTATGTTTTAATTAGTGTTTGTGCTAAGTTTAACCTATATGATCTTCTTGGATGATAGTTATTTGATCTTGCTGTAAATTCCAGAAACTTTCTGTTCACGAAAATAATTGTTAAAAATCAAAATAACGTGATAAAATATTGATTACAATTGCTGCAGATCAATAAACAATTTATCTAGGTCATCCTATTTTGGTAGATTTTTTGGAGTTCCAGAAGTTTGCGTTAGTTACAGATTACTACAGACTGTTCTGTTTTTGACAGATTCTGTTTTTCGTGTGTTGTTTGCTTATTTTGATGAATCTATGGCTAGTAAAATAGTTTATAAACAATATAAAAGTTGGAATACAGTAGGTTTAACACCAATATAAATAAATAATGAGTTCATTACAGTACCTTGAAGTGGTCTTTTGTTTTCTTTCGCTAAGGGAGCTCACGAGATTTTCTGCTGAGTTTTGTGTTGTGAAGTTTTCAAGTTTTGGGTGAAAGATTTGATGGATTATGGAACAAGGAGTGGCAAGAGCCTAATCTTGGGGATTCCCATGGCACTCCAAGATAATCTAAGGACACCTAAAAGCCAAATCTTGGGGATGCCCCGGAAGGCATCCCCTCTTTCGTCTACTTCCATCGGTAACTTTACTTGGAGCTATATTTTTATTCACCACATGATATGTGTTTTGCTTGGAGAGTCTTGTATTATTTGAGTCTTTATTTGTTAGTTTACCACAATCATCCTTGCTGTACACACCTTTTGAGAGAGTCACACTTGATTCGGAATTTATTAGAATACTCTATGTGCTTCACTTATATTTTTTGAGCTATATAGTTTTGCTCTAGTGCTTCACTTATATCTTTTAGAGCACGTTGTTGGATTTGTTTTATAGAAACTATTGATCTCTCATGCTTCACTTATATTATTTTGAGGATCTTAAAATAGCATGGCAATTTTCTTTAATTAATATCATAAGAAATTTGATGCTTGATAGTTGTTTTGAGATATAAAGGTGGTAATATCATAGTTGTGTTAGTTGAGTAATTGTGGAATTGAAAAATACATGTGTTGGAGTTTGTGATTCCCGTAGCATGCACGTATGGTGAACCGTTATGTAACGAAGTCGGATCATGAGGTATTTGTTGATTGTCTTCCTTTGTGTGGCGGCCGGAATCGCGCGATGGTTAACTCCTACCAACCCTTCCCCTAGGAGGATGCGTAGTAGTACTTTGCTTCGAGGACTAATAATTTTTTACAATAAGTATATGAGTTCTTTATGACTAATGTGAGTCCATGGATTATACGCACACTTACCTTTCCGCAATTTTCTAGCCTCTTCGGTACCGTGTATTGCCCTTTCTCACCTTGAGAGTTGGTGCAAACTTCGCCGGTGCATTCAAACCCCGTGATATGATACGCTCTATCACACATAAACCTCCTTATATCTACCTAAAAACAGCCACCATACCTACCTATCATGGCATTTCCATAGCCATTCCAAGATATATTGCCATGCAACTTTCCACCGTTTTGTTTATCATGACACGCTCCATTATTGTCATATTGCTTTGCATGATCATGTAGTTGACATGGTATTTGTGGCAAAGCCACCATTTATAATTCTTTCATACATGTCGCTCTTGATTCATTGCATATCCCGGTACACTGCCGGAGGCATTCATATAGAGTCATATTTTGTTCTAAGTATTGAGTTGTAATTCATGAGTTGTAAGTAAATAAAAGTGTGATGATCATCATTATTAGAGCATTGTCCCAAGTGAGGAAAGGATGATGGAGACTATGATTCCCCCACAAGTCGGGATGAGACTCCGGACTAAAAAAAGGCCATAAAAAGAAAGAAAGAGAGAAGGCCCAAATAAAAAAAATGAGATAAAAAGAGAGAAGGGACAATGTTACTATCCTTTTACCACACTTGTGCTTCAAAGTACCATCGTGATCTTCATAATAGAGAGTCTCTCATTTTGTCACTTTCATATACTAGTGGGAAATTTCATTATAGAACTTGGCTTGTATATTCCAATGATGGGCTTCCTCAAATGCCCGAGGTATTCGTGAGCAAGCAAGTTAGATGCACACCCACTTAGTTTCTTTTTGAGCTTTCATACACTTATAGCTCTAGTGCATCTGTTGCATGGCAATCCCTACTCCTCGCATTAACATCAATTGATGGGCATCTCCATAGCCCGTTGATTAGCCTCGTTGATGTGAGACTTTCTCCTTTTTTGTCTTCCCACATAACCCCTACCATTATACCTTATTCCACCATAGTGCTATATCCATGGCTTGCGCTCATGTATTGCGTAAGAGTTGAAAAGGCTGAAGCGCATTAAAAGTATGAACCAGTTGCTTGGCTAAAACCGGGGTCGTACATGATATGAATATTTTATGTGGGGAAGATGGAGCATAGCCAGACTATATGATTTTATAGGGATAACTTGCTTTGGCTATGTTATTTTTATAAGACATAATTGCTTAGTTAGTATGCTTGAAGTATTATTGTTTTTATGACAGCATTAAACTTTTATCTTGAATCATATCAAATCTGAACATTCATGCCACAATAAGAAGAATTATATTGAAATTATGCTAAGTAGCACTCCACATCAAAAATTCTGTTTTTATCATTTACCTACTCGAGGATGAGCAGGAATTAAGCTTGGGGATGCTTGATATGTCTCCACGTATCTATAATTTTTTATTGTTCCATGCTATATTATATTCTATTTTTGGACATTATCGGGCTTTATTATACAATTTTATATTATTTTTGGGACTAACCTATTAACCGGAGGCCCAGCCCAGAATTGTTGTTTATTACCTATTCCAGAGTTTCACAGAAAAAGAATATCAAACGGAGTCCAAACGGAATGAAACCTTCGGGAACGTGAATTTCGGAACGAACGTGATCCAGAGGACTTGGACCCTACGTCAAGATATCAACCAGGAGGGCACGAGGTAGGAGGCGCGCCTACCCCCCCGGCGCACCCTCCACCCTCGTGGGCCCCACGTTGCTCCACCGACGTACTTCTTCCTCCTATATATACCTACGTACCTGTTGGGTTCTACGGTAGGGTGCGTCGACTGCAAATTAAAATTTTCCTACGCGCAGAACATCCAGGAACATGCTACGGGAGATGGATCACAGTTCGTTACCACTAGACGCGCAGTGTCGTGCAGCGGAAGAAGAGTTGGGGCAGCGCGTCCGCGTGGATCGTCTCCTCCTCGTCTGATCTCCCTCGAACAGCCGGTCGTCTGATCCCACATAAAAGTTCGCCGGAGCGGCACAAGCGCACCGCCTCTAACAGTATCCATGCATGCAGGAGGAACACCGTGCGGCGGACTGCTAGGTCCGATCACATAGTCGGCGGCGAGTGGAGGTGGCTATTCGCAACACATGCAAACCCTAGTCGCAGCACCGAAGCGATCAACCACATGAGTGTGCCGCACCTCCACTTTATATAGGCGTCTATTGCTGGCTCAACACTTGGGCCTCGCACGGACCCTAAAGCCCAAAGTCTACTCGGTCACGTTCCTAGTCCAGTTCGGATCACATCCGACCAGTGTCCTACGAACCGACCTCATAGGTTCCTTCCCATAAGCACGCGACCCCTTAGGTTCAAGTCGGCTTGGTCACAATTCGGATCACCTCCGACCTGCACGGTTGGTAGCATCCTCTAGCAAGGCGTGCCGACCAGCAAGCAGACTATGAAGCTGGTTAGGCGAACCTGTACAATGTGTCACACTTCTGTTCCCTTTGCCACACGATATATGTTGTCGGGCTCAAGGCGAGACTGTCATCCTTGTGCTAGCCCGACCTCTTTCTCGTTCCAGTGATACCGACCACAATCCGGTGTCGGTGTAGGAACGACACCTATGGGATCACAAGAATCCCTACTACGGTTGCGGGGCGCGGGGTCGTGAGAAGAGCGGATCAAACAGATAGCACACGGTCTCTTTATCCAGGTTCGGGCCGCGAGGATGCGTAAAACCCTACTCCTGCTTTGGTGGTTTGTTTATCTGTGTTCTTGAACTAGCAATGGGCGTGAGGAGCTCCAAAAAGCCGAATCCTCCTCCTGGTCGCCTTGGGCCTCCTTTTATAGGGAAAGGGGTTGCCACAAGTGGCACACAGGAGGTGGAAAGAATCTGATGATCTGAGTTTATCCTCGCATTACATGACAAGGCACCTTTAATGCGCCTTGCTTAGGTGTCCTTGCTTTATCGGGGACAGGGAGAGCCTGTCTCGTCCGTCGCCGCTCCCTCTCGTGTTGACACGCTACAGCCAGCGGTGCCAGCGATGCCATGTAGGCAAAGGCAGCAGCTAAGGTGGCGCAATGGTGGGTCTCCACGAAGATCCGCTTGCCGCCACGCAGTGCCTACCCAACTGGTTGGGTCGGCAGCTACATGACAACGGTGTGAAGGTTTGATGGCGTGGGCCTTATGGTGGCCCTACGGTGTCCTTGGCAAGGGCCTCGCCAGTAGCCCGGCAAGGGTCTTCTTTGTGGCGCTTCTTGTCATCCCCGGCAAGGCTCTTGCCGGGGGCCTTGTGGTCCTCCTTGGCTGGGATTCCGCCAAGGGTCGTCATCTTCTATAGTGTGTATCTAATCTCGAATGTCTTCACAAAGATCTGCATGCCACCACGGGGATGTCTCCCGAATCCTTGCCCCATGGGGGCAGTGGACTCAAGGGTGATTCGCTCCGTAGGTGTGGGACGAGCTGCCCCGACAAGGGTCTTGCCGGGTTTGCTAAAACTGCCTCCCGGCAAGGGTCTTGTCGGGGGAGTCCGCTTCGTCCCCGTTGCTCTTTTTGGTCTTGGTCTTGGCGTCGTCCTGCTCCTTTCGAGCTTCAGCCTTACCTTGGCTCACCTCCCTTGCCTTGCTCAAGGCGGTGGTGCCATGGCTCAGATCGGCTGCTGCACATGCGATTATAGGGGTACAAAAGTGTACCCCTCTTTTTGTCACCGACAGAGCCCCGGGCCTGGGCCACACGTAAGCGCAATCGCGTCGTTGGGCTAGGCCCAAAATGGTGCTTGAGCGGCGGGGTGGTTTTACATGGTAAATCTCTTCGCCGCGCTCCCATGCCTCCGTGTGTGGCTCGGCGTGGGGGCGTCTTGGCGACGGGCGGCATGCGTGGGGCTGAGCTCATGCGTCACGTCGTAGTAAAGGGGGCGGTTCGCGCCTTCCCCATAAACCGAGGGAGGCGTGGAGGCGTGGCCCATTTACTGAATGGGGCCGAGGCGGGTCTTCAAGGCGTCCACCCCTCACGATCACGGGGTGGGGAGAGGTCGCCTCACCCGTCGCCTTGGTCCCGCATGCCTGCCACGTGGTTCTCATGCGCTTGGGGTGGCGAATGGCGGAGGCGGGAAACCGGGCCGTCGCGGGCTGGGGCAGCGGGTTGGTCGATTCCTGTGCCTTCGCGTCTCGATTGGCTGGCGGGCGGCGAGCCCCACCCGTTCCTTTATAAAGAGCGGGGGGGGTGGCGTCCCGCATTCTTCCATCTTCTTCTTCCTTCAGCTTCTGCTCCCCCCTCCATTCGCCATGGAGAGAGGAAATTCTGGCCCTTCAACGGTGGCGGCGAGGGTCGCCGCTCGACAACGCATCCTCCTTCTCTCTGCACTGCGGTGGCGTGAGCCAGCCGCTTGAGGGAAGGGGAGGGGCGAGGCCGTGGGCGAGGCCGAGGTGCTCGGGGAAGAGGAGATCAGGGCGGCGCGCCGGTCTCGCCTCCGCCCATGGAGGGCCATGTTGGGGATGATCCTTGCGAGTTCTTCGTCAAGTTGCGCCGGCCGCCTCGCCGTCGCCTTCGTCTCCCGACTCCATTCACGAGCGATATGGAGCTGGATCCGCCGGAGTCATTGCAGCTACACATGAGGGACTGTTGGATCAGTGGTACGCGAGTTCGCGTCGACTTCCCAGCCCCTCACGTGATGTATCTTTGTCGTGGATGGAAGACGTTCGCTCATATCCACCGCTTGACGGCGGGGCTCACCCTCCATTTCAAGCTGATGGAGGGCGGCCTCCTCTCCGTCAAGGTCTTCGGGTGCTTCGGGACTCGGGCAAGGTGCTGCGTGGAGAGCTCTTCTGATAGCGAAGACTCCTCCTCGAGCGGGAGTGGCGAGGAGGACAGCGGCAGTGACGACGAGGGTAGCAGGCGGCGGGATGACGGGTCCGACTAGGTGTCGGGTGCCGCTCCGTGCGGCACCGGCTATCCCATCATCCGCGTCGCCGGCTTCCTGAACTTCTCGGGGTCGTCTCCTTGGGCGGCTGGCGTTGGGAGGCTGCGGAAGAGGAAGAGGGCGGGCGGCAAGGCCGTCAAATCGGAATACGTGGGCACCGACGCCTTCGACGCGTGCTGACGTCCTGCCGCCTCGTCTTTGAGCTCTGCTTCCGGCGCCGCCATCACCATCCAGCCTTCGGACGGCCACCGAGATGTTCTCTTGGTGCCTCCTGCCACCCGTAGCTTGCCTAGGCGCCCCTTTTGCCCTTTTCGCCTCCTTGACCTGCCTCCTGAGGAGAGGGACAAGAAAGGGGTTACGGGCACCTTATCTTTTTTTAGTTTGTAAGCCTTTGGGCCTTAGCTGAATTTAAAACTTGTAATCCCATCATTCATGTTTTTCATTCCCCATGGGCTGTACCTGAGTGGAATGTTTTTAATGAAAAAGGGATGCTTGCCGGGTCATTTGTTTGCGGGTAGAACCCACGACAAGGAGTAAATCCTTGATATCCTCAAGATAAACATTTCCTTGCCCGGCAACAGGCCCTGCCGTCTTCCCACTTCGCTCGACCTTTCTCACGCTTTTGGCAGAGGCAAGGATGAGGTGGGTTCAGGTCCCTCGGTTCATCCTTTTGCTGTCGCGACTACGACCAAACCTGGCCCCAGGAACGAGCCCTAGGGCCTAGAGTTTTTAGGGGAGCACGGTAGCTTTGGGAAAAAACGAGGTTTCACATACCTCAGTCCATAAGAGAATGCATGATAAGGGATGAAGAACTTATCTGAAGCTGAGCCCCCGGCAACTCTGGTTTGCCGTGGGTGAATCTTTGTACTTGCAGCCCCCGGCAATACTGGCTTGTCGGGGTCTAGATGCCGGTCTGTCCCTCTTCTCTTTTTCGTCCTCAAGTGATCCGGCAAGGATATCTGTGAGTCCTGCGAACCAAAGAAGACAAAAGAATGGCAAAGATACGCACACTCCACCTCTAAGCTAGGGGTTAGTCGCTGCTAAGCACTATCAACCCTAACCAAGGACGAGACTCGACCTAGCATGCATGCTATAACTTAGGCGCCCGGCGCTTCATTTATTTATGCTCGTGGTCTGCGTCGGCTTTGTACAAAGGGTCACATGCATCATCGGCAATGCTTTTTAAAAGGTGGCTTGTCGGGGCCCGGCAAGTCAGCGCCTACGGGTAAAACTTGCGAAGATGCTCAATGTTCCAGAGTTACTCACGGGCAGCATCTTGATCTCCAGCGGATGCGCCGGGCACGGTGACTCGTATTACCCGATAAGGGCCTTCCCACTTAGGCGTCAACTTGTTGGAATTCTTGGCGATTGAGCGCGCGAAGGACAAGGTCGCCTTCCTCAAGGCTTCGGGCATGAACCTTGCGGCTATGGTAGCGGCGCAAGGCTTCTTTGGTAGCGTGCTGCTCTCACACCGCCTCAAGAGGATCTTCCTCAAGGAGCATTGCATCATCTTGCCGCAGATTGCTCTTGCTCAAGCTTGTCATAGCGAGCACTCGAGGTGACCCGTATATGAGTTCGATGGGAGAACTGCTTCGCCCGTATACGAGGGCAAAAGGTGTCCGGCGGTGGCTCGATTTGGCGTCATTCGATCGACCAAAGAACCGCCGCAACTCATCAATCAGCGCCTTCCACTCTTGTGCTGCTGTCAAAGGTCTTGGTCCTTAATCCTCGCAGATACTTCAGCATTTGCCCTCTCGGCTTGACCATTGCTTGGCGGGTGAGCAGCAGCGAAGCAGACTCGCTGCCGAGGTCTTGGGTATATTGCATGAAGGTGCGGCTTGTGAACTGTGTGCCGTTGTCGGTGATAACCTGTTGGATGCGCCAAAAGCGGCACACTAGTCCTGAAGAACTTGACGGTGATCGAGCTGTGACCTTCCTCACTGCCTCCACCTCCGGCCACTTTGTGAACTTGTCGATTACAGCGTACAAGTACTCAAAGCCCCGACAGCGCTGGGGAAAGGGCCCGAGATGTCGAGCCCCTGCACCGAGAAGGGCGGGAGAGAGGAATGGTTTGAAGGGCTTGAGCTGGCTGATGAAGCTTCTTTGAATGGAACCGACACGCTTCACACCGGTGACTAGTGTCGTCACATCTGGAGGCGGTGGGCTAGAAGAAGCCTTTGCGGAATGCCTTGCGGCAAGGGCCCTTGACCCGATGTGGGATCCACATATGCCTCCGTATCTCTCGCCAACAGCTCTAGTCCTTCCTCTCGAGGGATACACTTCAATTTCACACCGTTCGGCCTCTTTCTGTACAGGACGTCATCGACGAACTGGTACATGGTAGAGCGACGGGCTACTTTTTCCGCTTCTTCCTGCTCCTCGGGAAGTTCCCTATTGGAGGAATCGGACGGTATGTTGTGCCCATCTTTGGAGCACAGGGCTCGACGGCGAGGACTAAAGGCATCTCCTCCGCTATAGGAGCGGCTGCCTCGACGGCAAGAGCTTGACGCTCCACCGGAGCCAGTCATCCCGTGGTGGGCTCAGTATCCCCGGCAACATCCTTGCCGGCGGCTCCGGGGAGCTCGGCGGGAAAATACTTGCCGGGCCCTGATTTCCTCCTCTTATTCTGCTCTGTTGACGGATCAACGGATGGCTGAGTTAGCTGAAGCACGAAGGTAACTTGTTCCTGTGTAGCTTGAGGCAGCAGCGTTTTGACAGTGTCGGCGATATCGTTCTCCGCTCAGGAGGCGTGTTCAGCTTTGTATACCGTCGAAACACTCTTCCAGCTTTCTCACTTCATCGACGTAGGCCTTCATCAACGGGCTCTGGTAATCCTTGTTGACTTGCTTGATGACAAGTTGCGAGTCCCCCCTGACGATGAGTTTCTTGATTCCGAGGTCCGCCGCGATCCTAAGACCGGCAAGCAGCCCTTCGTACTCTGCCATATTGTTTGTTGACACCTCCACGGGAAATGCATCCGGATCACGTGCTTGAGGTGCTCTCCGTTGGCGCGACAAGCGAGACGCCAGCCCCGGCGCTTTGTAAGGAGAAAGCTCCATAAAAGTACATGATCCAATCACAACTTGCCTCCTTGCCGGGGAGAGCAGTCTCTTGGCTTCTTCGTCAGGCGTTGCGGTCCATTCTGCAATGAACTCCGCTAGGACTCGGCTCTGAATCGTCGAAGTACTTTCAAACTTGAGGCCAAAGCTGGACAAGTCCAGTGCCCATTCCACAATTCTTCCCGTCGCATCCAGATTGTGCAATATCCGTTGCAGAGGGAAGCGAGTGACGACAGTGATCTCGTGTGCCTGGAAGTAGTGACGCAGCTTCCTCGAGGCCATAAGAAGGCCGAAGAGCAGTTTACTGCACGCGGAGTACCTTGATCTAGTCCCGCGCAGGAGGAACTAACAAAGTAGACCGGTGCTGCATCATTTTCTTCTTCGTGGCACGTCAACCTGGCTGTGTCGTCTCAGTACAGTGGTGTCTCGGCTTTGCCGCTGCCATAACCTCGTCGTCAACCTCTCTCTGTGCCACTAGTGCGGCGCTGACCACCTGGTCCGTTGCCGCCAGGTATAGTAGCAACGGCTCCTGTGGCCTAGGCGCAACTAGTATTGGCTCGGAAGAGAGGTATTTCTTCAAACCTTGCAATGCTGCTTCGCTTGGCGTCCACTCCATCGGGCCCGCTTTTTCGGGATCTTGAAAAAGGGAAAGGCCTTCAGCAGACTTGGAAATGAACCTGCCCATGGCGACGATGCAACCAGCAAGCCGACGCACATCCTTGATTCGCTTAGGTGCTTCAATCTGCTCTATAGCTTTGATTTTGTCCAGATTGGCCTCTATCCACGTTGTGACACCAAGAACCCGAGAAGCTTGCGGACGGGGCGCCAAAGACGCACTTCTCGGGGTTCAGCTTGAGATTGATCTTCGCGGGTTTGCAAATGTTTCTTGCAAATCTGGTATGAGGTTGCCCTGTCCTTGGTTTTGACCACTATGTCATCCATATAAGCTTCCATATTTCTATGGAGCTGGGGTTCAAAACCAATCTGGACCGCCCTTGCAAACGTCGAACCAGCACTCTTCAACCCGAAAGGCATCCGCATGAAACAATACGTACCACATGGGGTGATGAGTGTTGTTTTCTCTTCGTCTTCTCTTGTCATGAAGATCTGGTGGTAGCCGGAGTAGGCGTCGAGGAATGACAACAGATCACACCCAGCCGTGGAGTCAACAATCTGGTCGATGCGCGGCAACGGGAAGGGGTCTTTAGGGCAAGCCTTATTGATATCTGTGTAATCAACACACAGTCTCCACTTCCCATTTGCCTTGCGCACCACGACCGGATTGGCCAACCACATTGGATGGAGCACTCCGCTTACCAAACCCGCTGCTTCCAGTTTCCGGATCTCTTACGTGATGAACTCTTGTCGTTCCAAAGCTTGCTTCGACCTTACGCTTGACGGGCGCGCGATGAGGGCAGACAGAAGGTGGTGCTCAATCACCTCCACAGGAACACCGGGATGTCGGAAGCTTGCCATGCAAACACATCGACATTCGCCCGCAGGAAGGTGACGGCGTGTCTTCCTATTTGTCGTCAAGGGTGGAGCTTATGGTAAAAGCTCCTCCGTGCGCCCCTCATTGATGTAAACATTCTTGGTTCCGGCGGTATGGCCCTGGGCTTTCGTTTCCGCCGGTGGAGCTCTCAGCACGTCCTCGGCGACAGCGCTACACTCAAAGAGGTGCGCTTGCGGAGTGGGTGTCGAGTCTCACCGGTCTTCTTCTTCTTCTTCCTCCGGGGTCCCGGTGGCGGCAGGCTGCTGAATCGCTCTTTGGTATAGTTGGTCGGCGCAAATCAGCGCATCTTTCTTGTCGGAGGGATGGTGATGATCGTCACAGTCTGGCATCTTCGTGGTGTTGTAGGCGTAGTGTGGCGCCGCCATGAACTTGGCCACACTGGGCGGCCAAGGATCCGTTGTAGAGGCGGGGGATCTTGGCAACATCGAATCGATCCTCTCCATCCGAAGTTCGTGTCGCTTCAAAAGTCACGGCAGCGTGACCTTTCCCTTGGGTTGGCTTCTTCCGGGTTGACCCCTCGAATCGTGCCCGTCTCTTGAGGTCTCCATCAGGAATCTATAGTTTCTCGATCACGGCAGGCGAGATTAAGTTTAGACCGGCCCCGCTATCAACTAGCATCTTTGTCACCTTGAGGTTGCGTATTGTTGGCAAGCACCCGACCGCAGTAGTGCGATCAGGGTGGTCCTCAGTGTCAAAATGATAGGTGTGCTGGACCACTTCAGTGGCCTTTGGGCATCAAACGACGGCTCTGCCGCTGTAATCTCGCGCCTAATCGTTTAAGCGGCGGTGAGAAGTATGCAGCGAGGCGCCGCCGTCGACGCACATAGCCTCTGTAGCTTCGAAACTCTTGGTCGCGGATTAAATGCGTCCTCTTTGTGATCGTCGTCTTCGGCTTTCATCACGGCCCAGGCGGCCTCTCTGTTGCTTATCCTTGCCGCGACGGCGCGCCTGGCCATCACGCTTCTTGTCGGACCCCTCAACATCGTCTGGGCCCTTCTCCTTGTCCCACCTCTCATACTCAGCTCTCTGCTTCTCAGCAAGGAGCTCAACCTGTCGGCAGTCCTGGAGAGCATGGCCTTTGGTGCGATGGATCTTGCAGTATCGCTTCTCGGAGTTTCCTGGCTTCTCGGCAGCCGCCAAGGCCCGGCAGGCGACACATCCGGCAACCTCCTTGCCGAGGTCATCTTCCTTGGTTTTCTTGGTGGACTCGGCGTCATCAGATCCCTCGACGGCAAGCATGGCTTTTCCTTTGCGCTTCCTGTTGCGGCGCCGGCCTTTCTTCACCGGGGCGGCAATATCCTCATCTGAGGAGTCGGTTTCCACGCCGGCATCTTCGTCGGGGTACTTCCTTCCCTCTTCAGCTCGGGCACATTTGTCAGCAAGAACATAGAGTTCTGCTACATCTCTCACCTTGTTCATTGCCAGCTATTCGCGTATCTTGCGGTTACGCACGTTCTGATGGAACGCGCCGATGATGGCGGCAGGGTGAACATCAGGGATATTGTACTGTACCCGGCTGAACCTCTGTATATACTTGCGGAGACTCTCGCCTCCCTTCTGGGGAATGGCGTGCAGGTCGCTTGCTTGGCCATGGGCTTGGTGACCTCCAGTAAAGGCGCCCATGAACTCATGGCACAAATCCGACCAGGAGGAAATAGAGTCTACCGGCAAGTGCATCAACCACGACATGGCATTGGGTTTAAGAGACAACGGAAAGTAATTCGCAAGCACCTTATCGTCGCGGGCTCCGGCAGCTTGCATCGCGATGGTGTAGATGCTGAGGAACTCAGACGGGTGGGTCTTTGCACTGTACTTTTCGCCCACGTCGGGTTTGAAGGTGCGGTGAGTGGGCCACTGGAACTGCCACAGCTCACGGGTAAAAGCCGGATAGCCTACCTCGTAAGGCAGGCCTCCAGTGCTCCCCGGTGCCGGGTGGCTCACAGCAGGCCCTGCTCGCCTGTCTGATTGGTGGCGCGCTCCGCGCCGGCGCTCGATAGTGGTTCGAGCGTCTTCATGTTCTCGTTCCCGAAGAACTTGGCGCTGGTCACAGTGGGCCCGCGGGTCGGACGATGCTACGGAGATTTCGTCACCCGTAACGTCGCGACGGGCTGGCGTCCGCGGTACCGGGCGAGGAGGAGACGAGTGCACCGTGGTTGCGGCGCCGCCGGCTCTCCTGCCACTGGTGCATGGGACTCCGTCGGAGCGTCGACCCGGGGGCTCCACCGGACTCGGTTCATCTTTGTTGGCCACCGCAACAAGGCTTCGGATAGTGGCTCTCCATTTGTCGAGTTTCCCCATGGTGGGAGAAATCGAGGAGCTGTCGGCGCGCGCGTGGCTTGCTGGCGTTGGTGGCAGCGAAACCTGCACGGATCGCGGCAGCCGACTTGACCATGTCGAAGGAGCTCTATCACGACCAGCGGTCGCATGCCATCTTCACCTGCGCCTCGGCGGCGCGGGTCTTCTAAATCCGGGAGTGGCGCTCGGGGCTCTTTCATGGCGGCGCCGGGGTCTCGGCGTGATTCGCCGTTTGTCGCGCGCCGCTTGAGAGGAGCGCGCGTCGGCGCCGGCGTGGGAGTCTTGGAAGCCCTCGTGTCGCCTTCGGGCGGGGTGGCAGCGATCTTGGAAGGCCCCGCGCCACCCGCAAAGGGCCTGGCTCCGTCTTGGGATTTGGCGGCTTGCGGCCCGTTACCAGGCGCACGAACATCGCCGCCTCCCAAACTTCGACTCTTTGGGGCGGTGTTGGTGTTGTGACGGCGCCCGGGTCCTTTCTGCGACCGGTCCGCTCCTCGCCCGCGTCAGGACGGGATGTCCGGCTTCCGACGGGCCAACCGCCATCGTCATCTTCTTCTTGGGCACCATGACGATGAAGAAACGTCGAACTAACTGCTAGAGCCGATTCTCACAACTGCGCCCCCTACCTGGCGCGCCAAAGATGTCCGTGTAGGAATGACACCTATGGGATCACAAGAATCCATACTACGGTTGCGGGGCGCGGGGTCGTGAGAAGAGCGGATCAAACAGATAGCACACGGTCTCTTTATCCAGGTTCGAGCCGCGAGGATGCGTAAAACCCTACTCCTGCTTTGGTGGTTTTTTTATCTGTGTTCTTGAACTAGCAATGGGGCGTGAGGAGCTCCAAAAAGCCGAATCCTCCTCCTGGTCGCCTTGGGCCTCCTTTTATAGGGAAAGGGTTGCCACAGTGGCACACGGGAGGTGGAAAAAATCTGATGATGTGAGTTTATCCTCGCATTACATGACAAGGCGCCTTTAATGCGCCTTGCTTAGGTGTCCTTGCTTTATCGGGGGACGGGGAGAGCCGTGTCTCGTCGTCGCCGCCCCTCTCGTGTTGACACGCATACAGCCAGCGGTGCCAGCGGTGCCATATAAGCGGCAGCGGTGAGGTGGCGCAATGGTGGGTCTCCACGAAGATCCGCTTGCCGCCACGCAGTGACCGCCCAACTGTTGGGTCGGCAGCTACATGCGAACAGCGGTGAAGGTTTGGTGGCGTGGGCACGATGGTGGCCCTACGGGTGTCCTGGCAAGGGCCTCGCCGTAGCCCGGCAAGGGTCTTGCGGGGCCCCGCAAGGGTCTTCTTTGTGGCGCTTGTTGTCATCCCGGCAAGGCTCTTGCCGGGGGCCTTGTGGTCCTCCTTGGCTGGGATTCCGCCAAGGGTCGTTATCTTCTATAGTGTGTATCTAATCTCGAATGTCTTCACAAAGATCTGCATGCCACCACGGGGATGTCTCCCGAATCCTTGCCCCATGGGGGCAGTGGACTCAAGGGTGATTCGCTCCGTAGGTGTGGGACGAGCTGCCCCAGTAAGGGTCTTGCTGGGTTTGCTAAAACCGCCTCCCGGCAAGGGTCTTGCCGGGGGAGTCCGCTTCGTCCCCTTTGCTCTTTGTGGTCTTGATCTTGGCGTCGTCCTGCTCCTTTCGAGCTTCGGCCTTACCTTGGCTCACCTCCCTTGCCTTGCTCAGTGCGGTGGTGCCCGCGGCTCAGACTGCACGTGCATAGTTATAGGGGTACAAAAAGTGTACCCCTCTTTTTGTACACCGACATCCGGATTATCTCATAATCCTTGTCGCATGGCCATGCTTATCCTGGTCGGATCACACAAGGCCCCCAGTATATCTCTCTGATCGGAGGGCAAATCCCATCTTGCTCGACCATGTCTCGCATGACATGGGACTGGACAAACCCGAAACCTACCTTTGTAACTACCCGATTCACGGAGTAGCGTTTAGTCTGCCCAAAGCAAGTTTGTCACCATCCCGAGTACATGCGTCATCTCAGGTCTTAGGACATAGAACGTATGTTGTACTAGAGACTCACAGATGACATATCGCTGTGTCTCATAGTTGGGTCTGTCTGACTCGGACCTTATCTCGACTCGGATCCGACTACGTCGAATCCGACCAGACCTTTCCAAGTCCATACTATCCGGTTAGCATCCAATGCTTCATGGCTAGTGAGACCGAGCCATCGACCGTGTCATATGCTAGTCTAGTCGGCTGCGCGTCCACACATCCCTTTCGACTAGGGACCTTTTAGGACAGTCATCATACAATGCATAGTCCCACAAACAAGTCACATACTTGCTGATACACATCATTGATAATGTCCAAGGACTATCTTTATTCATAAACACATAGGAAATATCATCATACATGATCGCCTCTAGGGCATATCTCCAATAGTACCCCCAAACTACCAGAGACGGAGCCAAAAACCTGATTCTACCACCGCAACCTTCTGTACCCGTGAGATCCCATCTTGGGGCTGTTCGAGCTCATGGAGAGGGCATCGATCACGGAAGGCTTCTACATCAACACCATAGCCTCTCCGATGATGTGTGAGTAGTTTACTTCAGACCTTCGGGTCCATAGTTATTAGCTAGATGGCTTCTTCTCTCTTTTTGGATCTCAATACAATGTTCTCCCCCTCTCTCGTGGAGATCTATTCGATGTAATCTTCTTTTGCGGTGTGTTTGTTGAGATCGATGAATTGTGGGTTTATGATCAAGTTTATCTATGAACAATATTTGAATCTCCTCTGAATTCTTTTATGTATGATTGGTTATCTTTGCAAGTCTCTTCGAATTATCCGTTTGGTTTGGCCTACTAGATTGATCTTTATAGCAATGGAGAAGTGCTTAGCTTTGGGTTCAATCTTGCGGTGTCCTTTCCCAGTGATAGTAGGGGCAGCAAGGCACGTATTGTATTGTTGCCATCGAGGATAACAAGGTGGGGTTTATATCATATTGCATGAGTTTATCCCTCTACATCATGTCATCTTGCTTAAAGCGTTACTCTGTTCTTTTGAACTTAATACTCTAGATGCATGCTGGATAGCGATCGATGTGTGGAGTAATAGTAGTAGATGCAGGCAGGAGTCGGTCTACTTGTCTCGGACGTGATGCCTATATACATGATCATACCTAGATATTCTCATAACTATGCTCAATTCTATCAATTGCTCAACAGTAATTTGTTCACCCACTGTAATACTTATGCTCTTGGGAGAAGCCACTAGTGAAACCTATGCCCCTCGGGTCTATTTTCTATCATATTAATCTTCCAACACTTAGTTATTTTTATTGCCTTTTATTTTACTTTGCATCTTTATCATAAAAATACCAAAAATATTATCTTATCATATCTACCAGATCTCACTCTCGTAAGTGACCGTGTAGGGATTGATAACCACTTATCGCGTTGGTTGCGAGGATTTATTTGTTTGTGCAGGTGCGAGGGACTCGTGCGTGGTCTCCTACTGGATTGATACCTTGGTTCTCAAAAATTGAGGGAAATACTTACGCTGCTTTACTGCATCACTCTTTCCTCTTCAAGGGAAAACCAACGCAGTGCTCAAGAGGTAGCAGTTGACAGCTGGGTCCACGGCCGCACGCAAGGAAATGCCTCCTTATTACGCGCAAAATAATGATTCCTCCACCTGACATCTGGGACCCACCGAAAGGGCCTCTGTATTTCGCGAAAAAAACGTTACCGCCACTGACAGCTTGGACCCACCAGCTATATCTTCGCATGCAAGGAAGTGCCTCCTTACTACGCACAAAAATATGAATACTCCCCCTGCTAGCTGGGACCCAATATAGTGGCAGGATGACTTGTGGGCCCACTAAGTTGACGGGGACGGAGGGCTTTGTCAACTTAGTCAATATGCGGCGGAGGCCTCACCGCCCCCTATTACTCCCACCGCTGGCCAGGCCATCCCTCTACTCACCCACACCCCTGTTATTCTACGGCGACGGCAGCCTCACACCACAGCGAACGGTGAACCCTCATACTCCTCTCGTGTGGGCAGCCCCGCCGCGCGTCTTCCCGGCTCGCGTCGTCCCCATCCTAGGCCTCGCCGTCGTCCACCGCCCTGGTGCTCTCGGCGTGGCGTGGTCAACGTGGTTAAGAGCGGCTTCCATCGGACGTGGACTGTACATGGAGAGGTCGACAGTGGGTCCATGGCCACTGACAAGGAAGTGCCTCCTTATTACGTGCAAAATAATTATTCCTCCACGACAAGCGAGGACCCACGGATGGGCCACCATATTTCGTGAAAAAAACGTTTCCCCCTGACTGCTGGGACCCACCAGCTACATCTTCGCACGCAAGGAAGTGCGTCCGGGCAAAAAAAACGATTCGCCCCCTTGACTACTCGGACCCATGAGCTACATCTTCGCACGTAAGGAAGTGCCTGACAGTCAGGACCCACCTGGTCGAAGTGTATGTAGCGTTGTCATTCTGGTCGCGAACGTGTACGTACATACCGGTCGATGTAGAGACGCGCACGTGTCATAGTAGAGGCGCGCACGTAGCATGTACACGTACGAATAGCGACCAGTGTGCAAAAAAGAAAATACGGCCACGTACTGACATACGGGCAGGGTATCGAATGCCTACTTGCGCATACGTACGGCCAGGGCTCGTGTACATGGCTGGGTCGGAACGGAGAAACAACATTGTCGTCGTGTTCATGGGGAGCCAACTGGCTGGGTCGGAACGGAATGCATCATCGTGTTCATAGGGAGGGCTTGGACGGAACAACCGATGGAAACGAGGCCTGGCGTACCGCAGAACGGAGGAAACGGCCTTGTGTTCGACCGGCCACGTTCAAAACGGGATCCTGTTCGCCGGGAGGAGTGCGGCATAACGCAAAACGGAGAAAGCGGACCTCCTACGGTCGAAGCGGGGTCTGTTGATCGGGAGGGTGTGGCGCATCGCAAAGCGGAGAAGCAGACTTGTGTTGGGCGCCACGGTCAAAGCGGGGTCCTGTTCATCGGGAGGGTGTGGCGTATCGCAAAGCAGGACTCCATGGGATATTGTTCATCTCCACCGTCGACCCCCTCCAGCCTCCACGGGCTATTGTTCATTTACCATCGACTTCCTCCAGCCTCCACCTGCGACTGTTCATCCACGGGCTCCTGTTCATCCAGCCTCCAGCGTGCCCTACTCCACCGGCTACTGTTCAACCAGCCCTCTCCACGGGCTACTGTTCATCATGCCCTCCACCGTGTACTGTTCATCCTGCCCTCCACGGGGTGGTCATGTTCATCCAGCCCTCCACGGGGTCCTGTTCATCCAGCCCCAACTGGCTTGATCGATCGGGGTACTGTTCATCCAGAGGTTACACCACGGGGGTTCTGTTCATCCACCCCCACCGCCTTTGTTCATCCACCCCCGCAACACTCTTTGTTCATCTAGAGGCAGCATCGATCAGCAGATTAGCAGCGATGGCGAAGAATCGCTCGATCGGGTTCGATTAACACCATCGATCGATCGCTTCGGGTTCAATAACGCGTAGCTGCGGTGCAATTGCTCGGGTTGATTAGAGCCCAACGCCTCACTCAGTTGATTAGAGCCCAACTCCTCGCACACACGCGCGTACGTACGAGAGAAACGTGCATCGCTCGGCCCCCGACCACCCACCGTAACCGGGGACTCCCCGATATTTTTCGCGCCCTCGCTTCTACCATGGTTTTTTCCATCATGGACGGCCCAAAGAATGTCATGCACCTGCGTCTCCGGCCCGCCCAGGACGAAAAGCCCATTTTCTGCCATGATTTTTTGTCATAGAAGTAGGACCCCACCACATCTATGATGATACCGGGTTTTGTCACAATTATCGTCATAGAAGTGTCATAAGTATGAAAGAAAAAAAGTCGTTCGGCCCAAAATGTCATGGATGTGTCTTTTTTTGTAGTGTGAGGCCGCTCCTGAGGAGGCCTTGTGTCGTCCGCCTCGCGAGGCTTGGTCCCTCGCGAGGGTCTTGAATGCCTTGTTAATGAAGATGGGTCATACAAGCCTGCTAGCATAGCCATGCCGTGGGCCGCACGCAGGCAAGTCTGGGGACCCTCATTCCTAGAACGCCGAAAATTCGTCATGGTCAAGTAACATGACCTTCAGAACAGGATTACCGTACCACTCTGGTGTGGATCTTGCCCTGGTTGACCTACGAGGTTCAGTAGTAACTTGATCTGGAATTACATGATCATCATCATTAGCTTCCTCACTAATTGGTGTAGGAGTCACAGGAACTAATTTCTGTGATGAACCACTTTCCAATAAGGGAGCAGGTATAGTTACCTCATCAAGTTCTACTTTCCTCCTTCTACCTCTTCAGCACTGCGTTGGGTTTCCCCGAAGAGGAGAGGATGATGCAGCAAAGTAGCGTAAGTATTTCCCTTAGTTTTTGAGAACCAAGGTATCAATCCAGTAGGAGGCCATGCACAAGTCCCTCATACCTGCACAAATCGATAGCTCCTCGCAACCATTGCGATTAGGGGTTGTCAATCCCTTCACGGTCACTTACGAGAGTGAGATCTGATAGAGATGATAAATAATATTTTTGGTATTTTTGATATAAAGATGCAAAGTGAAAAGTAAAAGGCAAAGTAAAAAACAAAGCAAGTATTAAAGTGATGGAGATTGATATGATGAGAATAGACCCGGGGGCCATAGGTTTCACTAGTGGCTTCTCTCAAGAGCATAAGTATTCTACGGTGGGTGAACAAATTACTGTTGAGCAATTGACAGAATTGAGCATAGTTATGAGTATATCTAGGTATGATCATGTATATAGGCATCACGTCCAAGACAAGTAGACCAAAACGATTACGCATCTACTACTATTACTCCACTCATCGACCGCTATCCGGCATGCATCTAGAGTATTAAGTTAAAACAGAGTAACGCCTTAAGCAAGATGACATGATGTAGAGGATAAATTCATGCAATATGATAAAAACCCCATCTTGTTATCCTCGATGGCAACAATACAATACGTGCCTTGCTGCCCTTACATCATTGGGAAAGGACACGCAAGATTGAACCCAAAGCTAAGCACTTCTCCCATTGCAAGAACTACCAATCTAGTTGGCCAAACCAAACGGATAATTCGAAGAGACTTGCAAAGATAACTCAATCATACATAAAAGAATTCAGAAAAGATTCAAATATTATTCATAGATAAGCTGGATCATAAACCCACAATTCATCGGTCTCAACAAACACACCGCAAAAAGAAGATTACATCGAATAGATCTCCACGAGAGAGGGGGAGAACATTGTATTGAGATCCAAAAAGAGAGAAGAAGCCATCTAGCTACTAGCTACGGACCCGAAGGTCTGAAGTAAACTACTCACACTTCATCGAGAGGCTATGGTGATGATGTAGAAGCCCTCCGTGGTGGATGCCCCTCCGGCGGAGCTCCGGAATAGGCCCCAAGATGGGATCTCGTGGATACAGGAAGTTTCGGTGGTGGAATTAGGTTTTTAGCTCCGTATTTGATCGTTTGGGGTGCGTAGGTATATATAGGAGGAAGGAGTACGTCGGTGGAGGAACAGGGGGCCCACGAGGCAGGGGGGCATGCCCTAGGGGGGGGGGGCCACCCTCGTGATCGCCTCTTCTATGCCTTGGCGTAGGGTCCAAGTCTCCTGGATCACGTTTGGTGAGAAAATCACGTTTCCGAAGGTTTCATTCCGTTTGATATTCCGTTTCTTCGAAACACTGAAATAGGCAAAAAAAACAACGATTCTGGGCTGGGCCTCCGGTTAATAGGTTAGTCCCAAAAATAATATAAAAGTGGAAAATAAAGCCCAATATAGTCCAAAACAGTAGATAAAGTAGCATGGAGCAATCAAAAATTATAGATACGTTGGAGGCGTATCAGGCATCCCCAAGCTTAATTCCTGCTCGTCCTTGAGTAGGTAAATGATAAAAAGAGAATTTTTGATGCGGAGTGATACTTTGGCTTAATTTCAATGTAAATCTTCTTAATTGTGGTATGAATATTCAGATCCAAAAGATTCAAGACAAAAGTTCATATTGACATAAAAATAATAATACTTCCAGCATACTAATCAAAGTAATCATGTCTTCTCAAAATAGCATGCAAAAGAAAGTTCATCCCTATAAAATCATATAGTTAGGCTATGCTTCATTTTCGTCACACAAAGATGTTCCCAACTTCTATACCCCCGATGACAAGCCAAGCAATTGTTTCATACTTAAATAATCTCAAACTTTTTCAACCTTCACGCAATACATGAGCGTGAGCCATGGATATAGCACTATGGGTGGAATAGAATATGATGATGGGGATTGTGTGGAGAAGACAAAAAAGGAGAAAGTCTCACATTGACGAGGATAATCAACGGGCTAAGGAGATGCCCATAAATTGATGTCAACATGAGGAGTAGGGATTGCCATGCAACGGATGCACTAGAGCTATGAATGCCCAAAAAAAGAAAACTAGTGGGTGTGCATCCAACTTGCTTGCTCATGAAGACCTAGGGCATTTGAGGAAGCCCATCGTAGGAATATACAAGCCAAGTTCTATAATGAAAAATTCCCACTAGTATAAAAAGACAACTTATGAGACTCACTATATGAAAAACATGGTGCTACTTTGAAGCACAATATATGAGACTCCCTACATGGAGAACAAGGTGCTACTTTGAAGCACAATATATGAGACTCACTACATGGAGAACAAGGTGCTACTTTGAAGCACAAGTGTGGAAAAAGAGATAGTAGCATTGCCCTTTCTTTTGGGGCCTTTCTTTTTTCTTTTCTTTTTGGACTTTCTCTTTTTTTAGCAATGCTCTAATAATGATGATCATCACACTTCTATTGATTACAACATAAGGATTACAACTCAAAACTTAGAACAAGATATGACTCTATATGAATGCCTCCGGTGGTGTACCGGGATGGTGCAATGAATCAAGAGTGACATGTACGAAAAATAATGCATGGTGGCTTTGCCACAAATACCATGTCAACTACATGATCATGCAATGGCAATATGACAAAAGTAAAGTATGTCATGATGATGATGAACGGGACGGTGGAAAGTTGCATGGCAATATATCTCGGAATGGCTATGGAAATGCCATAATAGGTAGGTATGGTGGCTGTTTTGAGGAATATATAAGGAGGTTTATGTGTGATAGAGTGTATCATATCACGGGGTTTGGATGCACCGGTGAAGTTTGCACCAACTCTCAAGGTGAGAAAGGGCAATGCACGGTACCGAAGAGGCTAGCAAAGGTGGAAAGGTAAAAGTGCGTATAATCCATGGACTCAACATTAGTTAAAAGAACTCATATACTTATTGCAAAAATTTAGAAGTCATCAAAAATCAAGTACTACGCGCATGCTCCTAGGGGGATAGATTGGTAGGAAAATACCATCGCTCGTCCCCAACCGCCACTCATAAGGATGCACAAGCCAGGTACACTTCATGTTCCAAATTTGTTACACAACTTTAACCATACGTGCATGTTACGGGACTTGCAAACTTCAACACAAGAATTTCTCAAATTCACAACTACTCAACTAGCACGACTTTGATATTATCACCTCCATATCTCAAAACAATTATCAAGCATCAAACTTTTCTTAGTATTCAACGTACTCAAAAGAAAGTTTCACATATCTTGAATACCAAGTGTATTAATATTAAGCAAATTACCATGCTATTAATGACTCTCAAAATAATCTAAGTGAAGCATGAGAGATCAATAGTTTCTTTAAAACAAATCCACCACCGTGCTCTAAAAGATCTAAGTGAAGTAGTAGAGCAAAATTATCATGCTCAAAAGATATAAGTGAAGCACATAGAGTATTCTAGCAAATTCCAATTTATGTATGGCTCTCTCAAAAGGTGTGTACAGCAAGGATGATTGTGGTAAACTAACAAGCAAAGACGCAAATAATACAAGACGCTCCAAGCAAAACACATATCATGTGGTGAATAAAAATATAGCTCCAAGTAAATTACCGATGGAAGTAGACGAAAGAGGGGATGCCTTCCGGGGCATCCCCAAGCTTTGAATTTTTGGTATCCTTGGATTATCTTGGGAGTTCCATGGGCATCCCCAAGCTTAGGCTCTTGCCACTCCTTGTTCCATAATCCATCAAAAGAATTCACCCAAAACTTGAAAACTTCACAACACAAAACTCAATAGAAATCTCGTGAGCTCCGTTAGAGAAAGAAAACAAAAAAGACTACTTTAAGGTACTGTAATGAACTCATTCCTTATTTATATTGGTGTTAAACCTACTGTATTCAAACTTCTCTATGAATTTTAAACTATTTTACTAGCCATAGATTCATCAAAATAAGCAAACAACACACGAAAAACAGAATCGGTCAAAAACAGAACAGTCCGTAGTAATCTGTAACTAACGCAAACTTCTGGAACTCCAAAAAATCTACCAAAATTAGAAGACCTAGACAATGTTTTTATTGATCATCAGCAATTTGAATCAGTATTTTATCACGTTCTGGTGATTTTTAATAATTCGGGTATTGAGCGCAAAGTTTCTGGAAATTACAGCAAGATCAAATAACTATCATCCAAGAAGATCCAATAGGTCTAGCTTGGCACAAACACTAATTAAAACAAAAAAAAACATCTAAACAGAGGCTATATGGATTATTTATTCCTAAAAATAAACAAAAACTAAAAAAACTAAAAATAAAATTGGGTTGCCTCCCAACAAGCGCTATCGTTTAACGCCCATAGCTAGGCATAAAAGCAAGGATAGATCTAGGTATTGCCATCTTTGGTAGGCAATCCATAAGTGGCTATCATAATAGATTCATATGGTAATTTTATTTTATTTATAGGAAAGTGTTCCATGCCTTTCTTTAATGGAAATTGGAATCTAATATTCCCTTCCTTCATATCAATAATTGCACCAATCGTTCTAAGGAAAGGTCTACCAAGAATAATAGGACATGAAGGATTGCAATCTATATCAAGAACGATAAAATCTATGGGCACATAATTCCTATTTGCAACAATAAGAACATCATTAATTCTTACCATAGGCTTTTTAATAATGGAATCCGCAAGATACAAGTTTAGAGAGCAATCATCAAAGTCACGGAAATCTAGCAAATCACACAAAGTTTTGGGAATAGTGGAGACACTAGCACCCAAATCACACAAGGCATGAAACTCATAATTTTTAATTTTAATTTTAATAGTTGGTTCACACTCATCATAGAGTTTTCTAGGGATAGAAACTTTCAACTCAAGTTTTTCTTCATAAGATTGCATCAAGGCATCAACAATGTGTTCGGTAAAGGCCTTATTTGACTATAAGCATGAGGAGAATTTAGCACGGATTGCAACAAGGAAATACAATCAATTAAAGAGCAATTTTCATAATTAAATTCCTTGAGATCCAAAATAGTGGGTTTAGCAACATCTAGGTTTTTCTTTCTTTCAATCCCACATTTATCAATTTCATCATCAAGATCTAAAAACTCTGAATTCTTAGAACGCCTTCTAGGTAAAGGAAGATCATATTCAGTTTCATCAAGATTCATATTGCAAAACAAAGATTTAATGGGGGACACATCAATAAATTTTAGATCTTCATCTTGATTTTCATAGGAATTGGAAGAACACGCTTTAATAAAGGCATCTTTGGAAGCACGAATCCTAGCGGTTCTTTCTTTGCACTCATCAATGGAAATTCTCATAGCTTTGAGAGACTCATTGATATCATGCTTAGGAGGAATAGATCTAAGCTTTAAAGAATCAGCCTTAAGAGAAATTCTATCAACTTCTTAGCCAAATCATCAACTTTAAGCAATTTCTCCTCAAGCAAAGCATTAAAATTCTTTTATGAATTCATAAACTCTTTAACACTACTCTCAAATTCAGAGGGAATCTTATTAAAATTTCCATAAGAGTTGTTGTAGGAATTTCCATAATTATTAGAAGGATTACTAGGATAAGGCCTAGGATTAAAATTCCTCTATCTGCGTTGTTACCAAAATTATTCCTACCAACAAAATTCACATCCATAGATTCATTATTATTCTCAATCAAAGTAGACAAAGGCATATCATTAGGATCAGAAGAAACACTCTTAGTAGCAAATAATTTCATAAGTTCATCCATCTTTCCACTCAAAACATTAATTTCTTCTATCGCATTCACTTTTTATTAGTAGATCTTTCAGTGTGCCATTGATAATAATTGACCATAATATTATCTAGAAGTTTAGTAGCATCTCCAAAAGTGATTTCCATAAAAGTGCCTCTCGCGGCCGAATCTATAAGATTTCTAGAAGCAAAATTCAATCTGGCATAATTTTTTTGTATAATCATCCACAAGTTCAAACCATGAGTAGGACAATTATGTATCATTAATTTCATTCTCTCCCAAGCTTGTGCAACATGTTCATGATCAAGTTGCTTAAAATTCATAATATCGTTCCTAAGAGAGATAATCTTAGTGGGAGGAAAATACTTAGAGATAAAAGCATCTTTGCACTTGTTCCAAGAATCAATACTACTATTTTTGGGCAAAGATGAAAACCACGCTTTAGCACGATCTCTAAGCGAAAAAGGAAATAGCTTCAACTTAACGACATCATTATCAACATCTTTTTTCTTTTGCATATCACATAAATCAACGAAACTATTCAGATGAGTAGCGGCATCTTCACTAGGAAGGCTGGCGAATTGATCTTTCATAGCAAGATTCAACAAAGCAGTATTGATTTCACAAGATTCGGTATTGGCAAGAGGAGCAATCGGAGTGCTAAGGAAATCATTATTAATGGTATTGGTGAAGTCACACAATTTGGTAGCATCTTGAGCCATCGCGACAAACAAGCAATCCAAAACACGAGCAAACAAGCGGACGAGGAAAAGGCAACAGGAAAAAGAGGAGGAGATTGGGAAAGAAAGGGCGAATAAAACGGCAGGGGTGAAGTGGGGGAGAGGAAAACGAGAGGCAAATGGCAAATAATGTAATGCGAGAGATAGGGATTGTGATGGGTACTTGGTATGGTTGACTTGCTCTTGCGTGAACCTCCCCGGCAACGGCGCCAGAAATTCTTCTTGCTACCTCTTGAGCACTGCGTTGGATTTCCCCGAAGAGGAGAGGATGATGCAGCAAAGTAGCGTAAGTATTTCCCTCAGTTTTTGAAAACCAAGGTATCAATCCAGTAGGAGGTCACGCACAAGTCCCTCGTACATGCACAAATCGATAGCTCCTCGCAACCAACGCGATTAGGGGTTGTCAATCCCTTCACGGTCACTTACGAGAGTGAGATCTGATAGAGATGATAAATAATATTTTTGGTATTTTTGATATAAAGATGCAAAGTGAAAAGTAAAAGGCAAAGTAAAAAACAAAGCAAGTATTAAAGTGATGGAGATTGATATGATGAGAATAGACCCGGGGGCCATAGGTTTCACTAGTGGCTTCTCTCAAGAGCATAAGTATTCTCGGTGGGTGAACAAATTACTGTTGAGAAATTGTGAATTGAGCATAGTTATGAGTATATCTAGGTATGATCATGTATATAGGCATCACGTTCAAGACAAGTAAGCGAAGCGATTCGCATCTACTACTATTACTCCACTCATCGACCGCTATCCAGCATGCATCTAGAGTATTAAGTTAAAAACAGAGTAACGCCTTAAGCAAGATGACATGATGTAGAGGGATAAATTCATGCAATATGATAAAAAACCCATCTTGTTATCCTCGATGGCAACAATACAATACGTGCCTTGCTGCCCCTTCTGTCACTGGGAAAGGACACCGCAAGATTGAACCCAAAGCTAAGCACTTCTCCCATTGCAAGAACTATAGTTGGCCCAACCAAACGGATAATTCGAAGAGACTTGCAAAGATAACTCAATCATACATAAAAGAATTCAGAAAAGATTCAAATATTATTCATAGATAAGCTGGATCATAAACCCACAATTCATCGGTCTCAACAAACACACCGCAAAAAGAAGATTACATCGAATAGATCTCCACGAGAGAGGGGGAGAACATTGTATGGAGATCCAAAAAGAGAGAAGAAGCCATCTAGCTACTAGCTATGGACCCGAAGGTCTGAAGTAAACTACTCACACTTCATCGGAGAGGCTATGGTGATGATGTAGAAGCCCTCCGTGGTGGATGCCTCCTCCGGCGGAGCTCCGGAACAGGCCCCAAGATGGGATCTCATGCATACAGGAAGTTGCGGCGGTGGAATTAGGTTTTTGGCTCCGTATCTGATCATTTGGGGGTACGTAGGTATATATAGGAGGAAGGAGTACGTCGGTGGAGCAACAGGGGGCCCATGAGGCAGGGGGGCGCCCCCCACCCTCGTGACCGCCTCTTCTGTGCCTTCGCGTAGGGTCCAAGTCTCCTGGATCACGTTTGGTGAGAAAATCACGTTTCCGAAGGTTTCATTCCGTTTGGACTCCGTTTGATATTCCGTTTCTTCGAAACACTGAAATAGGCAAAAACAACAATTCTGGGTTGGGCCTCCGGTTAATAGGTTAGTCCCAAAAATAATATAAAAGTGGAAATAAAGCCCAATATAGTCCAAAACAGTAGATAAATTAGCATGGAGCAATCAAAAATTATAGATACGTTGGAGACGTATCACCTCCCACTCACTTCTTTCGAGAGAAACTCCTCTAGAAAGGATCCATTCTTGGCAACGAATGTCTTGCCTTCGGATATGTGATAGAAGGTGTACCCAACAGTCTCCTTTGGGTATCCTATGAAGACACATTTCTCCGATTTGGGTTCGAGCTTATCAGGTTGAAGCTTTTTCACATAAGCATCGAGGCCCCAAACTTTAAGAAACGACAACTTGGGTTTCTTGCCAAACCACAGTTCATAAGGTGTCGTCTCAACGGATTTAGATGGTGCCCTATTTAACGTGAATGCAGCCGTCTCTAAAGCATAACCCCAAAATGATAGCGGTAAATCAGTAAGAGACATCATAGATCGCGCCATATCTAGTAAAGTACCATTACGATGTTCGGACACACCATTACGCTGTGGTGTTCCGGGTGGTGTGAGTTACGAAACTATTACGCATTGTTTCAAACCAAGACCAAACTCGTAACTCAAATATTCTCCTCCACGATCAGATTGTAGAAACTTTATTTTCTTGTTATGATGATTTTCCACTTCACTCTGAAATTCTTTGAACTTTTCAAATGTTTCAGACTTATGTTTCATCAAGTAGATATACCCATATCTGCTCAAATCATCTGTGAAGGTCGGAAAATAACGATACCCACCGCGAGCCTCAATGTTCATTGGACCACATACATCAGTATGTATGATTTCCAATAAATCTGTTGCTTGCTTCATTGTTCCGGAGAACGGAGTTTTAGTCATCTTGCCCATGAGGCATGGTTCGCAAGTACCAAGTGATTCATAATCAAGTGATTCCAAAAGTCCATCAGAATGGAGTTTCTTCATGCGCTTTACACCAATATGATCCAAACGGCAGTGCCACAAATAAGTTGCACTATCATTATCAACTCTGCATCTTTTGGCTTCAATATTATGAATATGTGTATCACTACTATCGAGATTTAATAAAAACAGACCACTCTTCAAGGGTGCATGACCATAAAAGATATTACTCATATAAATAGAACAACCATTATTCTCTAATTTAAATGAATAACCGTCTCGCATCAAAAAAATCCAGATATAATGTTCATGCTTAACACTGGCACCAAATAACAATTATTCAGGTCTAAAACTAATCCCGAAGGTAGATGTAGAGGTAGCGTGCCGACGGTGATCACATCGACTTTGGAACCATTTCCCACGCGCATCGTCACCTTGTCCTTAGCCAATCTTCGCTTAATCCGTAGTCCCTGTTTTGAGTTGCAAATATTAGCAATAGAACCAGTATCAAATACCCAGGCACTACTGCGAGCATTAGTAAGGTACACATCAATAACATGTATACCACATATACCTTTGTTCACCTTGCCATCCTTCTTATCCGCCAAATACTTGGGGCAGTTCCGCTTCCAGTGACCAGTCCCTTTGCAGTAGAAGCACTCAGTCTCAGGCTTAGGTCCGGACTTGGGCTTCTTCACTTGAGCAACAACTTGCTTGCCGTTCTTCTTGAAGTTCCCCTTCTTCCCTTTACCCTTTTTCTTGAAACTGGTGGTCTTGTTGACCATCAACACTTGATGCTCCTTCTTGATTTCTACCTCCATGGCCTTTAGCATCGCGAAGAGCTCGGGAATTGTCTTATCCATCCCTTGCATATTATAGTTCATCATGAAGCTCTTGTAGCTTGGTGGCAGTGATTGAAGAACTCTGTCAATGACACTATCATCAGGAAGATTAACTCCCAGCTGAGTCAAGTGGTTGTGGTACCCAGACATTCTGAGTGTATGTTCACTGACAGAACTATTCTCCTCCATTTTGCAGCTGTAGAACTTATTGGAGACTTCATATCTCTCAATCTGGGCATTTCCTTGAAATATTAACTTCAACTCCTGGAACATCTCATATGCTCCATGATGTTCAAAACATCGTTGAAGTCCCAGTTCTAAGCCGTAAAGCATGGCACACTAAAGTATTGAGTGGTCATCAACTTTACTCTGCCAGACATTCTTAACGTCATCAGCTGCATCTGCAGAAGGCCTGGCACCTAGCGGTGCTTCCAGGATGTAATTCTTCTGTGCAGCAATGAGGATAATCCTCAAGTTACGGACCCAGTTCGTGTAGTTGCTGCCATCATCTTTCAACTTAGCTTTCTCTAGGAACGCATTAAAATTCAAAGGAACAGTAGCACGAGCCATTGATCTACAATAACATAGACATGCAAAATACTATCAGGAACTAAGTTCATGATAAATTAAAGTTCAATTAATCATATTACTTAAGAACTCCCACTTAGATAGACATCCCTCTAATCATCTAAGTGATCACGTGATTCAAATCAACTAAACCATGTTCGATCATCACGTGAATGGAGAAGTTTTCAATGGTGAACATCACTATGTTGATCATATCTACTATATGATTCACGCTCGACCTTTCGGTCTCAGTGTTCCAAGGCCATATCTGCATATGCTAGGCTCGTCAAGTTTAACCCGAGTATTCTGCGTGTGCAAAATTGGCTTGCACCCATTGTATGTGAATGTAGAGCTTATCACCCCCGATCATCACGTGGTGTCTCGGCACGACGAACTTTCGCAACGGTGCATACTCAGGGAGATCACTTGTACCTTGAAATTTAGTGAGAGATCATCTTATAATGCTACCGCCGAACTAAGCAAAATAAGATGCATAAAGGATAAACATCACATGCAATCAATATAAGTGATATGATATGGCCATCATCATCTTGTGCCTTTGATCTCCATCTCCAAAGCACCGTCATGATCACCATCGTCACCGGCTTGACACCTTGATCTCCATCGAAGCATCGTTGTCGTCTCGCCAACTATTGCTTCTACGACTATCTCTACCGCTTAGTGATAAAGTAAAGCAATTACATGGCGATTGCATTTCATACAATAAAGCGACAACCATATGGCTCCTGCCAGTTGCCGATAACTGTGTTACAAAACATGATCATCTCATACAATAAAATTTAGCATCATGTCTTGACCGTATCACATCACAACATGCCCTACAAAAACAAGTTAGACGTCCTCTACTTTGTTGTTGCAAGTTTTACGTGGCTGCTACGGGCTGAGCAAGAACAGTTCTTACCTACGCATCAAAACCACAACGATTTTTCATCAAGTGTGCTGTTTTAACCTTCAACAAGGACCGAGCGTAGTCACACTCGATTCAACTAAAGTTGAGAAACCGACACCGCCAGCCCACGTAATGCGAAGCACGTCGGTAGAACCAGTCTCGCGTAAGCATACACGTAATGTCGGTCCGGGCCGCTTCATCCAACAATAATGCCGAATCAAAGTATGACATGCTGGTAAGCAGTATGACTATTATCGCCCACAACTCTTTGTGTTCTACTCGGGCATATAACATCCACGCATAGACCTGGCTCGGATGCCACTGTGGGGAACGCAGTAATTTCAAAAAAAAAATCCTATGCACACGCAAGATCCATCTAGGTGATGCATAGAAACGAGATGGGAGAGTGTTGTCTACGTACCCTCGTAGACCAAAAGCGGTAGCGTTATGACAACGTGGTTGATGTAGTTGTACATCTTCACGATCCGACCGATCCTAGCACCGAATGTACGAAACCTCCGCGATCTGGACACGTTCAGCTCGGTGACGTCCCACGAACTCTCGATCCAGCTGAGTGTTGAGGGAGAGCTTCGTCAGCACGACGGCGTGATGACGGTGATGATGAAGTTATCGACGCAGGGCTTCGCCTAAGCACTACAACAATATGACCGAGGTGGAATCTGTGGATGGGGCACCGCACACGGCTAAGACAACTTCCAACTTGTGTGTCTATGGGGTGCCCCCTCCCCCGTATATAAAGGATTGGAGGAGGGGGAGGGCCGGCCCTCTATGGCGTGCCCAAGGGGAGTCCTACTCCCACCGGGAGTAGGACCCCCCCCCCTTTCCTAGTTGGATTAGGAGAGGAAGGAAGGGGGAGAGAGGGGGAAGGAAAGGGGGGGCGACTTCCCACCCAATTCGGATTGGGCTTGGGGGGGGGGGCGCCCCCTCCTAGGCTCCCTTCTCCTCTCTCCCATTATGGCCCAATAAGGCCCATATACTTCTCGGGGGGTTCCAGTAACCTCCCGGTACTCTGGTAAAAGCCCGAACTCACCCGGAACCATTCCGATGTCCAAACATAGTCATCCAATATATAAATCTTTATGTATCGACCATTTCGAGACTCCTCGTCATGTCCGTGATCATATCCGGGACTCCAAACAACCTTCGGTACACATAAACTCATAATATCAATCGTCACCGAACGTTAAGCGTGCGGACCCTACGGGTTCGAGAACTATGTAGACATGAACGAGACTCATCTCTGGTCAATAACCAATAGCGGAACCTGGATGCTCATATTGGTTCCTACATATTCTATGAAGACCTTTATCGGTCAAACCGCACAACAACATGCGTTGTTCCCTTTGTCATTGGTATGTTACTTGCTCGAGATTCGATCGTCGGTATCTTAATACCTAGTTCAATCTCGTTACCGGCAAGTCTCTTTACTCGTTCCGTAATGCATCATCCCGCAACTAACTCATTAGTCACATTGCTTGCAAGGCTTATAGCGATGTGCATTATCGAGAGGGCCCAGAGATACCTCTTCGATACTCGGAGTGACAAATCCTAATCTCGATCTATGCCAACTCAACAAACACCATCGGAGACACCTATAGAGCATCTTTATAATCACCTAGTTACGTTGTGACGTTTGATAGCACACTAAGTGTTCCTCCTGTATTTGGGAGTTGCATAATCTCATAGTCATAGGAACATGTATAAGTCATGAAGAAAGCAATAGCAATAAACTAAACGATCAAGTGCTAAGCTAACGGAATGGGTCAAGTCAACCACATCATTCTCTAATGATGTGATCCCGTTAATCAAATGACAACTCATGTCTATGGCTAGGAAACTTAACTATCTTTGATTCAATGAGCTAGTCAAGTAGAGGCATACTAGTGACACTCTGTTTGTCTATGTATTCACACATGTACTAAGTTTCCGGTTAATACAATTCTAGCATGAATAATAAACATTTATCATGATATAAGGAAATATAAATAACAACTTTATTATTGCCTCTAGGGCATATTTCCTTTGAACGTGAGGTAGGGTTGATACATTGGAGGTGGAAATGGTCTTTCTATTTTGCACAAAGTTGTACTAAATCAGCAACACTTATTTTGGGACGAAGGGAGTAGTAGGAATCTAATGAAAGTCATCCACATTTATGTCCTTGTTGGCTTCATGATTAACTTCGTCTCATTATGGAGCATATACAATTATATATACTCTTCATCATCCAAGCCATACTTGTGACTAAACCTAATCATACCCCGGGACGGGCTTGAGAAAGCCTGAAGTGAAAATCCCAAGCGCAAGCCCGACCCAAAGCCTAAAAATATTTATTTCCCCCAGTCAAAAAAATGTGTTTTCTCAAGCCTGAGCCCGACCCGAATGCAAGCCCGAAAGCCTGGCATGAATGCAGTTTTTAGTCTACGCACGTGTAAGCCCAGCCCGAAAAGGTGAGTAATGGAAGCCTGAGCCCGGCCCGAATATTCTTTCAGCTGTAAAATGAAGCTTGAGCCTGGTCTGAGAGGCAAGCCCCACCCGGCCTGGCCTGGGCTTTTCAAGTCGGGCTCGGGCCAGGTCATCGGGCGGGGCTGCACATGAACATGTTTATTCGTGACCGCCTGCATTTATATATAAATTGTATAGATTACTTCATTTCATTGCTTACCTACCATGTTGCTTGCATATGAGTATGAAAGCATATCATAAGGAAAATGTGTACTCCCTCTGTTCCTAAATATTTTTCTTTCTAGGGATTTCAACAAGTGACTCCATACAGAGCAAAATGAGTGAATCTACACTCTAAAATATGTCTATATACATCCGTATGTGGTAGTCCATTTGAAATGTCTAAAAAGACAAATATTTAGGAACGGAGGGAGTAGAACATTTGAACCATCAATGCAAAATAGACTTCTAGGAAATTTTAATAGCTAGTCACTTCTGTAATCGCTCTTGAATACCGAACCATCAAATTTCTTGTCTCCTTATACAGTCAACATTGATGCCTCCGCCTTCTCATGCATAGGTTACTCCTTGACTCACTTTCCATCCATCTAAAGTGTATGATCTGTTTATTCTATCTGTAGTGATTCATGCATTTGCAATACTTATTATGTTCATGGATGTGCATGTTCTATGCCTAGTACGCACTTCCATGATAAGCTTATAATATGAAATCAATATTGTTAGCACCTTCGTCATGATTTTCTTATGGATCAAATTAATCAAAAAATTACTAAAATACCCAACTCGAGGACAAAAGCATGTTTGGTTTCTAGGAGCGTACCAGCTTATTTATGTCTTAGGGCATTTTATGTTTAGTATAGACAAACTTTTGACAGAGATTTAATTTGTTGATATATGATCTTTGTGGCATAAAACCAATATCACTAAATTTGAATATGAAAGTGCTTACTGATGATTATGCTTTAAGATCATATAAACAAAATATTAATGGATTAACTCTTGGTCAAACCTAATATGCCCTACGTATAGGAATGGAGGGAGTTCTACCGGTACCATGTGGACACATGGCACTATTGAATAATTTACTTGTGTTCTATATATAGAACGCATATGATTGCTACTCCCATATGAGTTGTTGGATTCCCCGAAGAGGAAAAAGTGATGTAGCACAGCAGCAGAAAGTTTTTTCCTCAGTTAAGAATCAAGGTTTATTTAACCAGTTGGAACCGCCAAGCTAACAATGTAAATATCACCTGCACACAAACACAAAACAAATGCTTGCACCCAACTTCACAAGGTCATTGTCAGTCCCCTTATCTTGCCAGTTACAAGATTAAAAGAAAATAGACAGTGATATAATAGTAAACGGCAAAAAGGTAAAGTAAAATAAAAGAGCAAAATTGTAAGAGTTTTTTATTAATGGAGAATGGACCGGGGGGCATAGGTTCACTAGTGACATCTTTCTCGGAAGCAGGTAGTGGCATGAACAAATTATTGTTGGGCAACTGATAGAATAGTGGCAGTTTATAACTATGATCATTCATGGCATAATCTCCCACATGCATTATGTACGTGATAAGTAGATCGTTAATCCAACTGCATCTACTACTATCACTCCACCCCAAGACCGCTATTAAGCATGCATATCAAAGTATTAAGTTTACAAGAAACAGAGTAACGCAATAAGCAAGATGACATAATGTAGACAAGAAGAAATCTAGCAATAAGATTAAACCCCATCATTTTATCCTATGTGGCAACAATACAAAAAAATGTCTTGTCCCTTTTTGTCACCGAGATATAAAAATCACCACTAGATTGAAATCACTATTATGAACCACTTCCTCTGAAGAACTACTCATCTACCTTGGCCAGAGAAGACTCGTAGATCAGAAAGCATACATAGCTATTCAATTATGCAGCAAAAAAACTTCAAGAGATACAATAGAAATCAATGAATAATCTGATCTTAAATCCATAATTCACCGGATCCCAACAAACACACCATAAGAATTACATCCGATCGATCTCAAAATAGAACATGATATTGAAGATCCGAGAGAGAGAGAGAGAGAGAGAGAGAGAGAGAGAGAGAGACTAATATGGACCTGTAGGTCCTGAAGGAATTACACACACACCATCATGGAGGCTGCAAGGTTGATGCAGATGGCCACTTGATAACCCACAAGTATAGGGGATCGCAACAGTTTTCGAGGGTAGAGTATTCAACCGAAATTTATTAATTCGACACAAGGGGAGCCAAAGAATATTCTCAAGTATTAGCAGTTGAGTTGTCAATTCAACCACACCTGGATAACTTAGTATCTGTAGCAAAGTACTTAGTAGCAAAGTAATATGGAAGTAATGGTAACGGTAGCAAAAGTAATATTTTTGGGTTTTGTAGTGATTGTAACAGTAGCAACGGAAAAGTAAACGAGCAAAGAAGAATATGTGAAAAGCTCGTAGGCATTGGATTGGTGATGGAGAATTATGTCGGATGCGATTATTCATGCAACAGTAATAACATAGGGCGACACAGAACTAGCTCCAATTCATCAATGTAATGTAGGCATGTATTCCGAATATAGTCATACGTGCTTATGGAAAAGAACTTGCATTATATCTTTTGTCCTACCCTCCTGTGGCAGCGGGGTCCTATTGGAAATTAAGGGATATTAAGGCCTCCTTTTAATAGAGTACCGGACCAAAGCATTAACACATAGTGAGCACATGAACTCCTCACACTATGGTCATCACCGGGAGTGGTCCCGATTATTGTCACTTCGAGGTTGCCGGATCATAACACATAGTAGGTGACTATAGACTTGCAAGATAGGATCAAGAACTCACATATATTCATGAAAACATAATAGGTTCAGATCTGAAATCATGGCACTCGGGCCCTAGTGACAAGCATTAAGCATAGCAAAGTCATAGCAACATCAATCTCAGAACATAGTGGATACTAGGGATCAAACCCTAACAAAACTAACTCGATTACATGATAAATCTCATCCAACCCATCACGCACGGCGGTGAGCATCATGAAATTGGTGATGGAGGATGGTTGATGATGACGATGGCGACGGATTCCCCTCTCCGGAGCCCTGAACGGACTCCAGATCAGCCCTCCCGAGAGAGATTAGGGCTTGGCGGCGGCTCCGTACCGTAAAACACGATGAATCCTTCTCCCCTGATTTTTTCTCCCCGAACACGAATATATAGAGTTCGAGTTGAGGTCGGTGGAGCTCCAGGGGGCCCACGAGGCAGGGGGCGCGCCTCCCACCCTCGTGGACAGGATGTGGGCCCCCTGGCCTTGATTCTTTAGCCAGTATTTTTTTATTATTTCCAGAAATAATCTTCGTGAAGTTTCAGGTCATTCTGAGAACTTTTGTTTCTGCACAAAAATAACACCATGGCAATTCTGCTGAAAACAACGTTAGTCCGGGTTAGTTCCATTCAAATCATGCAAGTTAAAGTCCAAAACAAGGGCAAAAGTGTTCGGAAAACTAGATACGACGGAGACGTATCAACTCCCCCAAGCTTAAACTTTTGCTTGTCCTCAAGCAATTCAGTTGATAAACTGAAAGTGATAAAGAAAAACTTTTACAAACTCTGTTTGCTCTTGTTGTTGTAAATATGTAAGCCAACATTCAAGTTTTCAGCAAAGATTATGAACGAACCATATTCACAATAACATTTAGGTCTCATGTTTACTCATATCAATGGCATAATCAACTAGCGAGCAATAATAATAAATCTCGAATGACAACACTTTCTCAAAACAATCATGATATGATATAACAAGGTGGTATCTCGCTAGCCCTTTCTGAGACTGCAAAACATAAATGCAGAGCACCTTTAAAGATCAAGGACTGACTAAACATTGTAATTCATGGTAAAAGAGATCCAGTCATAGTCATACCCATATAAATTAATAGTAATGAATGCAAATGACAGCGATGCTCTCCAGCTGGCGCTTTTTAATAAGTGGGTGGTAACTCAACATGAAAGTAAATAGATTGGCCCTTCGCAGAGGGAAGCAGGGATTTGTAGAGGTGCCAGAGCTTGATTTTTGAAATAGAGATAAATAATATTTTGAGTGGCATACTTTCATTGTCAACATAACAACCGAGAGATGGCGATATCTTCCATGCTACACACATTATAGGCGGTTCCCAAACAGAATGGTAAAGTTTATACTCCCCCACCACCAACAAGCACACTCCATGGCTGGTCCGAAATAACGGGTACCGTCCAACTAACAACAATCCTGGGGGAGTTTTGTTTGCAATTATTTTGATTTGATTTGCATAAAGCATGGGACTGGGCATCCCGGTGACCAGCCATTTTCTCATGAGTGAGGAGCGGAGTCCACTCCTCTTGAGAATAACCCGCCTAGCATGGAAGATACAGACAGCCCTAGTTGATACATGAGCTATTCGAGCATACAAAACAGAATTTCATTTGAAGGTTTGGAGTTTGGCACATACAAATTTACTTGGAACGGCAGGTAGATACCGCATATAGGAAGGTATAGTGGACTCATATGGAATAACTTTGGGGTTTAAGGATTGGATGCACAAGCAGTATTCCGCTTAGTACAAGTGAAGGCTAGCAAAAAGACTGGAAGCGACTAGCTAGAGAGCGACAACAGTCATGAACATGCATTAAAATTAATAAACATTGAGTGCAAGCATGAGTAGGATATAATCCACCATGAACATAAATATCGTGAAGGCTATGTTGATTTTGTTTCAACTACATGTGTGAACATGTGCCAAGTCAAGTCACTTGAATCATTCAAATAGGATACCACCCTACTATACCACATCACAACCATTTTAATAGCATGTTGGCACGCAAGGTAAACCATTATAAACTCCTAGCTAATTAAGCATGGAATAAGCAACTATAATCTCTAATTGTCATTGCAAACATGTTTATTCATAATAGGCTGAATCAGGAATGATGAATTGATCATATTTACAAAAACAAGAGAGGTTGAGTTCATACCAGCTTCTCTCATCTCAATCAGTCCATCATATATGGTCATAATTGCCTTTCACTTGCACGACTGAATGATGTGAATAATAATAATAGTGCATGTGCATCGGACTAAGATGGAATCTGCGAGCATTCAATAAACAGGAGAAGACAAGGCAATATGGGCATACAAGAGCCACTCCAACATTTCGTTATGATCTTCTCCTATCGACCCCCAAAGAAAAGAAAAGAAATAAAACTATTAACATGGGAAAGCTCCCAACAAGCAAAAGAAGAACAGGAAATATTTTTGGGTTTTCTTTTAATTACTACTATTACAGGCATGAAAATTAAACTAGCTAGAAGCTACAACTAATTATTTTTGTTTTTTCTTAAGGTTTTTCAAACACACAAGAAGAAAGCATAAAAAGGAAAATAAATTAGCATGGATAGTACAATGAAAAAGTATGAGCACCGACAACTAGAATGAGTGTGTGAACATGAATGTAATGTCGGTGAGAAATACGTACTCCCCCAAGCTTAGGCTTTTGGCCTAAGTTGGTCTATTGCCATGGCTAGCCTGGCGGATATCCAAAGTTGTAGTTGGGGTCGTGCTAAGATGAAGCCTCACTACAAAAAAAAAGACACATCCGTGACATTTTGGGCCGAACGAATTTTTTTTCTGTCATACATATGACACTTCTATGACGATAATTGTGACAAAACCCGGTATCATCATAGATGTGGTGGGCTCCTACTTCTATGAAGAAAATCATGACAGAAAATGGGCTTTTCGTCACTGGGCGGGCCGGAAACGCAGCTGCATGACATTCTTTGGGCCGTCCATGACGGAAAAAACCGTTGTAGAAGCGAGGGGGAGGAAAATTTCGGGGAGTTACCGGTTACGGTGGGAGGTCGGGGGCCGAGCGATGCATGTTTCTCTCGTCGCTGCTGCGTGTGTGCGGCGTTGGCTCTAGCGAAGCCGAAGCGAGGCGTTGGGCTCTAATCGAACCCGGCGATTGCATTGCGAGCTACGCGTTATTGAACCCGAGCGATCGATCGATGGTGTTATGGCGAACCCGATGGGCGATTCGCCGCTCTGCCGCTAGCGAAGCCGATCGATGCTGCCTCGGGATGAATAGTGAGTGTTGAGGGGGTTGGATGAGCGGTGGCGGTGGCGTTGCTCTCGGATGAACAGGAACCCGTGGTGTGGAGGGCTGGATGAGCGATGAGCGGTGGAGGGTGGCCGTGAAGGGGTGGTTGAGCAGGACCCGTGGTGTGGAGGGCTGGATGAGCGATGAGCGGTGGAGGGTGCCCGTGGAGGTTGGTTGAGCGAGAGTCGGTGGAGTAGCGCGGTGGAGGCTGGATAAGCAGGAGCCCGTGGAGGTGGAAGAGGTCGACGGTAGCCCGTGGAGGCTGGAGGAGGTCGACGGTGGAGATGAGCGGTATCCGTGGAGTCCGTTTTGCGATACGTCACACCCTCCCCGTTTTGATCGTAGCTCTCCAACTCAAGTCCGTTTAAATGCGTTTTGCGATACGCCACACCCTCGATCAACGGGACCCCGTTTCGACCATAGGAGGTCCGTTTCCTCCGTTTTTGATGCGCGAGCCCCCCGATCAACGGGACCCGTTTGAACGTGGCGGTCGAACACAAGGCCGTTTCCTCCGTTGTGCGGTACGCCAGGCCTCGTTTCCATCGCCTATTCCGTCCAAGCCCTCGCGATGAACACGACCACGCATTCCGTTCCGACCCAGCCGGTTGGCTCCCACGCGTTCTGTTGCCTCCCGATGAATACACGACGCATTTCGTTGCCTCCCCATGAACACGACGATGACGCTGTTTCTCCGTTCCGACCCAGCCATGTGCGTGCGCGCGGTAGGCGTTCGAGACCTGCCCGTATGTGCGTGCGTGGCGTATTTTCTTTCTTGCACCCTCGCCGTTATGCGTGCGTATGCGTGTGTGCCTCTACTACGACCGGTATGTATGTACGTTCGCGACGAATGACAACGCTTCGTGCGCTTCGACCAGGTGGGTCCCGGTGTCATGCACTTCCTTGCTCACGAAGATGTAGCTGGTGGGTCCCGGCGGTCGGGGCGAATCGTTTTTTTTGCCCGGACGCACTTCCTTGCGTGCGAAGATGTAGCTGGTGGGTCCCAGCGGTCGAAGTGGTTTTTTTGCGGGACGCACTTCCTTGCGTGCGAAGATGTAGTGGTGGGTCCCAGCGATCACGGGAAAGCGTTTTTCGCGAAATATGGTGGCCCGTCCGGTGGGTCCCCATTGTCGGTGGAGGAATAATTATTTTGCGGCGTAATAAGGAGGCACTTCCTTGCGGCGCCGTGGACCCGGTATCGACCTCTCCACGCCTGATACTCTTCCGATGGAAGTCGGTCGTTGACCACATTGACCACGCCGCGCCGAGAGCACCACGGCGGTGGGCGATGGCGAGGCCTAGGAAGGGGGACGCGGAGCCGTGGAAGACGCAGCAGTGGATGCCCACACAAAGAGAATACGAGGTGAGGCTGCCGTCGCCGCAGAATAACAGGGGTGTGGGTGAGTAGAGGATGGCCGGCGCCGGCGGTGGGAGTAGTAGGCGGTGAGGCCTCTGCGGCATCACACCCGCCACGGAGGCAGGAGCACGCAGCACGACCGGCGCTGCTTTGGTAATTTGGAGCACGAAGACCAGAGGTTCAAGAAGCACTACGGCCGTTGGATGGACATCGACGGTCCTTTGGAGCTAGAGTCGTTCATATTGACTAAGTTGACAAAGCCCTCCGTCCCGTAAACTTAGTAGGCCCACAAGTCAGCCTCCCACCAAGGTGAGTCCCGGCTAGCGGGGAGTATTCATTTTTGTGCGTAATAAGGAGGCATTTCCGGTGGGTCCGAGGCGACAATGGGGAAGCGTTTTTCGCGAAATCTGAGACCCTTCCGGTGGGTCCCAGCTATCGGTGGAGGAATCATTATTTTGCGCGTAATAAGGAGGCATTCTCTGTGTGGGCCCCTCTACCGCCACCTCTTCCGATGGCTGTTGTTTGTTGACCATGTTGACCTCACGCGCCGAGAGCACAAGCGCGGTGGGCGAGGGCGGGGCCAGGAAGAGAATCACCGGGCCGTGAAGCCACCGTGGATGCCCTGTTGAGGGGAGAACGAAGCGTTGGTCGGTGCTGGGGTGAGGTGACGTCGCGGAAAATAACAGGATGTGTGGGTGGTTAGAGGATGGCTGGCGGCAAGACAACCAGCCATGGGAGGAGGGAGCGAGCAGTCCCGCCGCCCTGGTTTGGGCGGCTGGAGCAGGAAGATAAGAGATTGAAGAAGCACGGCGGCCGTTGGATGGACATCTACGGGTTAGGATCCTCTGAAGATCTTGACGGTCTTTGTCTGATAACACGCCATGTGGGACTGGCCCCACATGTCATCGACACTACAGCACCATCTGATCTGCAGAGGATCTCAACCCCAACAACACTGCTGTGTGTTGACTAAGTTGACAAAGCCTTGCGTCGCATCAAAAAAATTAGGACAGCGTCATCGTCAACCTAGTAGGCCCAAGTCAGCCTCCAATTACATGGAAAACAGCATACAGCCCATAAGCCATTATTTTCAATAATTTACAGCCCATTTGCTAATTCTTAAGGATATTTGAAGCTCATATTCTTTTTATTAGCATTACAGACCATATATTCTGGGCACTGCTTAAAAATTCAACGAAATTTTGCATATTTCGATGGGGTCCGAACTCTTTTAATCACGAAATTTTGAGTCATGTTAAAAATAGTTTTCAAAAAATTATATCAAAATAAAATTCAAAAAACAATTCTCCGCAAAAAAATGAATGAAATTTAGAATCTTAACTAGCAAGATGCCCGTTCGTTGCACGGAACATGAAGATGCATTTGTATGAGTAGTTTAACTTGTGGGTGAAAAGATGATATTTTAATGTAATTGCCAGTTGGCTTTGGTTTTTATAAGAGTAGAGAGTAGAAATCCTGAAAAAATGATATTTTAATGCAATTGCGGTTGGCTTTGGTTTAAAATTTACAGCCCATTTCTTACAACTTATAGCCCGTTTTCGGGAAGCCCATTTCTTATCCCTCCTCGTCTTGAAAGATTTGCAGCCAATAGGCTGAGAAAAGCAAGCAGGCCTCGGTTTTGGTATTCTCCAAAAAAAAAACTGGGCTAGCCAATTTCAGAAAGAAAAAAATATCAACTGGGCTCGTCATGTGCTTAATAAAAGTGTAAGCGTGGGCTAGGCAGACCCTGACCCCGACAGTAGTGATTGAGCTCCATCTCTGAAACTGAAAAACAAGCTGGGCGAGCTCTTTGGGTCCCTGGTGTTATCCGCTCGTTGTGTAATTTTCTCGTTTATTGACTACATTGACAATGGCGTGGAACCTAGTTGTCAAACAATTAGGATGAAGTATTGTTTTGGCTTGTAATAACGAGGCACACGCTGCGAAATGCAATGACCCTGGTGGGTCCCTCTTGTCGACCTCTCCACGTCAAATCATCTCCTGATTCCTCTTGGTTGTTGACCATGTTGACAACACCAGACGGCGGCAGCGAGCACTGTGAGCTAACCAAAGCGGAGAACGACGGCAAGGCCTCGGACGGAACGAACAGCAGCCATGAAAGATGCGGCGGTGTAGTGGCGAGGTCGAGAATCGATGGCAACAACATGCAAGTCAAGCATACAAATGGTACAAAAAGCCCAAGGATTAATTGTTCATCAAATTTTTAGACAAAACCCAGATTGAACATGACAGTAACATCTAACTCAACCACTCTTTTTTGCAGTCACAAACAAATGGATCGGTTTGATCCATAAAATCAACATCCTGTGCAAAAAAATTTATTTTAGGATGTCTACAACTTGTTGTAAATAGAAGCCGAGCATGTTTAGAAGCCCATTTGTCCACCTGAAACTTCTTTTTTTGCTGTCCAACATGTTCGTCCGTGAGAAATCTCTTGCTGTAAAAATTAAGCCTCATGGACAATAGTAACCTCGCATTCAACGGGAAGAATGTGACAAAGCTTACATTTGCTGGTTGGATGCATATCGTCCCATCGTTATTGTCCTCAAGCGAATGTCATGAGAACTGAGAAAATCCTTGTGCTTATTACGCCAGCGATTGGTTATATGTTTTGTCCATGTGGTTACGCCTAAGTAGACATGAAGATTGAAAACAGTTAAGGTCTAAAAAGAGTATGTCGAAAGAACGACACTGAGCAGTTAATTCTAGTACAATATATACGGGCTTTCAATGTGCATGAAATCATCACCTCTATGTATAAATTCTCCAGAGATCGAAAGCATCGCAGCAAGCCAATAATTATGTCCAGATCAAAACTATACATTACGATATATATGATCTTGACAGAATCCAGCAACATTGATAGGCTATCAATGGGCGAACTCTTCATTGAGCATATAACATAATATTAGTACCCAAAGTGTACGCCAATATGATATAAAACTTATGCGCATAAATGAAAAATGCAGCATATGATTACAAATGTGTAGATGATAATATACGGTACTGAAAAGGTGAGGAGCCAAACACCAACTCCTTGTGATTATTAAACGGGTCATGAATTACACCCAAGGTCTCCAGTTTGGGCGCAGAGACGACAGTTATTTATGATGGTGTATAACAATTATGAAGGAGCAACCTTTCAAGTGAAGGGGCATCTTCGATGATGAGCTGCTGTCCTTCAAAAAAAATTCCAATGCTTTTAAGGTGAGGCGACTTTATTTGGAGACAACTGATACCGATTTCTATTCCCAAAACAATCAGCAAGCGCTCGAGGGAAGGGCAACTAGAGTGGATGATGTTGTGCAGTGAGGCCTCCGACAGATAAACCACCACAAGTGAAAGTTTTTTTAACAGTGGGAGTCGAAGCATTTGTACCAGATCGTCTGGTAGATGGCACCGGGCGAAGGTGGCGGTGTGGAGAGAGGAGGAAAACCGCGAGATGGACAATGGTGGTGTGGGCACGAATTCTTGGTATGTTCGTGGTATGAAACTTTCGTGGTAATGGTAGAACTCAAACTGCTGGAGTTTTCGAATTCGGGGATGTCACCAAGCCTCCACCTTGCGGGTATGGACAGTAGGTAGCTTGTCGGGATGAGAGGCATTGAGCGGGCCCTGCTGGTGAGAAGAGACGATGGCTCGATGAGATCAAATTCAGGAAGGACGGATATCGGCGACGATCGAGATTGAGGCGCGGTGCGCCATAGAGGGCGCCACCGAGTTGAGAGGACTTGTGTCGGTAGCAATCCTTGGTGGGGAGAAGCGAGATGATCTCCTCAAGGATGGCGTCCAGGAGATTGCTGATGCGGTCCACGGAGATTCTACAGTTCCTCGAGATCCGGGTGGTGGGGGGCTCGCCGCTTCTCCCAGCGCCACTGAGTCTGGAATCTACAACCGGCGTCGCGCCGTGGGGAAACCTCATCTTCTTAGCGCTGGGGCCAGCCGACTCCATTTTCCTTGTGGGCGTCGCACCGAGCTCACGGGTTTGAGCAGAGTAGCAGAGGCGAGCCTAGTGGCGGTCGAGTGGGGAAGAAGGAGGGCTGGGATTTACAGAGGAGTGGAAGAAGAGGCAGGCGTTTTCACATGCGAGTGAGGAAGAAGGTGGCGGGGTTTTCTAGGCAGTGAGGAAGATTGGGGGGCGGGGGGTGGGTGGGGAGGCAGGCGGGAGAGCGAGTTGTTTGTGTTTATAAGGCACGCTGCACTAACTACTCGCTTTTCCCAAGAACCGCTCTCTTCTTTTGCGTTCTTGCATTGGAGTGGCGCATGGGCTTGGCTGACTGGCCATGCATGCAGGATGCATGTGCCCGCCGCCTTTGCATGCCTGGTTTGTTACTAGGCCTATTTAATAGGGTGGTTATGGAGTAAATTAAGGAGATTTATTTTTCTGTGTGCATCCACCAAATTAGAGGATGCGATCTTGGATCTGAACACTCACATTAAACTAACATTCAGGAAGAACAAAATTTCAGCATGTCTATGCATCTCAATGATTCACCATACTATAACCAATATACAAAGCTGTGAGAAGGTGTGGAAATAAAGAAAATCGGTCGATGCTTCTCTAAGCAAAGGGCCTCCTAGCATACGCATTAATTTCTGGGCATGCTTGTTTCTTCTCAATGTTGCGAGCACTTTGAGCATGTTGGCAACTCCACAGCTATCTAGCTGCCTCATCTTGCAATTGATCTTGACACATTTGCAGCAAACACATGAGGCAATAGAGATGACTCAACATGGGTCCATATTGTGCGATTCCCGATATCCTATTCATTGTCCCGAATCTGAAAAGATAGGAAAACAGTAGCTATACTTAAGCGGTGTTGCAAAACAGTAGCACATATCAATATCTCGACATGACAAAACACGATCATACGGACCTGCTCGAGGAAGATTACATATAATTTCATAAGTCCTTGGTTGATTTCCACCTTGGCTGCCCGCTTGTTTGCTCCTCCGGACATGACAGGATCGTTCCGCACTTGCATTCATCAAGTCAACGTACGAATAAGTTAATTTCATCTTGCGGTGGTCATTGTACCTAATTACTGAATGTAGGAATACCGGAGCACCATGAGGTTAGCTGACAACAGGTAGATGCAGCCATATAAATTTTGTGCGGTGCTACCAAAATTGAGGTTTGTATCCTTCCCATTATGAGAATTCTTCTTGAAGTTGGTAGAATGTGATGGCTTGTTCTTTGCATCAAACTTCCCTTTCCCCGAGATTTGTTCTTGTTGTTTTGGGGCTGGTTGGGCTGGAAGTTCTTCTCGTGTACCATGTGGGCACTAGAAGCTCCCTCGGCGACCCGAGCACGTGTGTCTTTTGCTCTCGCCTTCTCCTCAAAATCAAGAGTGCTAATGAGATCCAAAACAGAAAACTCATGTCTCTTGTTTTTCAGAGAAGTAGCAAAATCGTTCCACGAAGGTGGAAGCTTGGCAATGATGGTCCCAGCAACAAATTTGTCCGGCAACACACACTTAAAGTACTCAAGTTCCTTAGAGAGTGACTGTATCTCATGAATCTGTTGAACAACAGAGCGCTCATTAGTCATCTTGTAGTCACAGAATTGCTCCATGATGTACAACTCGTTGCCAGCGCCCGAGGGCCCAAACGTGGCCTCGAGCGCAGCCCACATGTCTTTGCCTTTGTCAAACAACATATACGAATCCACAATGGAATCGTCAAGAACACTCAGAGGCGGCTTTGAAGAGGGTATCCATGTTACGAAAAGCTTCTGCTGTGTAGGATTAAGATCGCCCTCGGGCTTACCCTTAGTGGTGTCATAGCAGCACATGATCTGAAACCAATATCTGCTCTTGTGCGCCACCTTTTATATTGCACCCCTTAAAAGTAGGCGGCTTCAAAAGGGCAGCAAAACAACTCGAGTAAATTGCTGTGATCAGGTTTTTGGATTGGATTGTTGAATATATGAGAAATTTAGTATGAGATTTAATCCAAATCAGCGATAAATAGATCATGAAGACAATTGCAAACATCAAAGTAATGATGCGACTAAACCGGAGGACAGAATCACATCTTTATCAATGAGCAGAACCGATGTGGTTGATGTTGTCACTCATGTCTTTGATGAAGAGGTTACCGAGGTCGGGAAGAAGGCTGTCGTTGAGGAAGTCGTTCTTGGCAGCGATCGGTGAGTGTGCTCCCCAAAAACCTGATCGCCCCTCTCCCGAATAGGATCACGAAAAGCGGGGTTCGGAGGACTGCTATCCCTTCTCGTGGTGCATGCCGGAAGGAGGGCTGGAGAAGAATTGCGTCGCGGCGCTAAGATCTGGAACGGTGCGAAACCATATGATACAGCGGCGGCTAGGGTACATGACAGGTCGGAGTATAATAGTAGGCCTTTGGCCCCCAAACCCCACGTCCAAGTCAATAATAGCTCAAAAAGTCAATAATAGCCCCACCAAGGTTTGTCTCAAAAAAGGAGTAATTAAAGGCGTCCGTTAGTCCCTTTAGTATAAATACAATATCATTAATAATGGCCCCACCTTTTGTCTCACAAAGTAGAGTATGTTGGAGTACAACCGCCACACGTTTACAATCCGCTTCTCTTCTCTCTCCTTCATCTAAGCACAAATACTATATTTAAATCCTTATAGCCTGCTTATGTCATCTAATTATAGTAGTACTTGCTCTAAAGTTACTATCCTTTGTGTAGTCTGAAATGCAGGCGTGCGTGGCGGTGCCCTCGGCCGTGCGCCCTTCAACGGCGGAAGCGATGAGAGGTCGACGCCTCGACTTGCCATCAATGTGGGCGGCGGGCTCAGGTGGTGCAGGCGGGAAGCCTTGGGAGGGGGGAGGGTTTTGTTGGGCCAAGAAGGTGAGAAGCCAACTTGGGATCGGTCCGGACGGGAAATATCATGTGCTCCCATACTCTGCATATGACACTAGTGTATGTTACTACTCCCTCCTTTCCGGTTTATAGAGATGTTTAGAGTAACATAGTAATATGTTACTGATACAAGTTACTCCCCACTATGACCAGCCTTGGCCTCTCCCAGTGCTCCGCCATGTATAGCTGCTAAGCCTGCCACGTAGGCATAAAATATGATGTGGCACCAATAAACTAAGCATCTATGCATTGAACACTTGAGTTACTAAGCCATTTAATGCACTTAGCACCTCATCTAAAGAGCATTAATAGTATAGCCAGCTGCTGGCTATAAGCCTATAGCCCATCTTATAGTCAACATGTACTACAAAGTGCCTAGGAGCACGTGCTAGAGCTGGCTCTTCACGAAGAACCCGCTTACCTTCTCTCTCCTCTTCTCTTTCCTCCAACTAAGCAGAAATATACTGTACTGTTTATTCCTTATAGCCCGCTGACTCAACTCTATTGTACTTGCTCTAAGCACATCTAAGCACTTGCTAGCACCCCCTTGACCGTGGACCTTGACGGTGTACGTCACCTTGTGTCTCATAATTTTCCTCATCATCATCTGAGTCCTAGAAGATCTGACCCACATCATCATTAGCATGCAGCCGCCTTGATAGACAACGTGCGCAGAAGGAGTAGAGGCGACTTGGGATGCACCACCACCACGTCGTGGGCACTCCGTATGTGCTCGTGTGCGTGCAGCGTGCGTGTTTTTCCATCGGTGCTAGCTCTAAGGCGGAGGCTGCGGTCCTCTTCGTCTCCGACTAGTAGTTGAGCAACGACGGCAAAGAGGTGCTGCAAAAGATGCGTATGCGCCGTTGCGTGCGAGCTTCGCCGTAGCACGACGAACCGGACGTCGCCGCGGATGGCGCACGCCTCCATGCAGCCGAGTGTGTGCGCATGCATGTGTTATTCACGTGCATTCTGCGGCCGAGCATGTGTGCATGCACGTCTTGTGTACGTGTGTTGTGTGCTCCATGTTGTGCGCGTATGTGCATGAGTTGGATCAGATGGAGTTAGTGCGTTCGCTTGTGTACATATTTTAGAGTGTAGATTCACTCATTTTGTTTCGTATGTAGTCCCTTATTGAAATATCTAAAAAGACTTATATTTGGGAATGGAGGGAGTATAAAACATCTTCAACTTAGCATCCTGGTGTACCGTTTCTAGTGGTTAGCAAAAAGTTCATGTTCTTTTAGTTGTTTATAGGTGGGCAGGCGGCAAAAAACAGGGGAAAACGCGCAAGGTTCCTTGCAGACGCTCCATGGCGAGGTTCCTTGCTCCTCCTCGGTCGTCGGGAATCTATGCTCTTCAAATCTTTTCTTTTACGTGAGCTTTGTTCATCCTTTTCCCAACACGCGAGACATCTAGCATCAAGGTGCACGTGTCATGCAAGAAAATGGAGATAATCAGATAAGCAGTGCGTAAGTGAGTCGTGCGGGGAGGGGGAAAGCGGGGGGAAACCCTTTTCCGTAAGTGAGTCGTGCACTTCGATGGCACCTACGCAATATTTTTTCTCCTCGATGGCACGTGAATAGTGCATGTACTCAACGACGGTGCACGGGATGGTAGCAATGACATGGTCAACCCTTTTTTGGAGAGAGTACGTACTACTAGTAAATAACTTTGATGTGTCCCGTCAACTCGCAGAGCGAGCGAGAAGCTTGATTCGCCTTCTCCTCGCCAGCAGCGTCTTGCGGTGGCTCGCAGACGAGGAGAAACTTTTGCTTGGCGGTGGATGTGCAGTAGTTCATTTGGTGTCAGTTGCGGAAGCACTCTTGTAGAACCATCAACTTCCGGAAGAGGCGAAGAGCCAAGCGCAAGGTCACCTACTAACCTTAGGCTACGCGTAGTGGGAGTAACATAAGTAGAGGTACCTCCTTTTTTTTATTCTAGAAACAACCACACGCGAATATCAAGGTGCTGGTTATGTAGAAATTTTTTCCTGCAATCCGTGCTCAGCACTCCTCTATCTCTCTTCTCAGCCAGCCAGCGGACGCGCGGAGCCCATCGTCTGTTTGCTCACATGCGGCCCCACATGTCAGTGAAAACGCAAGAGGACCCACTGAACCTGCACATCTTTCACCTCGATGTGCTGGTGATGAAAAACAAATCCAAGAAAGATCTTCGGTGGCCGCTTTTGGAGTTACTCAAGAGTAGTAAGATTCTACTTACAGTTTAACCCAAGATGCACATCTCGTGGCTTCAACTTATCAACTACCACTCTATTTTCTTTCATGACACGACCTGGATGCTGGATGTCCCACGTGTCGGCAAAAGGAGGAAGAACCCGACCAAATCTTCGGTTGTGCTAACTTAAAATTTTTATTGTGTAATCCCTCCGTTCCAAAATACTTGACTTCCATTTGTCCAAAAATGGATGTGCCTATATACTAAAACATGTCTAGATACATATACATTTTGACAAATACTACCTCCGTCCGGGTTTATTGGTCCCCATTATATTTCGTGCCAAATTTTGACCATAGATTAAACTAACAAAATGTTTACGCACGTCACCAAACATTATATTTTTGAAAACTATGTTCAAATACGAATCCAATGAGATAATTTTTCTTGACATGCATTAGCATTTTGTTAGTTAAATCTTTAGTCAAAATTTGACACAAACTACAAAGGGGACCTATAAACCAGGACGGAGGTAGTAGAATGGAGGGAGTAGAATGGATGCAAGTTTTTGTATTGGGAATAAGAGTACATCCATATATTGATAGGCGTTGGAGTTGGCCTTACAAGTGGGACCGCAGATTGAGGAAACCGACTATCGGCAAACCCCACCTCGCCCTTGTGCGATGGCTGAGTTAGAGAAAGCGATGAGGTTGAAGAGATTGCTCTAGCACGGACTCCAAGAAATATGGTGTCGATGGAAGTCGTCTTTGGTGGCGTGCCGTACTCACGGGCGTGAATGCTTGTTACGGCCCATGCCACCCTACTACTCCTACTACTACTTACTATATAGTACTACTAGTATCGAGGATTCGAGGTGCTGGTTACGTAGTAAAATATAGCTCTGATAAAAACACCCTTACGACGCCTTTGAAGCATGTGAAGCTAGTACAAATAGTGTACTACTATTGTTGATGATTGGCCTCATCCGATAACCTATTGCAATGCACGTATACAAGAGCGGATGGGAACTAGAAATTGCTATCTTCCGTAGAAGACAGTCACCATGATTGTATTTGAACGTGCGTACAATACCGGTGTTGTGACACCCCAAAATTTTAACCTTGTTTTATTAATTAAAATTTTGCCAGGAAATTAATTTTTTTATTTTTCTGGATTTATTCTTGATTTCAGAGCCTCTATTTTTCCCTAGTTGTGGAGTTTTCACCCTGGTAAAAACTTTCCAATTATATTTGGGCTTGTTTAACCTCTCAAATAAAACAATACTTTTATCAGTGGGATTATCTATATAACTATTTTCCCCTGAGCTTTATTTCTCTAAATTGGTTTTTCATAAGTTTAGGGTCCCATTTGCACTACAACCCTTTGATTAATTTATTTAAAAATACCACCAAAATTTGGGGATGTCATGTGATGTTTTTAAATCACTTTTATGCAAAAATATATTTCATTCTTTGGATATTTTGAGCTCTACATCAAATTTTCAAATCTGGTCCAGTGGGCAATTTTGCACTACAACCTATTTAAATATTTCTTTAAAGCTTCTACCAAAATTTTGGGATGTCAGTAGGGGCATATTATTCCACTTTATGCAAAAACCCAGTGATGTTCTTGAATTTTTTTGAGTGAATCAACCTCATTTTCATTCTGGTCCAACTTGATGGTTTGTACAGCAACCACACCTTTGCTTGCTCTTTGGCCCCTGATTCTTTCCCCTGCTTGTAAACCACCCTACAAAACCCTTATGTCTAGGAGGATGGGCTCATTGGAAAAATTTTGGTCCATGAGATGATGCCATTTACCTCCTGTCCAGGATTGAAGTTTTGCAAAACTTGCACTAACAAGTTTGTGCTTTGTACAAACTAACCTCACCACCCTCTTGTGCATCTAAAGAGACTAGGATCTGGAAGATTTGGCCACTCCAAGAAAAGCCTAGGTGCTCGTGGCATTTTGTCAAACACACAGGTGCATGGGCAGAATTGGCATGAGTTTTGTTTGCATTATGAACTTGGTCTCTGATTTAACCACCTTGTCGCTGATCTCCCTCTAACAATAACCTAGTCATGTTGCTTTCCAACCTCGCCGAAGGCCTGGAGTGCCATGGCATTTCGCCGAGCAGGTGGTGGGCATGCATCTGGCGCGCCAGGCGCAGCAACCGCAGCCAGCACCCGAGCCACCGCGTCGCGCATACTCCATGCCCCTTGACCCTTGGCCGCTTGCAAAGCCACGCCCCGCCCTTGACCACTCGCCAGAAACCCCCAAGCCGCCCTGGCAGCCTACAACGCCGCCGTCAGGGCACTCTTGGCGGCACGCCGACGTCCGCAGTGCACCTCTGCCACGGTCGGCGCCGCCCGAGCCACCCCGGCTCGCCACCTGCCCCTGGGAGCCGCGCAAGCTTATCCCCTCGCTCGTCGGCTATCTCTCGTCGCCTCCACGTCGCCTTGCAAGCTACAGAACGTCGGTTCGCCGACGACCTTATCCTCGGCTGCGGAACCGCCATGGCCACGCTATATAAGAAGCACCCGACCTCGTCCAGGCCTCACGCAGCCTCTCTCACTCCCTCACCGACCCACCCATAGCAGTAGGAAGACCAGGGGAGTCGTCGTCTTCCTCTCCGGCAACTCCTGCCGCCGCCACTGCCCCGGCCATTCCGGCGCCACCAGGACCTCCCCCTCTCCACTCTCTTCACCAGGAGATCTCCCTCCCTCTCGTGAGTGCACCCCCACGCTCAATTTTGGTCGGGAACCACCATAGCCCCGGCCCCCAAATCCAACCGAGGCCGCCATCCGCCGCATGAGGCTCGTCGCCGACGACTCCCTCCATCCCCGTCACTCCCTCGACCACCGAAAGAACCGCCCCAGTCTTGCGGATCCATCCCCAACCTCGGGGGGCCGCGAGGAGCCGCCAAACGCCGGCGACGATCGCCGGAGCCCCCGCCTCTGTTAGGCCAGAGGAAGAAGAGGAAAGGGGACTGGTCAAGCCTGACCAGTGGGGCCCTGGACCCACTGTCGGCGTGACCAGCGCCTCCACGTGTTTAAGTGAAGGCGTATAACCCCCAAAGATACGTTTCTACTACAAAGCGTATTCATACAAGCGTTTTCTTTTATATCTTAAAAAAATAGATTTTGACCAGGACTTTGACTGGCTATAACTTTTTAAATATAACTCCAAATGAATTGATTCTTTTTCCTACATCTCTCAAATTCCGTCTAGTTTATTTTAAGATTTATTTGAAAAAATTTCAAACAACTTTTGTGCTGTCTTGAAATTGTGTGTTAATTCAAATTTATTTTAAAATAGGATTTTGAGAGAGAGAAGCATACTTTCAAAAGTTACGAGAGCACCTCACCCTCCACAACTTGAAGGCAAGCATCCTGAACCCTGGCATAATATTTTTGATGTGTTGGTTGACATGATTATAACACCACCTTATTTCGGAGAACTTGTTATTTTATGTGGTGACGCGATCATTTGCATGAATGCATATTGGAGATTTTCCTTGCTGTTGGAAACATATATACTTGTGATGATATTCACCCTCGAATGCCTTGCATGCATGCCGGAAAGAAACCCGGAAAAGCCTCTGCCTTGGGTAGGCATGATGCTTGTCTCCGGTCTCCGTCGGGACGGTTATGTCCGGTATGGTATGGTGAAGTATAATGAGTGGTGATTCTGTTAGTTGAAATAATTTTGCTATACATATCATGCTGGGAATATTTAAGCCTCCTGAGTCGGCCGTAGATCGAGTCTTGTTCCGGTAACCCCCATACTTGTTTTGTGCTGCCACTAGTCCCTGCCGTAGGTAGGGTATGGTTCAGTAAGTTGTTAACCCTTGTCTTGGCACACACCGCATGAGAGGCCATGGTGGAAGATACGGCTGCATCCGGTAGGCATGCCACCTGGTCCGGGAGCATGGGTGTATCCTGTTGGGACCGAGAGGGGGGCACCCCTTAGAGCGCGCGATAGAAATTTGATCGCATGCTACGCGAGGTTGTAGCCTCCCCACTTAGAGTTTTGCTTAACAAGTGTCGTGGGTGATTCCTGACACAAGTAAAGTTAAGCTGGTGTGTGCAAGTCAGGCATGTTTTCGACTAAAAGACCGTAGACGGAATTAGTCCCGATGGACTAAAGAAATCTGTTACTCGTGGGTAAAGAGTACACCCTCTGTAGAGGTATTAAACCTATTCGAATAGCCGTGTCCATGGTTAAGGACTACAGTCTGGGATGGGTCAAGTGTCGGTCTTAGTGTGGGTCTTCGGAGGTAAAACTGTTAAACCAGAACATATGGATTTTGACTTGTGATATATGATGGTTATGATTATCATTGTTGTGGACTAACCAAGTATATTGTTCTGAAGTAATGAATATCCCTGGGACGGTTCTACCTCCCGGATATTCACGGCGATTACTTATTTAATTTATAAGCCCTTTATGTGGTGTCGCTGAGACGCCCGACTGTGGCATGCTTGTTAATTATCATCTTATAAGCCCTTTATGTGGCGTCGCTCAGACGCCCGACTATGGCATGCTTGTTATTTATTTACTTTATAAGCCCTTTATGTGGTGTCGCTCAGACGCCCGACTGTGGCATGCTTGTTATTTTATTTACTTTACAAGCCCTTTATGTGGTGTCGCTCAGATGCCCGACTGCGGCAAGCTTGTTATTTATTTACCTTATAAGCCCTTTAAGTGGTGTTGCTAAGACGCCCGACTGAGGCATGCTCATTATTTACGATCCTTTCGAGACGTCGCAGCAGACATCCGATCGGTGCATTTTGTTACTATTCCATCATTACATATTCCTGCTGCATATAAATAACCTGCTTGCATGCACCAGGGATTTTATTTTCATAACTGACGTTGTGATTACAGAATGTTTTCAGAGCATGATTATCGTTTGCTATATTATACCCGTGTTCATAATGTTTGCGAGTACATTCAAAAGTACTCACTGGCTTGTCCCTGGCTATTGTCTTGGCCAGATTTCTTGCATGAAGAGGGGCGTTGCGATGATCGCCCCGGAACCTAAGCAACAGAGACCGCAGCCTCGTGAAGATAGGAGTTATCCTGGTCAGCTGTTCCTGTGGGAAATGGAGTCCCATAGACACTGAATATCCACAAACCGCTTCCGCCATCAACCACTAGAAACCATTTGTTGTACTCATAGGCCAGAATGGTCTTGTACTACTTATTTTGTATTTTGCTTGGATTTTCTGCATCAAGTTGGTGCCTCATCAGCTAACAGTAATCCTGGGGCTGGCGAGCACTACGACCGTTTTCTGGAAATTATATCCCGGAAAAACCGGTCGTGACAAACTTGGTATCAGAGCCAGGTTGACCATTGGCTAATCCTATCTTAGCCAGGTCAATAAACTTAGGCAAACCAACCCACCGGACCTTAACCAAACCCCAGCCAAGCTTCTAGTGCAAGATAGCCACACAGTAACCCCGACACTTTTGGCAGTCGGTGCCCAACCTATCAGCCTAGCCTGTCGATCACACGCCAGTGACCGACACATATATTGTCTTATTCGCAAGCGTGCGAAGGAAGACTCCGTCCCCTTTTTCTATAAAAAGGGCACGCTAGCCACAACTCAGCACCGCACAAACTTTTTCCCCAAACCAAGCCATAATGCCTGGCCCCGTCGTGCACAATGAGACCACAACAACCAACCTTGGAGGTTTTGTGACCATACTCGCAAACCTCACCCGTCGTGCCTATGCGTTAGAAGAGCCCCCAGAATATGTTGTGTACCAAGGGTCCATGAGCGGTGAGAGCCATCAATTCTGGGCCACAGTGCACATCTATGGTAGGGGTGCATCCGTAACGCCCCTCTGAGTTCACCGTAAGGACAACTTCCTTTGAGCCACAAGCCATCCAACTAGCCGCGAGAGGCTATAGTTCAACTCCGACACTTGTCGCCCAGAGTTAACTGTCGCTCGTTCTACTACTACCCCAGCCGTGAAGGGTATGGTAGACCACCCCAAGTTGCCAACGGAGATCACGAGACGGACCCTGCATTGTTGCACCTAGTGCGCTATGTAGGTGCACTAGAGGAACTGTTCGATCAAGTCACCATTGATCTGATCGCAGCTCGCGGAGAGCTGATTCGCCGAGCCCTGGCAAGAAGAGAAGATGAGCCCAACACCGACAACCCAGTCGTGCTCTTCGGACAACCAGTCGAGTCCTTGAGGTCCGCCCCAGCCATCGACCAAAATACCTTGATGACCCCAGAAATGCTTCGTCGCCTTTTGGGAACACACTCCAGCGGGATTGTGGCCAACAATCCCCGAGATGGTCATCATAGCTACCCCGACCCTGCAGTCCCTCAACCCCCTCCAGCTAATCCTAATGGTGAGAACCGTGGAGAAACCCCGACGTCCGCAAGGCAAGCCCGCTTAGCTATTAACGAGGTAGACTGAGTCACCCGAGCAGTACCGAGTCTTAGTATGTCCTCGCCCTATAATTGTGTGATCCTGTATCGCCGTAATTAAATATTGTTTGCCTGTGCACCCCTATTTTTTTTGTAATAGCCATGCATGAGTATGTTCATGTGCGATTGCATTTTTAATCCCAAGCGTAGCTGCCAAAGACCAACCTTGACGACGCAAGTTTGTGCTATGAATAAACCTTTTTGGTTTCAGCTAAAAGGAATGATATTTTCAAAACAACTCTTGAAAAATCTCGAGGACGAGATTTTCTTTTAAGGGGGGTAGTGTTGTGACACCCCAAAGTTTTAATCTTGTTTTATTAATTAAAATTTTGCCAGGAAATTAAATTTTTTATTTTTCTGGATTTATTCTTGATTTCAGAGCCTCTATTTTTCCCTAGTTGTGGAGTTTTCACCCTGATAAAAACTTTCCAATTATATTTGGGCTTGTTTAACCTCTCAAATAAAAAAATTATTTTATCAATGGGATTATCTATATAACTATTTTCCCCTGAGCTTTATTTCTCTAAATTGGTTTTTCATAAGTTTAGGGTCCCATTTGCACTACAACCCTTTGATTAATTTATTTAAAAATACCACCAAAATTTGGGGATGTCATGTGATGTTTTTAAATCACTTTTATGCCAAAATATATTTCATTCTTTGGATATTTTGAGCTCTACATCAAATTTTCAAATCTGGTCCAGTGGGCAATTTTGCACTACAACCTATTTAAATATTTCTTTAAAGCTTCTACCAAAATTTTGGGATGTCAGTAGGGGCATATTATTCCACTTTATGCAAAAACCCAGTGATGTTCTTGAAATTTTTTTGAGTGAATCAACCTCATTTTCATTCTGGTCCAACTTGATGGTTCGTACAGCAACCATACCTTTGCTTGCTCTTTGGCCCCTGATTCTTTCCCCTGCTTGTAAACCACCCTACAAAACCCTTATGTCCAGGAGGATGGGCTCATTGGAAAAATTTTGGTCCATGAGATGATGCCATTTACCTCCTGTCCAGGATTGAAGTTTTGCAAAACTTGCACTAACAAGTTTGTGCTTTGTACAAACTAACCTCACCACTCTCTTGTGCATCTAAAGAGACTAGGATCTGGAAGATTTGGCCACTTCAAGAAAAGCCTAGGTACCTGTGGCATTTTGTCAAACACCTGGAGTGCATGGACAAAATTGGCATGAGTTTTTGTTTGCATTATGAACTTGGTCTCCTGACCTAACCACCTTGTCCTTGATCTCCCTCTACCAATAATCTAGTCATGTTGCTTTCCAACCTCGCCTGAAGGCTCTGGAGTGCCATGGCATTTCGCCGAGCAGGTGGTGGGCGTGCACTGGCGCGCCAGCCAGAGCGCCAACTGCAGCAGCCAAGACCGAGCCGCGTCGCGCGTACTCCATGCCCTTGACCCTTGGCGCTTGCAAAGCCACGCCTGCCTCGACCACTCGCCAGAAACCCCAAGCCGCCTGGCAGCCTCTGCGCCGCCGTCGAGGCACTCTTGGTGGCACGCCGACGTCCGCAGTGCGCCTCTGCCACGGCCGGCGCCGCCCGAGCCACCCCGGCTCGCCACCTGCCCCTGGGAGCCGCACAAGCTTATCCCCTCGCTCGTCGGCTAGCTCTCGTCGCCTCCACGTCGCCCTGCAAGCTACAGAATGTCGGTTCGCCGGCGACCTTATCCTTGGCCGCTGAACCGCCATGGCCACGCTATATAAGAAGCACCCGAGCTCGTCCAGGCCTCATGCAGCCTCTCTCACTCCCTCACTGACCCACCCATAGCAATAGGAAGACCAGGGGAGTCGTCTTCTTCCTCTCCGGCAACTCCTGCCGCCGCCACTGCCCCGGCCATTCCGGCGCCACCAGGACCTCCCCCTCTCCACTCTCTTCACCAGGAGATCTCCCTCCCTCTCGTGAGTGCACCCCCACGCTCAATTTTGGTCGGGAACCACCATAGCCCCGGCCCCCAAATCCAACCAAGGCCGCCATCCGCCGCGAGGCTCGTCGCCGACGACTCCCTCCATCCCCGTCACTCCCTTGACCACCGAAAGAACCGCCCCAGTCTTGCGGATCCATTCCCAACCTCGGGGGCCCGCGAGGAGCCGCCAAACGCCAGCGACGATCGCGCGGAGCCCCCGCCTCTGTTCGGCCAGAGGAAGAAGAGGGAAGGGGACTGGTCAAGCCTGACCAGTGGGGCCCCTAGACCCACTGTTAGCGACCCAGCCCGCCTCCACACGTGTTTAAGTGAAGGCGTATAACCCCCCAGTACGTTTCCCCTACACCGAAAACGTATTCCGTCTGAAGCGTTTTCTTTTATATCTTAAAAAAAACAGATTTTGACCAGGACTTTGACTGGCTATAACTTTTTAAATATAACTCCAAATGAATTGATTCTTTTTCCTACATCTCTCAAATTCTGTCTAGTTTATTTTAAGATTTATTTGAAAAAATTTCAAACAACTTTTTGTGCTGTCTTGAAATTGTGTGTTAATTCAAATTTATTTTAAAATAGGATTTTGGAGAGAGAGAGAGAAGCATACTTTCAAAAGTTCTGGAGAGCACCTCACCCCTCCACAACTTGAAGGCAAGCATCCTGAACCCTGGCATAATATTTTTGATGTGTTGGTTGACATGATTATAACACCACCTTATTTCGGAGAACTTGTTATTTTATGTGGTGACGCGATCATTTGCATGAATGCATATTGGAGATTTCCCTTGCTGTTGGAAACATATATACTTGTGATGATATTCACCCTCGAATGCCTTGCATGCATGCCGGAAAGAAACCCGGAAAAGCCTCTGCCTTGGGTAGGCATGATGCTTGTCTCCGGTCTCCGTCGGGACGTTATGTCCGGTATGGTATGGTGAAGTATAATGAGTGGTGATTCTGTTAGTTGAAATAATTTTGCTATACATATCATGCTGGGAATATTTAAGCCTCCTGAGTCGGCCGTAGATCGAGTCTTGTTCCGGTAACCCCCATACTTGTTTCGTGCTGCCACTAGTCCCTGCCGTAGGTAGGGTATGGTTCAGTAAGTTGTTAACCCTTGTCTTGGCACACACCATACAGAGAGGCCATGGTGGAAGATACCGGCTGCATCCGGTAGGCATGCCACCTGGTCCGGGAGCATGGGCGTATCCGGTTGGGACCGAGAGGGGGGCACCCCTTAGAGCGCGCGATAGAAATTTGATCCCATGCTATGCGAGGTTGTAGCCTCCCCACTTAGAGTTTTGCTTAACAAGTGTCGTGGGTGATTCCTGACACAAGTAAAGTTCAGCTGGTGTGTTCAAGTCAGGCATGTTTTCGACTAAAAGACCGTAGACGGAACTAGTCCCGATGGACTAAAGAAATCCGTTACTCGTGGGTAAAGAGTACACCCTCTGCAGAGGTATTAAACCTATTCGAATAGCCGTGTCCATGGTTAAGGACTACAGTCTGGGATGGGTCAAGTGTCGGTCTTAGTGTGGGTCTTCGGAGGTAAAACTGTTAAACCAGAACATATGAATTTTGACTTGTGATATATGATGGTTATGATTATCATTGTTGTGGACTAACCAAGTATATTGTTCTGAAGTAATGAATATCCCTGGGACGGTTCTACCTCCCGGATATTCACGGTGATTATTTATTTAATTTATAAGCCCTTTATATGGTGTCGCTGAGACGCCCGACTGTGGCATGCTTGTTAATTATCATCTTATAAGCCCTTTATGTGGCGTCGCCGACGCCTCGATCGTGGCATGCTTGTTATTTATTTACTTTATAAGCCCTTTATGTGGTGTCGCTCAGACGCCCGACTGTGGCATGCTTGTTATTTTATTTACTTTACAAGCCCTTTATGTGGTGTCGCTCAGACGCCTCGATCATGCAAGCTTGTTATTTATTTACCTTATAAGCCCTTTAAGTGGTGTCGCTAAGACGCCCGACTGAGGCATGCTCATTATTTACTATCCTTTCGAGACGTCGCATCAGACATCCGATCGGTGCATTTTATTAATATTCCATCATTACATATTCCTGCTGCATATAAATAACCTGCTTGCATGCACCGGGGATTTTATTTTCATAACTGACGTTGTGATTACAGAATGTTTTCAGAGCATGATTATCGTTTGCTATATTATACCCGTGTTCATAATGTTTGCGAGTACATTCAAAAGTACTCACTAGCTTGTCCCTGGCTATTGTCTTGGCCAGATTTCTTGCATGAAGAGGAGCATTGCGATGATCGCCCCGGAACCTAAGCAACGGAGACCGCAGCCTCGCGAAGATAGGAGTTATCCTGGTCAGCTGTTCCTGTGGGAAATGGAGTCCCATAGACACTGAAGATCCACAAACCGCTTCCGCCATCAACCACTAGAAACCATTTGTTGTACTCATAGGCCAGAATTGTCTTGTACTACTTATTTTATATTTTGCTTGGATTTTCTGCATCAAGTTGGTGCCTCATCAGCTAACAGTAATCCTGGGGCTGGTGAGCACTACGACCGTTTTCTGGAAATTATATCCCGGAAAAACCGGTCGTGGCAGGTGTGCTCAACCTCTGGGCAGTATGCTGAGATTTTTGGAAGTGGAACCCGGTCACGAGTGTACACATTCACAAGTTCCCACCGCAGATTGGACCCAATGTAAACAACCAAATCTCCATTTACTTTGCCCAGACTTGCCCTCAGCGATGGCATCTTAACATCATACGTATCATTATCAAGCGGCATCAATTTGCATAGGCGAGGCCTCCGTCGTGTGGCGCCGGTCATCGTGGTCACGGCGAAGAAGATACGGAGATCAAACCGTTCCTTGACTCTTGGGTTCCTTGTAATGATGTTATTAGTTGAGTCAAGAATGGGCTTGAACGAACCTGCCATGCTAGCCGAGGTGATGACGTCGACCGATCAATGAGTTCCTCCACCACGCCATCTTTCGATCGGGCAAGAATAACGGGTCGCTTCCGTCCTGTTCCTCCATGGAGAAGACGATCGAACAATGGCGTAAGAAAGCGTGAAGGGCTGAAGGAAAATGGAGGAGGAGAGGAAGCGCGCGACAACAGTTCCAAATCGAGAGGGAAAGGCGAAGCGTCGGTGGGCGGTTGCCGGTTGCCACGGTTCACGAAGGGCACCCGACCTACACGCCGGTTCGAAATACTCCTACTACTCGCCGTTGTCTCACCGATATGTTGAACGGGACCACATGTCAACGAAATATGGTGTGTAATTTCGTGCAAAATGCGATCGCCGCGTTGGTCCGAAGTGCCGCATTAGTTTTTTTTTGAAAGTTTGCCGCATTAGTTATCGACCTTTATTTTTTTAACATGCAATCTGAATGGATAGCTCTGTGGTCATCACACGTGAGCGGATATAGTGATGGTTGATTCGCCGAGCAACTTTATGTGGGAATATGGGAGTACCAATGATTCAAGGAACAGAGAAATGATGGTTGCTTCGTCCGAGCAACTTATCGTGGCGAAGGTGGGGCTCGTGATTTGACCGCTCACTAGTCATTACTACTGCGGCGCAACGACCGGGGTGAATCTTTCCCTGAAGTTGTGTTGTGCACTCAATATTGCTGCATGGCAGGTGGAGCCGGATGAAGGATGTCCAACATGTCGGTGAAACGAAGTTGAATTGTTTCTGGCATTGCTATCAATCCTTCAGGATTTGTTTATATGTACGCATAATTTTGATGAAATTGTACTGTGATGCTATGAAGGTTTCAACTCTGGTTCCCGCAGGAAAAAAGGTTTCAACTTAGGATTCATGTGTCTTGCCTCAAGATTATCTCGTTACAACATTCCATCAAATACAAATGAAACTACCATGGCTAATGCATCTCAATGGTTCGCAGATCAGCGCCAATATTCACATCACAACTGAAGACAAAGTTGTGAGAAGGTGTACAAATAAAGAAAAAATATAATTGATCGATGTTGTTCAGAGGCATGGCTCCATTTCCTTGGCACAGTGTTCATTGCTTGGAAGCTAGTTTCACCTAGCTCAGAGCCAAAAAATAGGTGTATGAAGGACACCACAATCCGATCATTTTGTGCAGCTCCACTAAAATCGGGCGGACCATCCTGTTTGCAAAGATATCCGGTCGGTGTGATTACAATAATAGTGGAACTAGATGATGAAACATAACACACATAAATAGAAGCCGATCACCTCTACGATCTCTCTTTAGGACTAACTTCTTGTCGGAGGAGATTAGGCACGGAGTTGGATGAGGAGGATAGCAAACCAATCTCCCTTTCCGCTGTCCCACAGAATGTAAAAACGTTGTTCGTGTGACATTTTATGAACTGCACAAAACACTCTTCGTAAAAGTGATTTGTGCAGTTCACCAAAAGGTCGCAATAGCAACGAGGTGAAAATGGATAGCCCTGTTTGCAAAAGGAGGTCGAAAGGAAACAATTACCGCCCAATAACACGAGTTGAAGACACATACGCCGACAAAAAAGAAGCATGTTCCATGTAAAAAGGGAAAGATAGCACATGGTGGTTTATCAAAAATGGTTTGAGGACGAGATTGCAAGATGGAAAGTACGACGGCCGAGATACGATTTAAGTAAACAACTAAAGAAGATCCACATGCAGCAACGTGGGAAGATGGGCAGTGGAGCAAGGCCGGAGGAAGCTGTACCCGAGGGTCGTTGGGATGTTACTAGGAGGGCGCCGGCGGCCGGGATCTGCCCATATTGCGGCAGCGAGCAAGTGGCGAAGGCCCTACCGCGCCGGAGCTTGGTCAGAGAGAACGGCGGGTACCGCAGATCGGGACGAGCTGCCTCAACGCCGTCGAACAGAGAGACGATGCACATCCTCCCTTTCCGCCGGTGGACGGGATGCGGTCGGATCACTGACCAACGCTGAGAGAGAGAGGCCACGGCGGCCTTGTGTGAGATTGTGTGACGAGACTCACGAGAGACAAACCCATTTTTTTCATTTTCCCCACGGCAATCATTTTATATTCTAGGCGTGGTACCCGACCCTCCTTCGAGTAAACAACCGCTACACGCGTCAAATTATCACGTGGGCTGCCTTTTCGTACAGAAATGAACTCCACCGTGTACCCGTGCAGGTGTGGCCGGGAACGAGACGTGAGTACGTGCATCCTGCGTGCACTTCTTCTTTAGGTGCAGGTACGTACGTGGGTGGGTGTGAGAGAGACGGTTTGTGCGAAACAGAGGCAATGTGTTGATGATATCTCAATCAGAAAAACGTAACATATGCAATGTGTGTGAAACGGAGTCATGGACGTGAGATATCGATAGAATTGAAAACAGGGATGAAGTGTGTGGCTGCGCGATCAACAAAGAGTGCCATCGAATTTGTGTTTGCCCACGTCAAAGATACAGGGCGGCTGGCCTACTGGAATTTGAGAGGGCAGAGGTGCAGTTCTTCTCCGTGGCATGGATACCTACCTACAACGTTCGACTATCGGTGTGTGTGTGTGGGGGGGGGTAGAGACCGGTCGACTAGTATATGTCTGGGGAAGGAGAGAGACCTAGCTATGTATTGAGGGAGATCGATCGACATCCATGGATATGTGTAGCAGAGGAATAAGGTTGGGAAAAAGACAAAGGTAGAGCGTCAGAGGGTTGGTGGTAGAGTGGCGTCTCACAAATGGTGAGAGAGGCCTGCTAGACAAACGGAGGGTATGAGTGCAATATCAATAAGAGAGGGCGGGGGATGTCTGTCTGTCTATGCACGTGCGTGTGAGAGACGGGTCGGGAGGTATTCAAGGATGATGAGGGGAGAAGATATGGTTGTGGTAAGCATGCGTAACTACATAGGAAGATCAACCGTCATGTGTCCGAGAAAAGGAGAGACATAACTAGCGAGGTAAGTGTATCGGTGCTTGGTGAAAACGAATTATAGTCGACTGGCTATATGTAGGAGATCAGTTCATATACACGCCTGCATGTGTTAGAAGCAAATAAGGTCCGGAGAGGCGGCAGGGGGAGAGAGTGTGGCTAGGAGGTTGTGCGAGAGGCCTACCATGTCAAGGGGGGAGGAGTGTGCGAGCATGTGACTAATGAAAAGAGGGGCGGAGTGTGCACTGTGGAATCAGATTGGACATATGGGGGCATGGACGGTGAGAAGAGAAGAGGGGAAGTATATATGTGTTTGTTGTAGGCACACTTGGCTAGAGAGGTATATCGACCGGTGTGTGCCAGAAAGAAGGAGCCGGGGGGCCTACACACACCGTTGGTGGACGATCTAAAGAGAAATAATGAGCGTCTTGCTGATGGAGGGACACTAAGGGTGTGTGAGGGGCGGGCGTGTGCATGCACGATGGAAAGTTAGCGCTAGCTAGCTACAAATAGAAGAGGATCGTGAAGGTGTAAAAGATGAACAAAGATCATAATTCATTATAAAAAGGTGGATACGGATACTTCAAGAAGATATCATAATGTACAACATTGATTATAATTTGGGCTAATGTGTGGCTTTTGCAACTCAGGTCTAAATACTTGTCATAATGTAGGGGGCGGGGGCACTATACTTTGTGTGATAAACACGGTGTACGTATGGAACATGGTTTAGATTATGAATATATAGTTAGTACATCAAATGTACTATTATTTGGAATCAACATCAAGTGTATTCAAAAATAGAATTGAGTTCATGTAGTACACATAGTTCATATCTATCTCTATAGTAATCATGTGGTGTGTTATTAAGGTAATACACGAATGATGGTTGAAGTTGGCAACAATCATGATTGTAGATTCTTATTGAAATAGAGAAACGAATTCAAATTTAGTTCGAATTGCAGCGGTAGTATAGACATTTGGAATGCACTAAAATGTTGGTATGAGTAGGTTACATGCATTATACAGCAAAGCGGAAAAAATTAATCGGACATAACATGGATTCATACTCCTCCTTCCATCTATATAGGGCGAATGAGATTTTTAAGACCGCCTTTGACTATTGACAAGATTAATAGTACATGACATGCACAATGTGAAAATTATATCATTGAAAGAACCTTTCACAGATGAAGTTAACGGTGTGCTTTGTGTAAGTTGCATGTCATATATCATTGCTCTAATATTTGGTCAAAGTTAGCATCGAAAACGATTAGGCCCTATATAGATGGAAGGAGGGAGTAGCTTTGAATAGCATTTGTATAGTAAAACGGGGCAAGACTCTCTCTTTGTGTGGTGTGAATAGTTTTATTTTTTTCGTTTTCTTTTTGGTTGAGGGAAGTGCGAATTGATTTGGTACGTACAAGTACAATATTACTACATGTTAGGCTTGTCCCTAAAATTCAACCCGCATCTTGTTATATCCCTAAAATTCAGATATCGTGCTCCCAAAACTGGCGCCTTCACAACCCGCGCCTTGCTATCCCGAAATTACAACGCGCGCGAAAACTCCCTCCAGCTGCCAAATCCCGACACGCTAAATCCCCTTCTAACCCTAAGCCGAAAGGGCCGCTAGTTCAAATCGGTGGGGGGGGGGTACTTTTGTAACACACCCTACATTTTGGACAAGCGCGTCCCTAAGTCATGCTTCACCCCCTCTCATCGCCCCCTTTTCGCCATTCGAAATCCCAGGCCGCCATAACCTCTCTGCTCCAGCCATGAAACCCCACCCTCCTCCGTCTTCCATGTCACCGCTGCCCAGTCGGAGCCTCTTCCCTGACGACGTCGTCCACCGCAACAGCTCGACGTCCCTCGTCCACCTCCCCGGATGAGGATCCGTCGTCCATCTCGCCGTCCCGCGGTTCAGCCGCCCGCCCTCCACCTCCAAGGAGCTGCTCCGACGATCGCCTCGTCTATCACGGCTACTCCATCCCCACAGTGCCGCGCTTAACCTGCTCCACCGAACCGCAACATCTCACCGACTCCTCGGACGGCCGAGGCCTACTCGACACCACCAAAGAGGTTGTACACTCATCGTGATCGCACCTTCTCCTTAACTCTACCTCCCGGCGCCGACGGTGCTCCATCCCGCACCGCCATGGAGCGGCTACCTTGAAGCCGGCCTGCGGCGACATCTCCACGGGCGGCTCTCCGGTCAGGCGAGGCCCTTCGACGGCGGCGTCCATACCAGCCGGATCTGCTGCTGCTGCTCGGCTCTCGCTTCGCTTCGCGCGCTGCTGCTGCTGCCCGGCTCTCGCCGATCGCTCTTCGCCCAGCTGCTGCTGCTGCTCTCCCCTCGCTTCGTGTTGCTGCTCTGCTCGATTAAGCGACACTTGATCGACTGAATCGACTTTTGGGTCATCGATTTTGGGGTTGGGGGGCTCACGGAGTTAAGGAAGAACCACCCGCTGGGATGGGGCTCACGGAGAGGTCTATCTATCTTAGGGTTCAGGGTGGGGGGCCTAGAGGGCTGGCCGGGCGGCGGTGGCGAAGTTGTTTCGGCGGCGGCGGCTGGGCCGGGCGGTTCGGCCGGTGGTGGCGGCGGCTCAGAGTGTGCAGAGTTGAAGATGAACTGCAGGCCCTCCCTAAACTACATGTCAAGTGTCTCTCTGCTACCATTGCGTTCAGTTGGGCCGACAAGAGTATTCAGATTCCTGATTAATTTCAGTTTCGACAGTTAAGTTCGAGTCAACAGTTTTACCTCATCTGTTGTAGTCGGTGGTTTTTGGTGATGTTAATTTTACATCCATTTTCATCATCTATTGGAGATGCTATTAGAATCCCACTTGAGATTGACGATGTCTGTCTTGTGCTGCTTCAGCCTTGACGCCTTACGGCTCACCGGAGCTGCTCCAACGACGTAACGATCCATCACAACAGAGCAAAGTGCCTCGGACGCCATCTCTGATTCCTCGATCTTCCTCCACACCTCCGACAGCCACCTCTGCCTCAATCGCTTCAAATGACCAACCCAATGATGCCGAGGTTACACGGCCACGGCAAAGAGGTTGTACACTTGTTGCGTCACTTATTACTATACATTCACGTCGATCCATTAGGGCTATTTTGGTTCAACGGAAAAACATAGCAATAGGGAATTTTCCAATGGCACTCTGCTATTCAATTATTCATGCATTTTGTTGAAAGGGATGAAGCAAAACATCCACCTGGACCTACTTTTCAAAATCCTATGCATGAAAACAAGACCAAGTGCATTAGTGCCAGAATAACATTCTAACTGTACACGCTTTCATATGGTTTCTCTTTGTTTTGGCCATGTTTCTTTGCATTCCTCTGCTCTTCCAATTCCTGTAAACCAAACACCCAAGTTGATAGAAATCCCGTGTTTACAAATGCCCTGTTTACCATGTGCATTTTCCTATCCTATTCTCGTGTTTTTCCTATCCTGCGCTTTTAAGAATCATGCAAGCCAAATGAGCCCTTACTGAATTACTTGATTCATGTGCGTGTCGAAGGGAACTTTGTGTGGTTTGTCCTGCTCCCGCCATGACGTCGTCCACCTCACCCGAGCTGCTCTATCGATGAAGCATCCACCAAACCAGACATCATGACTCGACCGCCTTTCACCGCCTTAGATCTCCTTCCCCGCCACGACACGCACCCAACGGCATCACCATCATCGACTCAGCAGATGAACCTGAGGAGTACACGGGTCCACAAGAGAGGCCGCACTCTTTTGTTTCTGCTTATGTTATGCATTGCTTAAACTTACCTGCTACTTTATCGTCCTGTTCAGCTCTTGGACTCCCAACTCAAGTCCAAATTCATGTTCAAACTTGAGTTCTAAATTAGTTGTGGGGCACATATCAAGGCAGCAATAAATAGTATGTCTGTCTAATATCTCGTTCACCTAGGGTATGCCTATGTTGTTCGTCTTGGGTGGGAAACAAATAGTAAAGCAATCATCATCTGTCTTTTTATTAATTTAAAGCAATCATCAGCCTGCTATCATTATTTTTGGATCCATCCACTGGTTGTTACCATCACTCTAAATTACTGCATGCTCTCCTTACATAATCTCACCATATTTTTTCGTATGCATGTCGATATTGTACACAATCATCTTGAACATGTAGAGAAAAAGAGAAGAGTTTTATGCGGCAATACAATGTCATGCGACATTGCTCCATGGTGGGTTCAATGACAAACCTCCCCACCCTCTCCGATTGTAATCCAGAGGAAGATATCTGTCCCGAGGCGGATTGACGCCACGACCACTCCTATTTACCCCCAAGGTGTTTGCTCTACCTTGGCATGATGATGTTAGTCATATCATGCATATGTTGCCTTGCAGTGCCTACTTTTGACATCATATATGTCATCCGCTTAGTTTAGACATGTTCAGTAATGCCACCTGCTTAGTTTCTATATCATATATGGGAATTATGCGTCTCATGTCTTTAGCCAACCATAATATATGTGAAATGTGCAATGCCATCCTGCTTAACTGTGCATCATATATTTGAATGATATCTCGCCCATCCTTTTCTTCATTACATATCCATTTGTCGACAATGTTTGTACATTAAACTACTCTTCCTGTGAATCAGCCATTTGGGTGGGAGATGGAAAAATCTGGAGTGAAAACAAGGCCTTCAGAGCAGATAGTGCTACCTGTCGAAGCAGATCTCTTGTTGGGTCCCGATAGCTCCTCAGAGATGGATTCAAAGACAGATGACCAGTCCTATTTCCCTACTGAGGTGTATGCTCTAACTTGGCACGGTTATACTGCTCATATCATGCATACGGTGTCTTGCATTGCATAGTTTAGACATCATATACACAATATTCAACACCATGTTCTTAGTTCAGACATCATATCGAATGCCCTCTGTTTAGCATATACATCACATATATGAATTAAATGATGCGATCCTGATTACTTAGATAACATGTAGGTGAATTATGTCATGCGAATCCAGTTTAGATAGACATCATATATGTGAAATTATGTCATGCTATCCGTTTTAGTTAAACAATATACATGTCAACTATTTCATGCCCTCTTTTTTCCACACTATCTATTGCATCTATCTCTTATACAATGTCTGTACATTCAACTATGTTTCCTGTTTATCAGCCATTTGAATTGGAGTGGGTGATGCCAGTATCTAGCGGAATAAAAACACGGTCTTCAAATAAAACAGTGCTACCTATTGGTGGAGATAGCACCCCGGTTGTACATGCACAAGAACCAGCCCTACCACACATAACCCAAACTCTCGCAGATTGTACCCCTACTGCGATGGACAGAGAACCAGCTTCACCCAATCTAACCCCAACCCCAGCCGATAGTAACCCAGTTCCTGTTGACACAACACCATCTCCACCACAGAGCTCCCAAACAAGATCAGTTAGTAATGCAACTCTAGTGCCCAAAGGGCCAGTACTATCACCGAACCCCAGCTCCACCAGTTAGTACGCCTATTCCCGTGGAGGAAGCACAACCAGCCAGTCGTAGTTTAGCATCTATCGCATTTGATGTTGTTAAATCGTATGTGTGTATCTTCCCATCTTGGAAATATTATATCAAGATGAAGGAAAATGCCGATTGCAGGTGTTTGTCCGGGAGTTATGTGTAAGTAATGTTATTCATGGCAATTACTTTGCTTCGTCCCATACATCCTACCTCCATGATGGTTATAATACAACAAATTTTCCCATTTTCTCTATAGAGAAGGACCGATTTGGAAACTCAGGATGAGGTAACCTGTGCTAATACCTCTGCTATCTTCAAGAATGCTTGGTGGCGATGATCGAATTACTCAAGAAAACGTATTTCACCGCAAAGAAACTCATCAAATTCCCTTACGTTCTCTGAGACACATTTATTGACGATGATCGGGAACGCTTTGTTCATCTTGGTCCCGAACCAAGAATGTGGTAAGGTCTATGAGCTCATTTTCTATTTTTAAGTATTATATTCTTGCGTCTTACTATACTCTGTTCATGTAGAACAAGTGCCTAAACCTGAAGAACAACTGTTCTAATTTAAGATTCCATTGCTATCATAGTTCAAAAAAGCGCTAGGCGTTAATTGTGCGTTTTGCCACCGCCTTGCACTTTACTGACCAAAGCACATTCTTATGCACAGTTATGCACAGATTAAGCGTAGTTATGCGCAATGCGTTTTGCCAACGCCTAGAGCATAGGCGCGCTTAAGCGCTCGCTTAGGCGCGCCTTTTTTAACTATGATTGCTTTGCTCTTGTATCATTGTATTTACTCATACAAACTTATTTTTAAATTGAAGGATCCAATCAAAACTCCAATGGCACGGCAGGTATGTTCACGCATGTTTCTTTAACAGGTTTGCTCTTATCAATAGCTCTTTTGATTTCAATTTCAATTGTGTATATAGTTGACTTTCATATCATGCACATTACTAGCATGACAACAGAGCCAATAGTGTTGTTGTACATGTAGACTTGTGGTACCCATCTGAAATCTTGTTGTGCCATGTAGTTTCCCACGCTTTGTATTCTTTCACTGCTGCTTTGTCTTGAACTGATATGATTTGAACCGTGTCTCTATTTTGATTTGGCAAGACAATGCAGTGACCATAGGACATAGATATATGTTTGTTTGATGCTTTTATTATGTACTAGTACTTGGCAATAGAAGACTTGGTAGTTTAATCCTGTCCACCTTACTAATGAACTGGTTCACCGAAATGAGTTTCATATACTAGTACATGCTAAACTTGTTATTTGTCCGCTTGTTTCTTCTTTTAGAATCTTGATGAATATTGGGGAAGAGTGCCTTATTAAGCAATGGTAAAGGAAGTAATGCGATAAGGTTCAGGATAGTGACACATCCTTGTTGGTCTCCAACAAAACTGATAAAACAGCTAAGGAAGACTATCTTGAAGACAATGAGACAACCCCAAAGTCCTGTCTTGGTTTAGTGTTCGATTCATCGCCACTACCGCATGCACAAGCTATTCAAACTCACCGTCTCGAATCAGTTCGGTTTCTTGAGTCTCAACTACAAGTCTGAAAGGCATCGATCGTTGTCTTTGCGACAAGAAGCGAAGGACTGGAAGTCCTGGAGCATTCAGATGCATACTTTCCGTGCAACGAGAAGCGTTGGAGGATTTTAGCGCCAAACAGACAAAGCTAATCAGCTTGCTGCTTATTGCCGCATGGTGGATACCAGGATAACATTTCTTGAGCTCTTCGAAGTTGTTTCAGTTATGCTCTTGTTTTGTTGCGCGCTTATTTGCCTTGGTGGCCAATTTTGACGGCCAAGTGTATGTAATATGCTGCTTTGTTCCCTATATTTGCACCGGTGGCGAACTTTGATGCCCAGTGGATGTAATATGTGTAATAGCGGTAATAGGCTAGCCTTAATTGCTTGCTTATTTATTTCCTTATTGTCTTGTTTAGTTGTTTGCTTGTAGTCACCGCAGTTCTTTTGTGTGTTTTTCTAGTGGCCACAATAGCCTATTTTTGGTAACTAGGCCAAAATAATCATGGCAACACACGGATTGTTGTAACCATGGGCCTCCCGCAGTCAGATGATCCATGGGCCTTCGCTCGCCATAGGACCATTGGCCTTCTATACGGGCCGAGGATCCATCGGCCTTCTATACGGGCCTTAGGGATCAATGGGCCTTCTACGGGCCGTAGGGTCCATGGGCCTTCTACGGGCCGTACTATCCATGGGCCTCATACGGGCCGAGGATCCATGGGCCTTCTACGGGCGATCATCATTTCGCCAATCATGGGTCGTATTATTCGTGGACCATAACGGGCCGTTAATAGGCCGATTTGATAACTCTATGAAAACAGCCCAACGGGTTTTTTTGACATGAAAACGCCCAACGATTAACGGTCCGCAAATGGGCCGATCAGAAACGACGGCTGAATTTGGCCCACAAGCGTAAAATGACAAGAATACGCCGTATGTAACCGAATGTTGCAAATGAGCCTAAGAATCAATGGGCCCCGAGAAGGCCGAAGATAACTTAATGAAACGCCCAATGGAATAACGGGCCGTTAATGGGTATAAAGTGATACATCGTTCATTACGAGCCGCCACCACGAGGCGTTAATGGGCCAAGAGTTACAAAGGTCCTCATATGGGCCGAAGAAGTCATGGGCCACACACGGCCGGAAGTTAAACGGGCTGAATCATATTGGACGCCCAGATGACGCTATTGGGCCTAATTCGGATAGGGCGAACGGCCCCGGGTTAGCGGGTCAGTAAATGGGCTATATGTGAACAAGCCGTTAACAGACTTTTTCAGGCCGCCCGCCACCTTTTGACCAAGTCAAACGGGCGGCCTTTTCACAGAATGGGCCTTTGTTGGGCCGTGCCACGATCGCCAGATCATAGGCGCCTTCGTCCAATGAGCGGATGACATCTCGCCCCAACGGTTAGCCAACACGTGTTTCCTCCACCAATGATGATTTTACGTGGAAAATCCCCATTGGTCGGGTGTTAACGGTTATCGGATCCAAAACCCGACCCGATAGCTTAACGGCGTTCGTTACGGTGGATGCCACGTGTCGGTCACCCTTGACGAAAGCAGTTCTGTGATGCGCGATTTATCGTCATGGAAGTGGACACTTCCGTGATGATAATTTTGGTAATGTCATGGAACACTTCTACGATAGCACAGGTATGACTATCTTGATTCTGTCATAAATTTGTCATGGATGTACATGCATGACAAAAAACGCGACCTACTGTGACAAACACGTATCATCACGGAAGTGTATTTTTTTGTAGTGCCTCAGGTTGCCACTGGTTGGCCATCTCCTCCGGATCCCACTGATAAACAGACTGGCGAGGGTGAACAAATTTTGGTTCCGGATCTGGCTCTGTAGCTGATGTGGGGTTCCAGTAGGCGTGAATGGCCTCCAACGGAACAAGGTACTCGCCTGCAGATAAATCAAACAAGGAAGGAGCAGGCAAGGTGATAGTCTCAGGGTGATTTTTATCAAATAACAGTCTATAGTTAAGCTCCTTTTTCCTGTTCTTGACAATGAAATCATGTGCAACCATGCTCTTGTAATCTAGAAGAACAGTAGGCAACAATTTTTCTTCCTTCTCATAATGCCTAATAGGTATATTAAAGTATGCAGCGAGGCGGGAGGCGAAGATGCCTCCCAAGATGGGGCCCTTAGTACGGTTAAGATTTAACCGCTTTGCAACAATAGCGCCCATACTGAATGAGTCATCACGAAACAAGGCATGGCACAAAATAACAATGTCAGGGGCACTTAGGTTGCCACAGTTTCCGCGACCAATTAGGCATCTACTAGCAAATAATGCAAAGTAACGTAAAACAGGAAAATCTATGCTAGTGATTCTTGCATCGGAAACTTTCCTAGTTTCCCCTACAGCAATTGTATCAATAAACCCCTCCACATCGTCACGATGTGGTTCCTCTACGCTGCCCGGAAAAGGCAACTTGCAAACCTCACAAAATTCAGAGAGGAGCATCTCCTTATACTCATCATATAAATAAAAATCCACCGAAGGTGGTGACCTCCTAGCATGGAAATGGAAATTTTGCACAAAGATATTAGTGAGTAAGAGATACTGTTCACGCTGGTCGCGGAGGAAGTCGGTGAGGCCTGCATTCTCAGCCAACTCATAAAAATCATCATAAATCCCGGCTGCTCTCAAGAAATCATCACAAGGCCATTCACACGGCCGAACTTCCGTGGTGCGAGGGAGATTATACTTGGGCCTCTCTACTTCTTCACTTTGCTTATCCTTCGAGCTTCAGCTCGAAGAACCCCTCAAAAATCTCTTCATCATTTTCTGAAATTTCAGAATTTTTTAGTAACTTCAAATAAAAGTGAACCAAACTCAACAAAATTGATATCAACTACTCCCACAAGTGCCTAGAGACTATATCATGCATTAGAACTACTCGGAACCATATAAATTTGACATGCAAGCTCAAAAATAGGGTCACCTAGGCAGCAAAAATTTGCAATGAATAAAGCACTAGAACAAAAACTAATTGGATCATTAGAGGAGTCACATACCAAGAAACAATCCCCCCAAAGCAGTTTTGTGAGTGGAGCTTTGAACAAGGAGATCGAAAATCGCAGCAAAATGAGCTAGAACTCATGCTTGAGCTGGTTGGTGATTTTTTGGGAGGAAGAAGGAGTGTGTGGATGCTGGAATAAGTGGAGGGGAGCCACCATGGGCCCACGAGGCAGGGGGCGCGCCCAGGGGGATGGGCGCGCACGGACCTCGTGGCTAGGTGCTTGCTCCCCTGCTGTGTTCTCGATGCAGATATTCTCAAATATTCCAGAAAAAATCATATTTCAATTTCGGGGCATTTGGAGAACTTTTATTTTCAGGGTATTTTTTATTGCACGGATAATTCAGAAAACAGACAAAAAATAATATTTTGTTTTATTAAATCTAAATAACAGAAAGTAAAAGGAGGGTACAGAAGGTTGTGCTTTCTAACTTCATCCATCTCATGCTCATCAAAAGGAATCCAATAACAAGGTTGATCAAGTCTTGTTAACAAACTCTTTCTGAATAACATGGAACCGGAGAAATTTCGAATAGCACTAGGTTACCTCAACGGGGATATGCACGTCCCCAATAATAAGAATATCATATTTCTTCTTGACAGTAGGAAGAGGAAATTCAAAACCTTCAAAAATAATCGATGGAATTTTTCCAATAGAGTTTATACTATGAACTTGAGGTTGTTTCCTCGGAAATTGTACCGTATGCTCATTGCCATTAACATGAAAAGTGACATTGCCTTTGTTGCAATCAATAACAGCCCCTGCAGTATTCAAAAAGGGTCTTCCAAGGATAATAGACATACTATCGTCCTCGGGAATATCAAGAATAACAAAGTCCATTAAAATAGTAACGTTTGCAACCACAACAGGCACATCCTCATAAATACCGACAGGTATAGCAGTTGATTTATAGGACATTTGCAAAGATATCTCAGTAGGTGTCAACTTATTCAAATCAAGTCTACGATATAAAGAGAGAGGCATAACACTAACACCGGCTCCAAGATCACATAAAGCAGTTTTAACATAGTTTCTTTTAATGGAGCATGGTATAGTTGGTACTCCTGGATCTCCAAGTTTCTTAGGTATTCCACCCTTAAAAGTATAATTAGCAAGCATGGTGGAAATTTCAGCTTCCGCTATCTTTCTCTTATTTGTAACAATTTCTTTCATGTACTTAGCATAAGGATTCATTTTAAGCATATCAGTAAAACGCATACGCAAGAAGATAGGTCTAATCATTTCAGCAAAGCGCTCAAAATACTCATCATCCTTTTTCTTGGATGGTTTGGGAGGAAAAGGCATGGGTTTCTGAACCCATGGCTCTCTTTCTTTACCGTGCTTCCTAGCAACAAAGTCTCTCTTATCATAACGTTGATTCTTTGATTGTGGGTTATCAAGATCAACAGCAGGTTCAATTTCTACATCATTATCATTGCTAGGTTGAGCATCGACATGAACATCATCATTAGCATTATCACTAGGTTCATATTCATTACCAGATTGGGTTTCAGCATCAGAAATAGAAATATCATTGGGATTCTCAGGTGTGTCAACAACAGATTCACTAGAAGCATGCAAAGTCCTATTGTTTTTCTTTTTCTTCTTTTTAGAATAACTAGGTGTATCAACATTATTTCTCTGAGAATCTTGCTCAATTCTCTTAGGGTGGCCCTCAGGATACAAAGGTTCCTGAGTCACTTTACCCCCTCTAGTTGCAACTCTAACAGCAAAGTCATTATTCTTACTATCCAATTCATTGAGAAAATCATTCTGAGCCTTAATTACTTGTTCTACTTGAGTGGTAACCATAGAAGCATGTTCGCAAATGAGTTTAAGTTCACCTTTAACTCTAGACATATAATCACTCAAGTGTTCAATCATATATGCATTGTGTTTTAATTGTCTACCAACATAAGCATTGAAATTTTCCTGTTTGACAATAAAATTATCAAACTCATCTAAACATTGGCTAGCAGACTTATAACGAGGAATATCACCTTCATCAAATCTATAAAGAGAATTTACCTTTACTACCCGTGTCGGGTTATCAAGACCATGTGTTTCTTCAACAGGCGGTAATTTAAGACCATGTATTTCTTCAGCAGGAGGTAAATTCTTAACATCTTCAGCTTTTATGCCTTTTTCTTTCATAGATTTCTTTGCCTCTTGCATATCTTCAGGACTGAGAAATAGAACACCCCTTTTCTTCGGAGTTGGCTTAGGAGTTGGTTCAGGAAGTGTCCAATTATTTTCATTTGTCAACATATTATTCAATAGAATTTCAGCTTCATCGGCTGTTTTTTCCCTGAAAACACAACCAGCACAACTATCCAGGTGGTCTTTGGAAGCATCGGTTAGCCCACTATAAAAGGTATCAAGTATTTCATTTTTCTTGAGAGGATGATCAGGTAAAGCATTAAGTAATTGGAGAAGCCTCCCCCAAGCTTGTGGGAGACTCTCTTCTTCAATTTGCACAAAATCATATATTTCCCTTAAAGCAGCTTGTTTCTTATGAGCATGGAAATATTTACCAGAGAAGTAATAAATCATATCCTGGGGATTACGCACACAACCAGGATCAAGAGAATTAAACCATATCTTAGCATCACCCTTTTATGAGAACGGAAATATTTTAAGGATATAATAGTAGCGTGTTTTCTCATCATTAGTGAATAGGGTGGCTATATCATTTAATTTAGTAAGATGTGCCACAACAGTTTCAAATTCATAGCCATAGAAAGGATCAGATTCAACCAAAGTAATTATATCAGGGTCGACAGAGAATTCATAATCCTTATCAGTAACAAAGATAGGTGAAGTAGCATAAGCAGGATCATACTTCATTCTAGCATTCAGAGATTTTTGTTTCAGCTTAGCTAATAATTTCTTAAGATCACTCCTATCATTGCAAGCAAGAAAGTCTCTAGCAGTTTCTTCATCCATAACATAGCCCTCAGGCACAACAGGCAATTCATATCTAGGGGGAGAATCTTCATCATCACTTTCATCAATATTATCAGTTTCAATAATTTCATTCTCTCTAGCCCTAGCAAGTTGTTCATCAAGAAATTCACCACGTGGCACAGTAGTATCAAGCATAGAAGTAGTTTAATCATAAGTATCATGCATAGCAGAAGTGGCATCATCAATAACATGCGACAAATCAGAATTAATAGCAGAAGCAGGTTTAGGTGTCGCAAGCTTACTCAAAACAGAAGGTGAATCAAGTGCAGAGCTAGATGGCAGTTCCTTACCTCTCCTCGTAGTTGAGGGATAAATTTTGGTTTTCTTGTCTTTCAAGTTCCTCATAGTGACCAGCAGATATAAATCCCAAGTGACTCAAAGAATAGAGCTATGCTCCCCGGCAACGGCGCCAGAAAATAGTCTTGATAACCCACAAGTATAGGGGATCACAACGGTTTTCGTGGGTAGAGTATTCAACCCAAATTTATTGATTCGACAAAAGGGGAGCCAAAGAATATTTTCAAGTATTAGCAGTTGAGTTGTCAATTCAACCACACCTGGATAACTTAGTATCTGCAGCAAAGTATTTAGTAGCAAAGTAATATGGAAGTAACGGTAACGGTAGCAAAAGTAATATTTTTGGGTTTTGTAGTGATTGTAACAGTAGCAACGGAAAAGTAAATGAGCAAAGAACAATATGTGAAAAGCTCGTAGGCATTGGATCGGTGATGGAGAATTATGTCAGATGCGATTATTCATGCAACAGTTATAACATAGGGTGACACAGAATTAGCTCCAATTCATCAATGTAATGTAGGCATGTATTCCGAATATAGTCATACGTGCTTATGGAAAAGAACTTGCATGATATGTTTTGTCCTACCCTCCTGTGGCAGCGGGGTCCTATTGGAAACTAAGGTATATTAAGGCCTCCTTTTAATAGAGTACCGGACCAAAGCACTAACACATAGTGAACACATGAACTCCTCAAACTATGGTCATCACCGGGAGTGGTCCCGATTATTGTCACTTCGAGGTTGCCGGATCATAACACATAGTAGGTGACTATAGACTTGCAAGATAGGATCAAGAACTCACATATATTCATGAAAACATAATAGGTTCAGATCTGAAATCATGGCACTCGAGCCCTAGTGACAAGCATTAAGCATAGCAAAGTCATAGCAACATCAATCTCAGAACATAGTGGATACTAGGGATCAAACCCTAACAAAACTAACTCGATTACATGATAAATCTCATCCAACCCATCACCGTCCAGCAAGCCTACGATGGAATTACTCACGCACGACGGTGAGCATCATGAAATTGGTGATGGAGGATGGTTAATGATGACGATGGCGACGAATTCCCCTCTTCGGAGCCCCGAACGGACTCCAGATCAGCCCTCCCGAGAGAGATTAGGGCTTGGCGGCGGCTCCGTATCGTAAAACACGATGCATCCTTCTCCCCTGATTTTTTTCTCCCCGAACACGAATATATAGAGTTGGAGTTGAGGTCGGTGGAGCTCCAGAGGGCCCACGAGGCAGGGGCGCGCGCCTCCCACCCTCGTGGACAGGGTGTGGGCCCCCTGGCCTTGATTCTTTCACCATTATTTTTTATTATTTCCAAAAATAATCTCCATGAAGTTTCAGGTCATTCCGAGAACTTTTGTTTCTGCACAAAAATAACACCATGGCAATTCTGAAAAAAAACACATCCGGGTTAGTTCCATTCAAATCATGCAAGTTAGAGTCCAAAACAAGGGCAAAAGTGTTTGGAAAAGTAGATACGATGGAGACGTATCACCATTCCAATGGCTTCCCTCTCTGGCAGAACTCTGGAACATGGCTCCATATGGGATTGCTTCAGAACATAGGCTTGCGGCAACGATAAAATTGTTTCGGGTCTCACTCCGAGGGTTCCTGAATATATGTGAATTTATAGGTCAGGAATTAGGTCAAATGGAGCTGCATGGGCCCCAGAAGCATGCTCGGCGCAACCAGGGGGTAGACCGCGCCCCTAGGCTTGTGGGCCCCTCGGCCATCTCCTGGTCTCCTTCCGAAGCTTCAAGAGTCTTTTATGTTCCAGAAAAAATTATCAAAAAGTTTCATCGTGTTTGGACCTTCGTAGGTATCGATTTTCCGTAAGACAAAAAACAAGTAGAAAATAACAACTAACACTGGGCAATAGATTAATATGTTAGTCCGAAATAACAATTCAAAATGATGAAAAATGATGGCCAACGTATATAAGAATGATAATACAATAGCATGAAACAATAAAAAGTTATAGACACACGAGAGACACATCAATGATCATATTGGTCGACGATCTCTTTCCATTCAACCTTGATGGTATTCTCCACATATGTGAATCATTTATGTCTTTTAGAACTTTGTAAGTTGAAACCGCCCGCAAATCTTAGACTGATTATTTAGTTTTTTTTGCATGTTTGACGTTCAAAAAGAAAAGGAGAAATAACATGACCAAGAGGATGCAATGCATTGGGAGCCTACACCAAAGTATCTTATTTTGTCTTTTGCACAAAAAGACACGATGAGTCCATTTTTCTCATGGTAATTTTACACATTACACAATAGTCATTTTTATGTGAAATTCCGCAGATTTTACACTCAGGGCATCAAAATTTTACATTATATGAGAACACCTAAAGAATCACTATACAAACATAAGGCTAGGGTTCAAGTTAAATTGTTTTCGGAACTTTGTAATATATATGGATAATTTCATAGTCTATGATACCAATTGGACCAACCATCATAGTTCATGGTTTTAAGTTGACCTTATCAGTCTATAACCATTCATGGAAGTAGCTAATTATGGTAAATATGGTTAAACATCGAACGAAAAATGCTATCCTTGGTGTGTTTCTTTACGAAAAAGATCATACCCTAGAACAAAATAGAACTAAATCCACACCTTTATTGTTTGACATTGTTGGTTTTTCTACTCTATTTGTTTCAACACTCCCTATTTTTACTTGTCAAATATATGATTTTGGTGGTTTTTGTTTGTGCTTTAAAAAATACTTCATAGTTGAATATGCCAGTTAGGCCAACATGTGTATAAAGCACTGCCACACAATTGAAAAAACCTTTACAATGGTGTAAAGGGGTAAATCAAAACGGTTTGAAGGGCAGAGAGTAAGATTATCCTTAAAATAGGACGATAATCTAGGGTTTAAAATAAATATTTTCTTGCTATATATTTAGTGATTGTCTTTAATTACATAAATATGTACTCAAAATGACACTCCATCAGTTTTGGCGTGTGGTAGAAGGCGCACTCATGTGGGATGCCTTGCTCACATATGGGACATTTCTGTACTCAGAAAAAAGAAAGAATCGATCTGCCGTTGGTAGGTGATCCAAGGGCTATGAAAGAAATCTTACTCTTGAAACACATCTGCATCTCGCCTTTAAAAACAAACCACACTCTAAGCGATGACATGTTCCCTTTAGTCCTCACCCTTCTTTCTTGAGATCTATTCTTCGACGACCTCCTTCCCCGGTGACCCCGCGACCAGTGCACCGTAGATCGACGTCTCCTCGCTCCTCTCGTCGGGCATCGACGGATCTGCACGCCGACGGCATCTTGTTGTCGGTTTGCCCGTCCGACAACATCCCTAGCCTGGTGAATTCCTTGTACTCTATGTACTCCTTTTGCTATAGATCTTCTAATTTATACCACGCACTCGTGAATTTGAGTAGTCGCATACTTTTGCCAAACCGATCTTAAGCAAACACCCTATATATTCATTGGTTGTCTTTTACATATGTATATGCACTCAAATCGACACTCCCTCAGTTTTGGCTTGTGGTTAAAAGGCGCACTTACTTGAACGCGCCTTGCGTGTTTTCACACATGGAACATTTCGTTAGTTGAAAAGGGAGAGCATCAATCTGTTCGTTGGCAGGTGATCCAAGGCTAGGAAGGAAATCTTCAAAGTCTTGACACACCTCCCTATTTGGTCATTTGAAAAATGAATCACCCTCTCTAAGCTATGGCAATGTTCCTGTTCATCCTTACCCCTCTTTCCCGAGACACCCATTCTTCGATGACCTTCTTTCCCGATAACCCCATCTCCCGTTGGGCATCAGCAGATCTGCAATGACGACGGGCGTCTTCGTTCTCGAGGCGACTAGTCGTCAACGCCCCTAGCCTGCAGAATTCCTCATACACTATCTCCTATAGATCTACTGCTTTATGACACATCGTCGTGAATTTGAGTAGCCACAGATTCTACCAAACCGATTTTGGCGTATATTTATTGACTGTCTTTTATTACATATACACACACTTGAAACGGTACACTGTCAGTTTTGGCGTGTGGTCAGAAGGCGCCCCTAGGTGGGGTGCCTTGCGTGTTTTCACATATGGGTCATTTCTGTAATTGGAGAAAAGAGAGCCTCGATCTGCCCGTTGATAGGTGATCCAAGGGTTAGGAATGAAATTTCCAGGTTCTCGAAACACCTGATATGCTCCCTCTCTCGCCATTTCAAAAAACGAACTGCCCCCTCTCCGAGCGACTCACCGTGGCATGTTCCTCCCCGTCCTCACCCTCTCCCTCCCGAGACCACTCTTCTCCGGCGACCTCCTTCCTCTGTAGCTCCGCGGCCAGCGCATCCCCCTTATCTACCGATCGACGTCTCCTCGGCCCTCCTGTCGGGCTACGGCAGATCTGCGCGGCGGCGGCGGCGGCGGCGCGCCCGGCCGGCGGCTTCCCTAGCCTGGTGAGTTCCTTGTACTCTATTTCCCGTAGATCTTCTCCTTTATGGCTCACCGTCTTCGCGAATTCGTGTAGCCACTGATTCTGCCAAACTGAAAATGAAGCCCCCTTCTGAAATTTGAACGCTAGGTTGTTCTGTTGCAGCCCGTAGATTGGTAAAGATGTCACCTTTTAGGCTTCCATTATCACGCTGCTTCTGCCCGGAGGTCATTTGACAAGAACTGTGGCTGGGGCCGTCGGTTCTGAGACTTGAGGATATCTGGTGTTAGTTTTTGGTTGAAATGTCGTTCAGTTTTAGTTTTGTGCAAGGAAACCTAGGGCTCTGTTTATATGCTTAGAAATTTAGGGCACACCGACAGTGAATCGCTGGTAGGGGTAAGTTTGTTGTGCACATTTAGGTGGGGGTGAAACCTGAACATGAAACTATTAGGACTGGTTCTGTAATGCCGTTCAATTTCACTGCAGTTATAGGCATCTTTCCGATTCGCTTTTTGTTTGGCCGCTATCACTGTAAGGTACATTTTTCAGTTTGGACATACATTATTTCAGTTCAACATAAAAAGTCTGAGTGTTCGTGCAATATAGCTTGCAGCAACTCCTCAAATGCCTCTATTAGGATTGACAGTTTAATGATTCTGATTCATAGAAAGATTAAACTGTTTTTTATACATCTTCAAGGCTCTGCTATAGAGGGGATTGAGCATCGAGTCTTCACCCGTGATGACAAGCGATAAAGGAAAGGCTTCGAAGAAGGCTGGAGAGGCTTCTGGACAGCCATCTACTACTCATGAAGGGAAAGTCAGCAATGAGCCACAGAGGCAACGGTCGCTCAATGGGTAGATACTAACAGATCTTTGCATAAACGGTTAATTGTATAGCTTTTTTCTTATAGTTATCTGCTCCTTCACCTTTAGGAGGACCACCGGCCCGACACGACGCTCAACCAAAGGAAATTGGACCCCCGAAGAGGTATGCCATACGAGTCGAATCTTATGTTTTTGTTGGCAAATGGCTATTTACTGTCCAAATGGCTGGATGGTGAGTGCTGACTCAACATCCGAGAATAGTTTAGGACTGATCAACTGTAAGATATGCATTATGTTTATTTGCATCTCTTTCTTAAATACACAATAATGGCAAACACTTATAAATTTTATGGAAAATAATAATAATTCGATGGAACACTCTGGCCCTTTTGTGGAGGCTTGAGTTGTCTCATTGGGTGGTTTAGTCAACAGTTGTAGTTCAGTATGAGAATTTCTTGCAGATACACCCATGGGAGCATATCATAACTGCGCCACTTGGATTAACCCATATACTCCCTCCATCCTGAATTATTTGTCACATAAATGGATGTATCTAGAACTTTCGGCACTGGGGGAGTACAAGACAAATGATACACTGCAAAGTCTTATAACATGGGTTTTGCTAAAAAGTTCTTATAACATGGAGCTTCCTGCTTTATTCTGTCATATACTCAATTCCAGTTCCGCTTCATGCTGTGCTTGTCCTGTCACATTTTTGTGGGGATATATTGTATATGTCTCAGTGCCTCACTGACGTGTGGGCGCCATTTAATTAGCACCACAATGTAAAAGTCATAAATCAGTGGATTATACAAAAAAATGAGTTTTTTTACTGAAACTGTCCAATATTTCACTTGTGTGCTAATCAAATGCAGGATGATATATTGTCCAGAGCAGTCCAGACTTACAATGGGAAAAACTGGAAAAAGATAGGTATATTCTACGTGTGTAAAATTATGTGGCAACGCTATTAGTTTACTCTTGATGATGGTATTTTTGTAGCACGTATAATTCTTTTACCTTTCTTGGACATCTCTATCACTGTTTCTGTATTTTGAAGTATATTAATACAAGACGACACACATTTGGGTGCTTGTTCAAGGAAAAAATATTTTGAATTATATAGGCATCTAAAATCCATGTCCTATATCATCGTAAGTGTTCTTTTGAGGGTAAGGACCCTACAGTATACGAAAGAGTAAGCTAAGAGAGTGGATCTCAGGGTATGAAGAACCCAAAATTGCTGGACAGACACATCCCCCTCAGCTAGTCTGTTCAGGGTGCCAGAAGGGTTGAATGTAGGTTCTGTTCTTATTTTGCCTGAGGGATTCAAAATTAGTGCCACTCGAATGTATTTCCCCTGAGTTGAAAGAAAAGGTGGAAAATCTCTCTTCTCAGAGTTATCGTCCCGATAAAACTATATGCTTGTGATAGGCCCTGTCCGCGGTAAGAAATATAGTGAAATTGTCTTTCCCATTCTTTCCCCTGATCCTGCTACGAAGAAAGATGTTTTGCTGTGTCATGTTCCGAAGGTGGTTTGTGCATTTTTCTTTAGCATTTTTATATCTATGCGACACTGCATTTTTTTACAATGATGTTAGCTTCTTTTGTTCTTTTATTCTTTTATTCTTCTATTCTCTTGTGCATGTTTGCTTTATAATTACATACATCGATTCATTAGAAAACCAAGAGGATGATCCTTCCATTATCTACGATAAGATATTGATTTGTTCCATTAGTTTGTGCTTTCTCTCATTCGTCTCCAGTCAGCTTTCTTTATTTCCTTTTCTGTTATTAGAAACACCTCCCTACATTTTCTGATTTTTGACAAGTCTAAGCACTGACATAATACCTTCTTTTCCAGCGGAGTGTTTTCCCGATAGAACCGATGTACAATGCCTGCATAGGTGGCAAAAGGTTCTAAATCCTGAGTTGATCAAAGGGCCATGGTCCAAAGAAGTAGGCCCCCTATTTGATTTGTTTCCATTTCAGGCTTATTCTGCTAATGTTTGATTGAGCATCTTGTATGCTCACGTGAGTCTTATCAACCGGTTGTTTCATATTTTTAGGAAGATGATATCATTGTTGAAATGGTAAAGAAATATGGTCCAAAGAAATGGTCAACTATTGCCCAAGCTTTGCCAGGACGTATAGGAAAGCAATGTCGGGAACGGTATGGATGGGAGTGCCCTTTAATTTCATCAATCTTGTACCTAAGAACCTTTTTTCTTTGCAATATAATATATACGACTGAGCGTTGAACAACTGAATGTGGACAGTAACTCATGGAGTGCCCTGGTGCCTTGTTGCTTTTGCACATCAGCACTATGGTTTTATAAGGCACATGAATAATGTAATTCTTGATGCAAGTGATGCAGAGTTCTCCTATGTATTCCTGGTTAAAGAACACAGTAATCTCAACAATCACTAATGCGATGTTGATTTTTGCAGAACCGCAAAGTGTTAGTTTGCCTCTTTCCATTATCCCGATGATTCTACTGTTAAGGCATAGGCCGGGTTCTGGATAAAAATGTTTTATTCAATAGTTTCAAAAATATTTTTTTTGACTGGATAGTTTCAAAAATATAGAGGATCAAGTGAATAAAATGTCAATATGTCCCAACCTTGTAATGCTAGCACCTCTTCGTGCTGCTAGCTAGCAATACCAGAATTCAGGAGAGCTGATTTTATAATTTCAGATTCATCAGCCTTTTGGTAAAGTCAGTAAAAAGCAAAAAGACATTGGAACCAAAGTATTAATCTTTTTTTAATTACATGTTAACATACTACAGCTGTTCCTCATACAATTATTGCTATTTAGTGAAAGTTCCTATTTTGGGGCCAACTGAGTAGCAGCTAAATACATTGGCTTTAATTCGTAGCCATCACTAATTGACCATAGAGCATGTATCCTTTAACAATGGACTATCTTATCTGTGAATAGGTGGCACAATCATCTTAACCCTGGCATAAACAAGGATGCATGGACACAGGAGGAGGAAATTACTCTTATACATGCTCATCAAATGTATGGAAACAAATGGGCTGAATTGACAAAGTTTTTACCCGGAAGGTAACTAAATGATGTTTCCTTTTATGTATGAGCTGCTGGGAAATATTTATGTATGATATCATGATGAGTCCTGTCCTGTGAAAAGAAGTTTTTCTTTTCATTCTCCCTGATGAATTCACAAACTTTTGGGTTCAGCATCCATTCCCCTTTTTCTTATTCGGTATCATTTGGAAGCTATGGTGTTATGCTCGGGAAAAGATGGTAATCTCAAAAGGGAACTAAATTGTTTTGCTTTTGGAAAATAAAATTAGGGCACCGGTCCCATAAAAATGTTAAACCACTGTCACTGTAATAGCTCTCTTTTATTTTCTTTGAACAAAATTTGAAATAATATATGTTACTTTCAGTCAAATATGGTGTCGACTGGTGAGTATTACAGCAAGCAGAGAGAATGTGCAACATGTTAGCAGTATTCCCTTTATGCGCATATATGCTTTGCATATCATTAGGCCCATATAGTCTAGGCAGGCCTAAGTCCCATGTTACTATGTACATTCTTGTATATTTGTTCCGGTCATTCAACAGAAAAAATGATTTGGCCATTTCAAAAAAAAAAAAAAACTGGGTAAGCTCTACTACGATTTTGATGCATCGCGTAACTATTATTGTTCAACAAGTGATGTCCTCTTTTAGACTACTGAAATGATTGACTTCTAAATTTATGTTTCCCCTGCCAGGACGGACAATTCAATTAAAAACCACTGGAACAGTTCTGTAAAGAAGAAAATTGATTCTTATATGTCATCAGGTTTACTTGCTCAAGTCTCGCGTCTCCCACTTATTGAACACCATGCGCATTTTAATTCCTCACCGGCAATTACGCAACAAAACAGTGAGGACAGTGACAGCAATGCTGTCCGGGAGGTTGAGGATTCATCAGGGTGTAGTCAATCCTCATTGGCCATGGTTTCTTGCTCGCAAGTGCAGGACACCAATCTGGCCTTGAGCTGTGATTTACATGTGAATGCGGATACCAGCAAGACAGAAGCACGTGATTCTCAGTCTTCTATGTGCCAGGAAGACTATACTTCCACCGAGGGTGTTGCATCTGCTATGTCTGAAGTTCATTGCCATGCTTCTTCCTCCAGATTTGGTCCAGATAAACTCTTGCAGAAGGACATTTCACAAAGAATGAATTTGCAGATGGATATTGATGAAACACCAGGTAGCTCTATGTTTGAAAACAACCAGACCATTTGTAGTACATCGAATAATGAAAGACCGATGTTACAGTATGAGATAGCACCAGATATGCCTATCTCTGTACTAACAAATGTTTCTGGAGCTGAGCAAAAACTACATTTCATGTCCGAGGCTGACTTCAGCAGTCCTAATTGTTTGAAATCAGAACTTTGGCAAGAGATTTCGTTCCAGAGTCTTCTTTCTGGACCTGATATAGTTGATGCTGATTCTCTTTCAAGACTAAACCACCATTCAGATACACATTCCTCTGAAGCAGACACCAATTTTTTGGCAGCACCCAACCCATCACATACATCAAATCCATCGAGTATGATGGTGGCTGCTTATGGCCAGGATCCATCGTTGTCAGTACCACAATCTCTTATTTCAAATGGTTTGTCGGACGCGGCTGATGAAAAGTCAGGAGAAATGCAAGTTTCTGGGTCAGAGATGATCACATGCATGCATGATTCTTTTGGTGATTCTGAGCAGTTTGCTACCCCTGGCAGTACTGATGGTAGACATGGTGCTTCAGCAATTATAGAAAGAATACCGGAATACGGGGACAAACAGTTAACTGATGCTGAAGAACCTGCTGCCAGCATGGCCAAAGAACCACCATTGGCACAGGGTGAGGCTGCATCAGATGAAAAGCAAGATAAGGGAGCGCTATTCTATGAACCTCCTCGCTTCCCAAGCATGGATGTTCCATTTGTCAGCTGTGATCTTGTAACTTCTGGCGATTTGCAAGAGTACAGTCCCCTTGGCATTCGGCAGTTGATGCGCTCAACCATGAGCGTAACCACTCCATTGAGATTGTGGGGCTCCCCTACCCATGATGAAAGCCCTGATGTTGTGCTGAAGAGTGCCGCCAAAAGCTTCATAAGCACACCATCAATATTAAAGAAACGACCGAGAGATCTGTCATCTCCGACTCCAGAAAAAAGAATGGAGAGGAAGTCTAGGACTGAACAGGACAGTGGTGTGTTGGGCACATCCTCTGTCAGTGCTCAAACAAGTTGCATGCATGCCATTAAAGACAAAGCAATTGTTACCGAATCGGTTTTTTGCACTAATCGATCTTCATCTTTTAAACCTCTGGAGAAGAAACTTGAGTTCTGTGATGAAAACAAGGAAAATTTGGGTGAAAGCGAGCAGGCAAAAGATGGACGAAATGCACAGAACAACCATCCTGTGGATGAGCATGCAAGAGGGGAACAGTGTTCCACTGCAAATATGGTCAATACTAATGATGAGGTAAGTACTTCTAAATCAGTTCTTCAATTGCACTTACCCAGTTGATGGTACCATATCTTAGTAGAACGGAAGGTAACGCTTATATAGTTATTGCGGCGTAGCATAGCAGTTGCTACAGTTATTCCAGTAAATTTAGCTTAACATGTCTTCAAGAAATGTGATTCAAAGTAGCAAGCTCTCTAATGATGTCATCATGTATGTGATATGTGGGGTTGAACTGAAAGGCGGGGGCAAAGTGGCATATAAGTTTTTCCCTTGACCTGCTGATCTTGTTCTTACTTATATTTTTGTTCCATGCAGCCACCTGCAACTGTTCTTGTTGAGCACAAGGGCAATGACATTTCTGATCATGGCGCAAATGCCATGTATCAGAAAATGAACACAAATCTTGAAGCTCTATCGGCCTGTAAGGAAGCATTTGCTAAATCAAAGTCTGGAGAACTCATTGCCGAGAAATCTTCACCATGCATTCAAATGGATTATGAATATGTGAACATGTAAGATTGCACACTAGTCTGTTTCCAAGATGATCTTTTGGGTCCTCCAATCAGTTTCTTTACTTTGGTCAGCACATAGTACGTGTGAGTCTAGATGTGGCAGGTCTTACTACAACTGTTTGTTGGTGGAATTGGTCATTTCATCCTCATCTAGTTACTAGCAAGCATTAATGTGATGCAACCCTCTCCATAACTGTGCATATTTGTGAAATCCACTAAATATAAATTTGAAACTGGTACCTGGCAAGTTGCCATCATTCCATGTTAAAATCTCTTCATTGCTAGAAAACTAATTTGCCTGAAGATTTGGATTTACCTAGATACCTATTCTACTATTAGATTTATGAATTTAATGATTAATACTCCACAGGGAGTACTTATCTGTGAGAGTAGAAGATTCTTTAAGTGCTCCCTTTTCTACTCCGAAGCTGAATGTCATTTGCCTGAGATTTTGGTTTATCTAGACTAAAATGATAACAAGTCATTTATCTACTGACTCCTTTACTGGTATTAGCATCTGCAATTTTAATTCAACTGTCGAAGAACACATGGATCTTTCTAACGAAGAACACAATTACCGTTGCAAATTGCCAGTTGGTTTGCTCTTTTTTGCTATTCTGAATTGCTACTCTTTTCAGATTGGCTGATACGCCTGGTGTCAAAAGAGGACTGGAATCTCCATCGGCTTGGAAGTCCCCTTGGTTCATAGATATGCAATATAAGGTACACTTAGCATTGAAATATTTATTGTCTTACAGCTAGCCTGCGTCAAATCCGCAACAAGCTTTTTTTGATGGGCCATATTTGTAGTTTTGGACGAGCTGGGGCATGAGAAGTACTTGTCATCTGTTACCCATTGTTTCTTTCTTTTGGTTAATACCTTCACTTGTGCAGGGGTCATACTTCATCAGCCCAGCGGATACAACTTATGATGCATTAGGATTGATGAAGCGGATAAATGTGCAGAGTGCTTCTGCTTTGGCGGATGCCCGCGAGGTCCTGGCAAGTGGCAGCCAATGTGGCAACAAAATTTTTGATGAGGAAAACAAGGAAAACATAGATGCCGAAAATGAAACAGGAACTGGCAAGCCGCAAAATAAAATCATGGTGCGTAGTTCTCATCTGCTTCATTCAGTACCTGGGATAGTAGAGTTGGAATTTCTTAGGAGACCATTTAGTTGTTTTTTCCCTAGGTATATAGCAATTACAAATCTTATGTGGGAAAACTATGGTAATTTGATTCCTGTAGTTGGTCAGATGTGATGGTTTCGACCAATTTTGATTTTTGAACAAACTAGATCGAGCATTGACTACAGATACTACGCTATATGATACTTAAGACTGCAATATCATCAGTATTTCTAATTCCAGTTAACACTGCAGGCTGAAGCAAGAGTCCTTGACTTCAACGAGTGCGCCACACCGGTAAGAACGGCAGACAACAGTGTGGGTGGCAGCCTGACAAAATTGGTCAGCTCACCCATTCCTTCCTCCCACCTCCTGAAAAATTTCAGATAGCTAGACCTCCGAGAAATACACCAGAGATATTCTTTGATTGTGCGTTACCAGCATTGTACATGCCTTGTCGTAAATCCCAACACCCAGTTGTTCTCCTATTCGTTGCTCCTGTTACCTTGTACTTCGTGACCGGACCGCTGTCCGGCACACATTCCAGCCCGGAAAGAATCCTTGGACTGTTGAAAGTTGTATCATCAGTTAATTTATGTTGTTAATATTTCATATCCCAGACCCAGACTTTCACTGTCTTGGTGAGTCTGATAAATGGGACAGTTTTGAGCTCCTCTAGTTGTATACTATTAACTCTTTTATGTTTCATGAGATTGAATTCATTTTGCCATCAAGTTTGGATGCCATAATTATGTAGAGTCTTGTGGATTATCAACTCTTTTTTTTACATGACAAGAGCTTTATGTACAGTCTTGTCTTCCTAGGGGTATTCTATCTACCAATAGTTTCCACATAGGATTCAAACAAAGTTGCTCTGGATATTTGCCATGTCCCACTGCCCTGAGTGCTCATCTATCAGTTCATGCATTTTGGCAACCGATGCATTTGGTAGCTTGACCAAGGGCCTCCTGCTAGTATAAAATCTGGAATCTATGGGTCTGTTCACACACCAACACTACTGCCGTCTCCCACCCTCTACCAATCCAAACTGTAGGGCATCCCTGCCGTGAACAATCACTCGCCAAGTATGAGAGGCATTGCGCCTATTTTTCCTTGTGTCATAAAATCTCCATCATGGTAATATTTACCTTTTATAAGACCCTCGCACTGAGGGAGTCGGGGTTTGTAAGCGATGCCACCCCTGCTTGGACAAAATAGCTTGGTTGAACAATTCAAAGTCTCAAATCCACCCCCCAATCGCATTTCGGTACGGCAATATCTCCCCATTTTTGCCAATGCATCTTCTATTTTCATCTCCTGCCGCTACAAAGCTTGTTGATTTTGTTTTTAGATGATCTGAAACAACTCATTGAGAAAGTAGGGATAGCCTGCCACACTGACTTCACAAGAACCTCTCTTCTAGCACTATTCATCAATTTTGGGGTCCAACCATTTGCTAGTTTCCTAATGCTTGTAGCAATACTTCCAAACTGGGCCCAAGTACTTCTTCCTCAGCCTCAGCGCCTCGGTTAGGACCCCACAGGCACCATGTACCTCCTGATTTGATTCTACATTGCAGTTTGAGCCGGAACAAAGCTGCGGACTTTGCAATATTCCTAAGAGAGAATTCCTTATTTGACCTTATCTTAAATTTTGGTTCCCTATTTGGCCTAAAATAAAATTTTCTTCTCTATTTGACACCTAAAGTATTTTTTGTTTCTTATATGACACTTCTGTCCATTTTAGACACTAACGGTGTTAAGTGTAAGGCAAAAAGACCGTTTTGCCCCTATGTATTGTGTAACTATCCTGGATATACTAAAAAGACAATTAGTTCATCCATGTTTTAGGGATATATGCTTCAATATTTTGGTTAGTTTATCATTTGCGAATGCGGCTGCAGAGTGTATATGTTCCACGCTGCTGAGGCGGGCTCAGCCTTAGGCATCCATGCAGACATGGCGCTGCTGGCGCGTCTACGTGAGTCGCGGACGGCGCCGGCATCGCCTGCAGTTCGTGGCAGTCATGATTAAAGATGCGGCCGCGGTAATCAGATATAGCACAACGATGCCTGAGCTCACGAGCGAGGCTTTGGATGGAGCGGCCGCGGGCGTCGTCATCTGCAGGCACGTAACTTGGTTCGGTCGAGAGGAGCTAGCTGATTCCGCTGAAGTTGAGGTGCACGTCCACACCAAGTAGGCAGGCACCCAGGTGGATTGATTCCACGTGAACAAGTACATGCACGTACGTTACTCACGTACGAAGCCAGGCTAACACACACGAGACACGAGGCAATCAACACGCGGGATTTAGCAAAAATGCTACACCTACGTATGAATCCTACTTAACCTTACGTACTTTTCTTTCTCCACCAATCAAAACTCCCCCTGATTTCAGGGTGGGCCCGTGCGCCACTAATGACTAATGATAGTCCTCCAAATCAGCCTCAACGTAACATTACGTAAATAGATTACGTAGATGTAGCATTGCTGGAGATTTAGTGGCCACAGCCACAGGCCTGTTGCTTCTTTTTTTGAGATGACCTGGGTACAAAAATATTACAGGGGCAACATGGTCTTTTCACTTCACACCTAACACTGTTAGCGTCTAAAATGGATGAAAGTGTCATATAAGGAACAAAAAATATTTTTGCTGTCAAATAGGGAAGAAATTTTTATTTGGGCCAAATAGGGAACCAAACTTTAAGAAAGGGCCAAATAAGGAATTCTCTCTATTCCTAACTGGCCCGAGCCTTATATGTACATTTGCAAGATTTCACGAATCTGTCTTGAACCTGACTCAGAAGCCTTACTAAAGCAATCATCAGCAAACAATAGGTGTGACACCCAAGGCGCATGGGTACCAACCCGGATTCCTTCCCATAAATATTGTGCTCACACACACTTGAATAAGCTTGTTCAGCAGTGCTATACACACGACACAATGCAAACGATTCATGCACGATACTTAAATACAGCCGGACATACACATGATTGAGAAGGACACCAGCGGCTGGATTAGCACGTCGTGCATAGATCGGGCATCACTGTTGTCTGGGTAGCAGTTTCGAAGCTTGTTAGTCCTTCTGTGCATACCAAGAATGGATATGGGGATATAGAGTCTCCCTGTCTAATGCCCTTGGTAGGTTTGAATACTTGCGAGAACTTACCATTAACGTGCACAGAGAAGGAAACTGTTTGCATACAAGTCGTAATTCTTTTTAATCCGTACCTCCGTAAAACAAAGTTCTTCCATCAGCTTCCTCGAGTACGACGCGACAGCCGCTTGCTGTATTTTTATTAGGGCTATATAAGAAGGGCTAGCGCCCTATTTTAGGCCCCGATTGGGAGCCATGTATAATTATACACCGGTAAATATCATATAGGTGTATTTTACTGTTTCACGAGAGATCCCAGTATTTTACAAGTGGTTGAATATCATACAGTTGTATTTTACCGTTTCACATAAGATCCTAGTATCTTCTATATTTAAATAGCTAACCTCCACTAGCCGATTTCTCTCAACATGCACGTATGACACCTTATCGTTTAATATGCATAGAGAAAGGTCCACCACAAACATGCGATAATGCATAATAAAAATCCACCTCAACATGCAAACATGCATGAGAATTTACATTCCACTCCCCCGTTCATAAATATAAGACTTTTTAGAGATTTCACTATAGATTACATACGGAGTAAATTGAGTAAATCTACACTCTAAGGTATGTCTATATACATCCGTATGTAGTCTATATTGGGATCTCTAAAAGGTCTTATATTTAGGAACGGAGTGAGTATTATGATATTTACAATATACAATAATCTGACACCACAAATCATATTTATTTTCATATTTAGTTCTCGCAATATTATTTCAAATATTCATATTCCACACAACCAGTTCTAATTGAATATATTGCAAGACATTCCTGCAACAACGTGCATGATATCATCTAGTTTTACAAGTGGTTGAAAACCATGTCTCACGAGGAGCTCTTCGAGCAGCACAGCTGCAACTCTCAGCTCAATCCCTGCAGCAGCCTCCATGGCACGCCGTTGCACACCTCCACCTCGCAATCTAGCATACTGCCACACACATCCGCCTTCCCCGCGCTCATCCCTCTCTAGTTTCTTCCTTCTCCCCCTCCCCCGCTGCAAACCTCGACTCGAGCCAATCTCGTGACAGATGCGGGCTGCTTGGTGCAAGCGCGTGGCCTGTTGCCATATGCTCGCTATGGAGCTTGTCGGCCTACGTGCCTCACCGCCACATCCATAGTGTCAGGTTGGAAGAAGACCCGTCGCAAGCGCCCTGGAGCTCGCCGCTCTTTTCCTTGTGTCTTCGGGCTAGTGGCTCGAATAACACGTCTCGCAACTGCTCGCGCCTACGCTCTCCGCCCGACAAAGACCATTGCCTGCTCCTTGTCATCGGTGGCATCCCCGTCCCAAGTTGTTACGGCAGCTTAGCCCTCATCTTCGCCTGAGAGAGCAGAATACAGATGGGTCTCGACATAACGAGGGGGTGAGGAAAACAGATCAAGGGGCGTGTATCCAATACCCGACCGATTGCAGTTGTAGGAGCATCTACAGCAGGGCGCCTCAAACGTTCCTCATATGCATAGGCGGACGGCCCGGTCACTGACCGGTCAAAGCAGGGCCTAAGGAGTTTTTTTGCATCGAGAAACTGCTGTCGCACCTCAATAGATTGTTATGGATATGTTTGCTGCCAGTGACTGGAAATTGTGCTAGTGGCATGTCATCTACCGTAGTTTTCGAAATCCCCATACGAAAGACTGACTTGCAAACAAATCATTGATATTAAAAATTTTATATTGTGACAACGACTTGAGTAAACAAGAGCTGTACAAAGGACAGGTTTTGACTCTTATTGCTAGCAGTATAACCGGAAGACCTCGTACAAATACTTCGTTGCTTCATTTGCAATTCACCAGGCTTCTTCAATTGTACGTGATACTGACTTTCACCTCACCGTAGTTTGTGCTGATTGTCCGAATTCTATGGTCCCAGTCAAGAGGGAACTCAACATCACCTTCAAAGGGGATGGGAACCCCCTCGTTGCTTGGAGTTGTCACATTCAACCGTACCCTAATTGTAAGAAATGGTTGTGGATTGATGGGCACCGTAACAATGAACCGCTGCATTGGCTGTAGGATCACACTACCATTGCTGCCAGCAGAGGGGGTGAGCTGCACCTTCTCCTCCTCCCCATAGAGAAAGAGCAACACACTTTCATCCTTGAAGATCCGGTTATGCGCAGTGATTTGACCGTGCAAATGGATTGTTTGAAATGTATCGTCACCAAAGAGGCGGAGGCTGACCTGCACATGGACCCCCAAGCCTTCCTTCATCAACACATATGACACAACAAGGCGGCGGCCATACTTTGTTGTGATAATGCGATCTTCATACTTGTCATCCCCACATGGGCGATCTCCAAAAACTAGAGTAGCAGTGTCAGTAATACCAGGTCCGCTTCTGTCAGGGATTTCAATTTTCATGACACCAGAACCAAATCTTGAGATGGTTTTGAATGGCCCCGTGAGCACCAAATTGCCCTGCAATTATCATATCAATGAGATTAACAAAAGATGAACATTCAACGTAAAAAATGATAGACAAGTATAATAGACGTGCAGTCGCGGGTTAACCTACTAGAATATTTATGCCTTCAGGCAAGAGCCTATATATTTTTACATACAAATATAATATCAACTTTGTGTCACAAAAACATGAAGAAAATGTTGGTCAAAAACTTATGTAACGAAACAAGAAATACAACTTATAATTTGGAATCTAAGATTAATAAAAGATAAGTAAAATTAGCATTTCACCAACATCTTAACATTCTTCTGCCCAACTCTATAGCAACCTTATATCATGACAGGGCCTAGCTATCATCAATGAAGCATGCCTACCTCAGAGTCAAGTTTGCAATTTTCTCCTTCTTTCTGGTGGTACACAAACTGACCACCATTCTCGTCAAAGACCATAATTTTGCCAACAAAGGAAAAGTATGGATACACAGCCAATAGCTCCACCGATGGTCCAGGTCGGCAAAAACATATGACTTTCTCAATGTCAACCACATCATCACTGGTTTCATTAGGTGGCGACATTGGTTGCAGTTGCTTAATGTCATCATCCTCGGCATTGCCAGCAGCCGCTTGCCACGTCGATCGCTCTTTGCCATCAATAGTAGCATTAGTAGCTGCTGAATCTTGCTGCTCATTGCTAGCATCATTTTCATCGCCAGGTGAAAGCAAATGGAAATCTATTATATTTTTTGTTCTTGTGTTCCAAGCCTCACACAAAATCACCATTGTTCTTGAGAAGGATGCCTTTCAAAGAATGTGGATAGTGTTAGTAATAAGCATTTAACCTCAAATCTCTCTACTTAAAAACTATGTACTCCCTCCGATCCATATTAATTGTCGCTAATTTAGTACAAAGTTGTACTAAATCAGAGACAATTAATATGGATAGGAGGGAGTAATATGTAAGGTTATGTCTTTAGTTCCTCTTTTTCATCATCCCCCTCGAACCCACCACATGTGTTTCCGGTTTTGCCGATTTTGCCACCGATTTTCCTTGAAAACGGCCTCAACTTCCCTACATCTTATTGGCTTAGCAAAAAGATCATGTTTTCTTTGGTAAGCCAGAAAATATTGATTCAATTGGCAGCAAAAGTCTCATTTATGATACGTAATCACATTAACAACAAATGGGCAGATAGATCATGGTGATTGCATACAAAATTTGTACCCCGTTGCAACGTATGGGCAATTATGTAGTCCAAAAAAATCAGTAAGAACTAACCATACACTCTTTCTTAGATATGATGAAAAATACAATTACAGTTTTGCTAAAGCACATCTAGATGTACCATAAGTATTGCACATCTAAGTCCCTAATCATTCTCAAAGCACATAACAAGATACAAAGGGCAAATTTTGCAATTACTAAGTTTATCTATTGCCTTATTTTTTTTAGTTTCCAATTTGATGAAGTATGGTAATCCAATTTGCTTAACCAGCTTAAGCACCACTAGTCAGCAACCCGTGCCACTGCACGGGCTAGGAATTTTTGGAAGTAAACATAGATTATAGGAGGGTCTATGTAATAGTACTTTTGGGTTTTTGAATTCTTTTTAATTAGATTATAGGGAAACAAAAGAGTTGTGTTTCAAATATCATGTAACCATTTATTAGTTTGCTCTATTTCCATGCACGAAAAATATATTTGTTCTAAAAATATATTATAGGCGGGTCTATGTAATCGTACCTTTTGGTTCATGAATTCCTTTTCTATTAGATTATAGGTAATCATCAAAAAAATTGTTTCAAAGTTCATCATATAATCATGTAATAGTTTGCTCTGTTTCCATGTAGGAAAAAATATATTTCTTCAGCTAAATTAAGGTTAGAGGTCTGATTCACCCCGTGAATCTCTGAGCTATGATTATCTTGTGATGTATCTGAAAGAAATATGATTCTTTTAACGAATAGGTAAAAGTGTTTCTACAGGAACATAATGTATAATAAAGTTCTTATACTTGTGAATGTCAGGCTCATGTACTATAATAAAGACAAACATATATAATCTATCTAGATAGCTTCGTTTAATTCATTCTTATTAATGTATTTTTTTCAGGATGTTCTTAGATAATATAACTATTCAGCAATAATTAAGCGTCAATAAGGAACTATTTAATCACTAACATTTAATTTGATGTGGTTAACGATAGAAATTAACTTTCATATTGACGGGGGAGTTCCATCACACCTGCTTCTTTAGAATTCACCATCTGCGGTCTTTCATAAATCATGCACCGGAGCGATCATACCCCTATGTGTTGTGTATGATGTATAGTCCATGTAGAAATGTGGACCTTCACAGTGACAAATTTAAGGTCTCTTAAAACGTTCTAAATGGAAGTTATAGTTTAAAATAGAAATTCAATTAAAAACAACATAAAGGGCACCACGGACATATAAGGAAAACATATAGGAAAACAGATTTGAATCTTTTAGCTTAGTGTGCGCATGTCCTTCATGGCATCTTTTCTGATGCACCACTTATACTGAAGAAACCACCATAGACTACGACGTACTGGTTTGTAGAGTCAGATCAGTTTAATAACACCATCCGATAAACCTGTAGGTTAGTACTCGTGCTTTGGGCGTGTGGGTTGGGATTATTTGGGCGTCGGCAGCTGAGCTGACAACATGGTCGAGCGATTTTTTTTAGGTTTTAAGGTTCGCACATCCAACAGCATTCATGTACTAATTCCATCCATGAAGCATTAAGCACCATTAAAATATGACAGAGATGCAGTGGTCCAATTCAGAAGAAGACAAACCTGAGGGTGAGTAGGCAATAGAATTACCCAAATTTTGCATCGTCATGATTGCTAGCTTGAATTCGTCCAAATATAAGAAATCCCCTGCCGCATCTGTCCTTCCCTACCACGATGTGGTGGCCGTTGGAGAGATGGTACCCAGTAATTGGCTGTTGAGGCACCGTAGGCTGATGGTCAACGTACTATATTGTTTATCTAGACTAAAAGTCTTTCCTTCGTTTAATGTAGTATTTATAGATTTTCAAAAGTCAACATTACAAACTTTGACCACGTTTATAAAGAAAAGTAGATACATCTAGAATACCAAATGCACATCATTGGATACATCGTGAGTTATATTTTCAGAGTGTACTTGTTTGGTATTGTAGATGTAGACAGTTTTCTCTATATACTTGGTCAAAGTTGACAAAGTTTGACTTCCACAAAAATCTATAGGCACTACATTATGGAATGGAGGGAGTAGATCACTGTGGCAAGCTGCAGAAATCTGACCATTGTGAGAGCATCCTGCCGTGGAAGATGGAGACGCGCAGGAAATTAGCGTTTCAGGTTTTAGCCTGGTCGATCGATTCTTCCATGCGTGAGGGACTATCGATCGACAGTAACGGAGAAACATCGCAGACTTGTCCAAGCAAAGCGTGATTTACGTGATTTACTTTTCTGATCCAACGGCTTCTAATACAGATGTTTTTCTTTAAAAAAATTGAGTTAAATACACCGGAGGTGCCTCAACTTGTCCTGGGCGGTCAGTTTAGTGCCTAAAGTTGCAAAATACGTGAAACTGGTGCTCGAACTTGTCAGGCCGTGCAAATACGGTGCCTCCATTCGTATCAGTACGTACATCCAGCCCGCATGGCGTACAAACGTGATGGTAGCCCGCCTATCGTGTCTAAGAGGCGCTGGGTGGCCCGCACGTGGGGATTTTTTTTACAAAAATCCTTCTCATTTTTATTTAATCAATAGAAAAGCCATCAAAAACACTGTATGATAGCGAGAAATAACATTAAAAAAACTCAATGGAGAGGTATCAAATCTGGCACATCATGTTCAACAACTGCACGACCTGGCCAGCCAGCCAAAGTATGCTTCAAATTCAACTATTAGCTACAAAGCTGTGTAAATACTAAATACAATCCACATATCACTCTACAAATTTCTTTATTTTTAATTTTTTTTCCAAGTTCCTGTTTAGTTTCATAACGCATAAATTTTCCCATATGAAAAATACAATTATCAATATGCAAATATTTTATATTTTACATATTTTTCCATTATCATTATTGTGTACTTCGAAGAGGCTGAACTTAATTTATGTGGATAATATTAAATTTGAGAAATGTATCGAACATGTTGTGTTCATAGAAATGTAATGATAATTTACACAATATTTTTTTAACTCACACTGAACTCTTTTAAAAATACATACTGTAAACTTTTTTAACGCACGGCAAACATTTTTCAAAAATGCATTATAATTTTTAATACATGTGAAACATTTTCCAACAACATGCTGAACATTTTTCAAATGCACTAACATTTTCTTTAAGTTTATATGGCAGTTGTATTTTGTTCTTACATTTCTTTTCCAAATGGTGAAAATAATATGAAAAATAAAAATAAAGAACTTGAAAATTGAGTGTGCAGACCCATACGAGCGCCATATATATACAGCAACTGAGCACGTTTGAGGGGTACATAGCAACCAAAGAGGAATTTTGGAGCACGGTGGCCACTGAGCATGTTTTTTTTCTCTTGAAAGTTTAAAAACTAGCTAAAAGTTTCATACCAAATTTAAAATTTTCACAAAAAAATGTACGCATGTGCTCTAAGTGACTTTCAAGTTTTTTTTGAAATTTTGTTATATTTTACCCTGCAAAAAAATACAATAATCCGGCCAAAAAATTAGCTGATTTTCGCATGTATTTGTCTTTTTTGTACCTCTCACATACAAATACAGTTTTGAAAAAGAAACACGAGGATATATTACATTTCTATATGTGCATGTACAAAAAATGTCAGAAGTTTTTTAGCTGTAAAAATCTATTTCTTTGACCTTCGAAAAAATGGGCACAATGTGTCGGTGCTCCAAAATTACATTTCGCATAACAACGCAATATATAAAGTTTGACTTAGTCTATATCTACTAAGCACAATATGGCCTGGTGGACCCCCTATGCGTGCAACATAATCAATAAATTTGTGGAGCTTTCTCATGTGATTAAGCAAAATTTAAGCGGTTTTTTTAAATCCTCATGTCCAGGCCACCCAGCAACTTCCCTACTCCCGGCCACTGACAGTTGGGCCAGCGCCACATTGGCATGCCACATGGGCTGGACGTATATCTGGATACGAATGGAGGCACCATATTTGCACGACCGCACAAGTTCGAACGCTCATTTTACGTATTTTGCAACTTTAGGCACTAAACTGACCGTGCAGGACAAGTTGAGGCACCTCCAACGTATTTAACTCAAAAAAATTTATTGACAAGTCTCATGGGTCATCAAGGAGAGCGTGATTTACTTTTCTCTTTCTAATAATCATCAGCGTTTTTATGGAAGGAACGGATCAGAATTTTTATGGATGGAACGGATCTGTACTTCCTTGTTTTTATTTTACACCTTTCTTTGTTTTTGTTTCACTAACGTTTGGACGTGCCAGAGGCTTTTTTTGGGACGGGTGTTACGCAAATTTCCTTTTATCTTGAGCGTACATTTTACAATCCAACGATGTAATTAATTTTGATGATGTGGATTAATGAAAAGGCTTAAAAGATGCCCCCAATTAGTAAATATAAGATATAAGATATAAGATATAAGATTTACACAACAGATAATAAAATAAGAAAGGATCTCAATAGAACATAGTTTAAGCAAAAGATATCTTTAAGGCTGTCTTAGTTGCGTACAAATTTGTATTGTCCTCAGGATTTAGTATGGTTTTTGATGTATGCTTTCGTAGTGGATATTATTTGACGAAAATAAGATAAGAGAATCAAATCAAAATAGTCTACAGGATGCCTACCTGCACATTGCCGAAACAATTCCTCATTGTTTCAAAGACTGGAGTCATCAAGAGAGACTCGGCGGTGAGTACCTTTCAAAGTGCAGATTATAATTAGAAGTGATTATTCGACTTAGACATTGAGTCCACGAATAAAAATAATTTCAATACAAATTGGTTGTCCTGTTAAATTGATACGCCGAAGGAATAATTAAAATACAAATTTGTGGTGCAATCTATCTGCTGCTTCAGTTAATATTCAAAACCATCCGCATCTTGAAAATTGGCCAAGGTAAGAGCAGAGTCCAGGATCAAAAGGAAAGAATTATCTGACAAAACAGATTTGGAGGTCGTGTTCGCCTACCAAACACGTCCACCAGGACGCTCTTTCCGTCGGCGGCGGGCCCCCCGCCGATCCCTGTCGACATACTTCACACCCACGCTCGCGGGCAGACGGCTTTCGACGCTCGACGGACAGTCTAAACCCTTAGACTGGATTAGATGCGGCGGCGAAGTGAGGGCGATGGCTTGAGGTCCTGGCCCTTTCCTGCGTGGATTGGCAAGCGGACGGAGTCCGACTCGGCCTCGTGCTCCGTCTCTTCCCAGCGACACGCTGGGAAGCGCAGCGCCGCGCCGCCTTGTTGAACGTGTATCTACGTATAGGTTAGGGTCACGCCTCCTTTCTTCTATACGTTCCTATGTAAAGTGCATAGCTTAAGAGACAAGTTGAGATTGTGCATCCTTGTACCTATTCATGTGCACTTGCACGTGATCAATGAATTGAGTCGCATGTAATCCAATCTTTCCTAACAACATGTTATCAGTTTCCGTTTTCTCTCCTGCGATCTAAGCTTCCGCTCCACGCCGCTGCTGCACCTTGCCGTTGCCGCCGCCGCCGGCCTCTCTCCTTCCCACTGCAGCCGCCGCCCTCCTGTCGCTGCCGCCTCTCTCCCTACCCACGCCGCCGTTGTACCTTGCCGCCGCCGCCGCTCCCTCCAGACGCCGCCGCCGCATCTTGCCGCCGCCGCCTCTACCCCAAGCCGCCACTGCCGCAACCTGCCGCCGCCGGCCTCTCTCCTTCCCACCGCAACTGCCGCCCTCGTGCCACCGCTGCCTCTCTCCCTACCTACGCCGCCGCCGCACCTTGCCGCCGCTCCCTCCTGCAGCGGCCGCCGCAACCTGCCGCTGCAGCCCCTTCCTCTCCCCACTGCAGTCACCATCCCTGCTGCCGCTGCTGCCTCTCTTCCTTCCTTCTCATCTCCCACAAAAACCCTAATCCTCATCCACTTTAGCTATCTACTGCTGTCGCCATTGACTCCTCTTTCTAGGGTGCCTCCAATCTTCTCGTCGGCACCAACCCGTGGACCAAAGTGGGCCACGCCCACCACACGCCGGTTTTGTGCGGCCCCGCACCGAGCCTTCTCTGTCTGTGCCTGACCAGCCATCAGGCGCCCCTGGCGGCGCCGCAACAGCCACCCGGCGGTGACTAGCCACCGCTGCCTGTGCAGCTGGTGACGGGTGGCTACCCGCCGCCGCCCCCACCCCAGCCCTACGGGGCCCTGCCACGCCGCCGGCCCCCACGCTCTAGGATCCCGCTCCTCTTGCGGCACTGCACTCGGCTCCTTCACCGAGTAACTCCGGCGGCGGTGGTGATTGGTACATGGACAAGGGCGCTACCGCCCACATGTCAGCACATCCCGATAACCTCATCTCTTCCTATCCGGTTCACACATCCACTCGCATCACCGTCGGCGATGACTCTTCTTTACCTATCACACATATCGGTCATAGTTATTTTCCTTCTACATCCATGCCACTATCTATGTCTAACATTCTTGTCTCACCTGCACTAATCAAGAATCTAGTTTCTGTTCGTTCTTTTACTCATGAAAATCCTGTCACTGTGAATTTGGCGAAATCGGCTTTTCTGTTAAGGACGCCTGTACCCGGATGGTTCTCCACCGGTGTGACAGCCTAGACGAGCTCTACCCGGTGCACTCATCCTCCACCGCCACCGCCGCCCCTGTCGCCCTCTCCGTCGGTGTCGACCTCTGGCATGCTCGTTTAGGTCATCCCAATTCAGCCGCCCTTCATCATATTCTCCAGAGTTTCTCATTCACATGTAATAAGATCGATGACCATACCTGCCATGCTTGTCGTGTCGAGAAGCATGTTCGTCTTCCATTTAGTGCATCCACCACCATATCCTTTTTCCGTTCCAATTACTTCATAGTGATATATGGACATCTCCGGTCGCGAGCAACACTGGCTATCTTTATTACCTCGTGATCTTAGACAATTTCTCACATTATGTGAGGACGTTTCCCTTACGTCGCAAGACTGATGACCTCGCGACTCTTACGGCTTTCTATGCCTACGTCTCCACACAGTTTGGTCGTCCCATACATGCACTCCAAACCGATAACGGGAAAGAATTTGACAACCTTGTCGTTCGCACACTTCTCACATCACATGGCACCATCTTTTGCCTCACGTGTCCATACACATCTCAGCAGAACAGCCACGCTAAACGCGTCCTACGCACTCTCAATGCTTGTGTCCGTACCCTTCTCTTTCATGCTAACGTGCCTCCTCGGTTTTGGCACGACGCACTCGCCACCGCATCTCTTCTACTTAACATACGTCCATGTCATGTTCGCTGGAACTATGCACCCCACTAGCTCCTCTTCGGCATTCCACCCTCGTATGATGAGCTTCTTGTCTTCGGGTGTCTTTGTTACCCTAGGATCGCCTCCACCACCCCTCACAAGCTCGCACCACGCTCCCTCTCTTGCATATTCCTTGGCTATCCTCCCAACACCAATGGTTACCAGTCCTACTATCCCGTCTCCCACCGCGTGTTCACCTTGTGACACGTTTACTTTGACGAGAGAGAGTCTCCCTTTCACCAGGTACCACCGGTCGCGGCATCTTTGTCGAACCCTCCTGACGCGCTCCAGTCCTGGCGTCCTAGCCGGACGAGGGCCATTGCTACGGGCGCGGCCGCCTTGCCGTCTCCCTCGGGCGCGGCCACCTCGCCGGCTGCCTCATCGCCCTCTCGCCGGCCTCCTCGGGTGCGCCCGCCTGACCGGCTGCCTAGCCGGTCCTCTCGCCGTCCTCCTTGGGCGCGACCACCTCGCCGGCCTCCTCGGGTGTGGCAGCCTCGCCGCTCGTGGGTTCTAGATCCACGCGGGCTCGACACCACCTTCACCCGTCACTCCCTGGTGGTGCCCCACCACATGATGACTTGTGCTCGCGCCGGTGTACTCCGTCCCATCACACGCTATGTGTCTGACGAGTACGCATGCACCATGTCGACCTCGTCACCGTTGTCGGTTCACTCATGAGCTCGCGCTGCTCTTCGCGACCCTCATTGGCTCGCCGCGATGCAAGAGGAGTTTGACAGGTTGCAGCGTAACGACACGTGGCAACTTGTGCCACAACCCCCTCACACCAACGTCATTACCGGCGAATGGGTGTTCCGTCACAAGACACGCACCAAAGCGCGATGGGTGGTCCATGGTTTTCGGCAGCGCGCAGGAGTTGACTTCACCGACACCTTCGCTTTGGTTGTTAAACCGGTAACGATCAGCGCTATCCTACAGCTTGCGGTGTCTCGTGCATGGCCTGTGCATCAGTTCGACTTCTCCAACACATTTCTTCATGGCCATCTCGCCGAGCAAGTGTTCTGCTAGCATCCCACCGGATTCGTCGGTGCCACTCATCCGGATCACGTGAGCCTACTTTCTCGATCCCTCTACAGGCTCAAGCAGGCCACGCGCGTGGTACCAGCGCATCGCCGCCTTCCTCCAGCGGCTAGGCTTTCGCTCCACCTGCTCCCATGCGTCGTTGTTCGTCTACCATCAGGCCGCTGCTACTGCCTACATTTTGCTCTACGTTGATGACATCATCCGGACGACATCCTCTACTTAGCTTCTTCATCAGCTCACTGCTTGTCTCCGATATGAGTTTGCCCTCAAGGATCTGGGGCCTCTGCACTACTTCCTCGGCATCGAGGTTGCATGGCACGCTGATGGGTTCTTTCTTCATTAGCAGCAGTATGCTCATGACCTTCTCGAGCGCGCATGCATGCTTAACTACAAGCTTGCCCCCACGCCTGTCGACACGAAGGCCAAGCTCTCAGCACTTGAAGACTCGCCTGCACCAGATGCAGCGTTCTAGCGCTCCATCGTCGGTGTGTTGCGGTACTTGAGCTGACTCGCCCAGATCTCCAGTATGCCGTGCAGCAGGTGTGCCTTCACATGCATGCTCCACGTGACTCTCATTGGACTCTGGTGAAGAGGATCCTTCACTACATTCGCGACACCATGGTTCTTGGGCTCACGCTGACGGCGTCCTCCTCCACCGACCTCGTGGCCTATTCGGACACCGACTGGGCTGGCTGTCCGGATACTCGACGCTCTACATCAGGCTACTGTGTATATCTCGGGCCATTGTTGATCTCGTGATCGTCTAAACGACAACCCAGGGTTTCCCGCTCAGCGCTGAGGCGGAATACCGGGCAGTGGCTAACGCTGTCGGTGAGTGCTCTTGACTTCGCCAACTCCTTCAGGAGTTGCTTTGCGATGTCCATAAGGCCATGGTTGTGTACTACGACAATGTCTTCGCCGTCTACCTATCTGCCAACCCTGTTCATCATCGCCGGATGAAGCACATTGAGCTCGATATACACTTCGTTCGTGAGCAGGTTGCACTTGGACGGATCCGCGTTTTTCATGTTCCCACCGCTCAACAGTTCACCGATGTTAGTGTATAGCTTGGGAGACAAGTCTAGGTTGTGCACCCTTGTACCTATATATGCGCACTTGCATGTGATCAATGAATTGAGTCGCATGCAATCCAATGTTTACTAACAACATGACTGGCTTGACGGAGCAGCCTCTCAAGCGTCGGTCATTGGTTGCGCCGCGAGAAGCCACGGTCACGCGTGAAGACGCCAAGGCCAAGCCGCACGCGTATGGGAGCGCGTTGATACGTCTCCAATGTATCTATAATTTTTTATTGTTCCATTGATACGTCCATTTTGCATCATGCTTTATATTGATATTCATTGCATTATGGGTTGTTATTACACATTATGGTACAATACTTATGCCTTTTCTTTCCTATTTTACAAGGTTTACATAAAGAGGGAGAATGCCGGCAGCTGGAATTCCGGAGCGGAAAGGAGCAAATCTGAGAGACCTATTCTGCACAACTCCAAAAGTCCTGAAAATTTACGGAGAATTATTTGGAATATATAAAAAATATTGGGCGAAGAAAATACCAGAGGGGCCCCACCAGGAGGCCACAAGCCTGGGGGACGCGCCCTACCCCCCTAGGCGTGCCCCTGTGGCTTGTGGGCCCCCTGGCAGGCCTTCGGTGTCCATCTTCTGCTATATGGAAGGTTTTGACCTGGAAAAATCAGGAGAGAGCTTTCGGGACGAAGCGCCGCCGTCTCAAGGCGGAACCTGGGCAGAACCAATCTAGGGCTCTGGCGGAGCTGTTCTGCAGGGGAAACTTCCCTCCCAGAGGGGGAAATCAATGCCATCGTCATCACCAACGACCCTCTCATCAAGGGGGGGTCAATCTCCATCAACATCTTCACCAGCACTATCTCCTCTCAAACCCTAGTTCATCTCTTGTACCCGATTTTTGTCTCAAAACCTCAGATTGGTACCTGTGGGTTGCTAGTAGTGTTGATTACTCCTTGTAGTTGATGCTAGTTGGTTTATTCGGTGGAAGACCGTATGTTCAGATCCTTAATTCTATTTAATACCCCTCTGATTATGAACATGAATATGCTTTGTGAGTAGTTACATTTGTTCCTGAGGACATGGGAGATGTCTTGTTATAAGTAATCATGTGAATTTGGTATTCGTTCGATATTTTGATGAGATGTATGTTGTCTCTCCTCTAGTGGTGTTATGTGAACATCGACTACATGACACTCCACCATGATTTGGGCCTAAGGGAAGGCATTGGGAAGTAATAAGTAGATGATGGGTTTCTAGAGTGACAGAAGCTTAAACCCTAGTTTATGCGTTGCTTCGTAAGGGGCTGATTTGGATCCACATGTTTCATGCTATGGTTAGATTTATCTTAATTCTTCTTTCGTAGTTGCGTATGCTTGCGAGAGTGGTTAATCATAAGTAGGAGGCTTGTCCAAGTAAGGACAACACCCAAGCACCGGTACACGCACATATCAAATTAGCAAAGTAACGAACGCTATCATATGAGCATGATGAAAACTAACTTGACAATAATTCCCATGTGTCCTCGGGAGTGCTTTGCTTTATATAAGAGTTCGTCCAGGCTTGTCCTTTGGTACAAAAAGTATTGGTCCACCTTGCTGCACCTTAATAACTTTTGTTGCTTGTTACCCGTTACGAATTATCTTATCACACAACTATCTGTTACCGATAATTTCAGTGCTTGCAGAGAATAACTTGCTGAAAACCGTTTGTCATTTCCTTCTGCTCCTCGTTGGGTTCGACACTCCTACTTATCGAAAGGATTACGATAGATCCCCTATACTTGTGGGTCATCATGACTCTTTTCTGGCGCCGTTGCCGGAGAGTGAAGCGCCTTTGGTAAGTGGAATTTGGTAAGGAAACATTTATATTACGTGCTGAAATTTACTGTCACTTGTCACTATGGAAAATAATCCTTTGAGGGGCTTGTTCAGGGTATCTTCACCTCGACCGATAGATCAAGAAGTTGCTCCTCAACCTACTGAGCCTACTGAAAATATTTATTATGAAATTCCTTCGGGTATGATAGAGAAACTGCTGGCTAATCTTTATGCAGGAGATGGAACACTACATTCTGATATGCATCTAATCTATGTAGATGAAGTTTGTGGATTATTTAAGCTTGCAGGTTTGCCCGAGGATGATGTCAAGAAGAAGGTGTTCCCTTTATCTTTGAAGGGAAAGGCATTGACATGGTATAGGATATGCGATGATATTGGGACTTGGAACTATACAACTGATTGAAATTGGAATTTCATCAGAAGTTTTATCCCATGCATCTGGTTCATCGTGATCGGAATTATATTTATAATATTTTGCCTCATGAAGAAGAAAGTATCGCTCAAGCTTGGGCGAGGCTTAATTCAATGTTATATTCATGCCCCAATCATGAGCTCTCAAGATAAATTATTATTCAGAATTTGTATGCTCAGCTTTCTCGTAATGACCAATCCATGCTCAATACTTCTTGTACTGGGCTCTTTTATGAAGAAGACTATTGAATTCAAATGGTATTTATTGGAAAGAATTACAAGCAACTCTGAAGACTGGGAACTCGGCGAAGGTAATGAGTCAGGTATACACCTTAAGTTTGATTGTGTTAAATCTTTCATGGATACCGATGCTTTTCGTGAATTTAGCACTAAATATGGACTTGACTCTGAGATAGTAGCTTCTTTCCATGAATCATTTGCTACTCATGTTGATCTCCCTAAGGAGAAGTGGTTTAAATATCATCCTCCCATTGAAGTGAAAGTAGTAGAACCTATTAAAGTTGAAGAAGAAACTGTTACTTATAATGTTGATCCTGTTATTCCTACTGCTTACATTGAGAAACCACCTTTTCCTGTTAGGATAAAGAATCATGCTAAAGCTTCAGCTATGGTTCGTAAGATTTATAGTAGAACACCTACACCCCTTGAACAAATTAAAGTTTAACCTAGTATTGCTATGGTTAAAGATCTCTTGGTTGATAATATTGATGGGCATGTTATTTATTTCTATGATGAAGCTGCTAGAATTGCTAGACCTGATACTAAAGACAAACATAGACCTATTGTTGGCATGCCTGTTGTTCCTGTTAAAATAGGAGATCATTGTTATCATGGCTTATGTGATGTGGGTGCTAGTTTTAGTGCAATTCACTTTACTTTATATCAAGAAATTATGAATGATATTGCACCTGCTGAGATTGAAGATATTGATGTTACTATTAAGCTTGCTAATAGAGATACTATCTCACCAATAGGGACTGTTAGAAATGTTGAAGTCATGCGTGGGAAAATAAAATACCCTACTTATTTTCTTGTTCTTGGTTCCCCACAAGATGATTTTTGTCCCATTATATTTGGTAGACCTTTCTTGAACACTGTCAATGCTAAGATAGATTGCGAGAAAGAAATTGTTACCATAAGTTTTGGGGATGTGTCTCATGATTTTAATTTCTCTAAATTTCGTAGACAGCCTCATGATAAAGAATTGCCTAGTAGGGATGGAATTATTGGTATTGCTTCTATTGCCATGCCTCCTATCGATCCTTTAGAACAGTATTTGCTAGACCATGAAAATGATATGTTTATGAATGAAAGAAGGGAACTAGATGAAATATTCTTTAACCAAATGCATGTTTTGAAACACAACTTGCCTGTTGAGATTCTTGGGGATCCTCCTCCACCCAAGGGTGATCTCGTGTTTGAGCTTAAACAATTACCTGATACTTTGAAATATGCTTCTCTTGATGAAAAGAAGATATATCCTGTTATTATTAGTGCTAATCTTTCAGAGCATGAAGAAAAGAAATTATTGAAAACTCTGAAGAAGCACCGTGCAGCTATTGGATATACTCTTGATGATCTTAAGGGCATTAGTTCCACTCTATGTCAGCACAAAATTAATATGGAGCCTGATGCTAAACCAGTTGTTGATCACCAACGATGGTTAAATCCTAAGATGAAAGAAGTGGTAAGAAATGAAATACTAAAGCTTCTGGAGGGAGGTACAATTTATCCTATTGCTGATAGTAGATGGGTAAGTCCCGTTCATCGTGTCCCTAAGAAGGGAGGTATTACTATTGTTCCTAATGATAAAAATGAATTGACCCCACAAAGAATTGTTACAGGTTATAGAATGGTAATTGGTTTTCGCAAATTAAACAAAGATACTAGGAAAGATCATTATCCTCTACCTTTTATTGATCAAATGCTAGAAAGACTATCCAGACATACACACTTTTGCTTTCTAGATGGTTATTTTGGTTTTTTTCAAATACCTGTGTCAAAAGAGGATCAAGAAAAAGTCACTTTTACTTGCCCTTTCGGTACCTTTGCTTATAGACGTATGCCTTTTGGTTTATGCAATGCCCCTGCTACCTTTCAAAGATGTATGACTGCTATATTCTCTGACTTCTGTGAAAAGATTATTGAGGTTTTCATGGATGATTTCTCCCTTTGGGGGGCTTCTTTTGATGATTACTTAAGCAACCTTGATCGAGTTTTGCAGAGATGTGAAGAAACTAATCTTGTTTTGAATTGGGAGAAGTGCCACTTTATGGTTAATGAAGATATTGTCTTGGGGCATAAAATTTCTGAAAGAGGTATTGAAGTTTATAAAGCTAAAGTAGATGCTATTGAAAAGATGTTGTGTCCTAAAGATATATCAAAGGTCTAAGAAGTTTCCTTGGTCATGCTGATTTCTATAGGAGGTTTATTAAAGACTTCTCTAAAATTTCTAGATATCTCACCAATCTCTTGCAAAAAGATGTTCCTTTTGTTTTTTATGATGATTGTGTAAAAGCATTTGAAATACTTAAGAAAGGCTTGATTTCTGCACCTATTGTTCAACCACCTGATTGGAACCTTCCCTTTGAAATTATGTGTGATGCTAGTAATTATGTTGTTGGTGTTGTTCTAGGACAGAGAGTTGATAAGAAATTGAATGTTATCCATTACGCTAGCAAAACTCTAGACACTGCTTAAACAAATTATGCTGCTACTGAAAAAGAATTTTTAGCAGTTGTCTTTGCTTGTGATAGTTCAGATCTTATATTGTTGATTCCAAAGTAACTGTTCACATTGATCACGTTGCTATTAAATATCTAATGGAAAATAAAGATGCTAAACCTAGACTTATTAGATGGGTTCTCTTGTTACAAGAATTTAATTTGCATATTATTGATAGAAAGGGTGTTGAGAACCCCGTAGTAGATAACCTGTCTAGGTTAGAGAATGTTCTTGAGGACCCACTACCTATTGATGATATCTTTCCTGATGAACAATTAGCTGTCATAAATGCTTCTCGTAGTGCTCCATTGTAGCGACCCGACCCGAATGGATCAAGTCTCTGTGCTTTCGTGTCATCCCTGGATCGGTATGCTGACACACACAGTACTCGAAGGATTTATAACAGAGGTAAATCACATGTATAAAGTAACGTAAATACTATTACCTCGATCCAAATATATAGCGGAAGCAACAAGGTTGTGGATTCCCATCAACACCAACGGCAAAGTTGAGTATAGGAAATCGTAACCCTAACGTATCACTTACTGTCGTTCGAAAAGTCGCAACATGAAAAGTTGCAGCCCGAAACGGGTGACACATGGAATATCTTGGCAATGTAACACATAGAGAGTAATGAAAGAATAAGCTATACTACATGCATATATGGCTGGTGGAAAGCTCTATGGTTACAGTTTTATGAAAAGCCAATTTTCCCTACTTCAAAGGAATAAATTTATTTAACTATCATGGTGGTTGTTAAACATTGAGAATGGTTGACAGCATCCTCAATCCCAATTAAAAGTACTCATTAAAACCCAAACAAATTATATTAAGTAACGTGATGAGATCAACAGGATATCCGGTACTAGATACTCAAAATTGTCCATAACCGGGACACGGCTAATCATGATTAGTTTATACACTCTGCAGAGGTTTATGCACTTTTCCCCACAAGACTCGATCGCCTCCGCTTGGTTCTCGTGACTACATGGTGTTTGAGAAGCGGATGACCGAGACATAGTCTTTCAGAAGCGCTAGCACCTTACATGTGGGTAGACCGTACCAACCTACATCCCCTACATCAGCTAGCCTACCCGTAAGAGTTCGCACAACTTAGTCAACTACGCCAGAGCCCATAATTGGCTTGTGGCTGCACACGGAAGTTTCCAGTTTGAATAATCTTATGATCCCTTAGAGCCTGGGTGGCGGTCCGAAGAAATACAGGCAAGTCCTGATGGAAACCAGGTGCCTCAATCCACCCAGATGTGTGTTTAGGTTGCCACCTTAGATAAACCATTATTTACAATCTCACATCCGTCATGGATATTCACTCACCCAATCCACGTCTACTAGCATAGCATGGCATAATAAGCAAACGTAGAAGTAACTCCCAAGGTTTCATAAGTAAAATAGGTAATAGGTACTACCTCAATCTACTTCCCATCCCACAATTTAATTTGATCCTAAACATGCAAGTGTTTGAGGGTTTGATCTAATGCAATAAAACTGGGTAGTAGAAAAGGTATGATCAAAGTGTTACTTGCCTGCAAAGTTGATGAAGATGATTCGCACTCAAAACTCTTGATAGCTTTACTCGTCACACTCCGGTCAATCTATCGTAATCAAGCAATAGTAACCACACATAAGCAATCACTCAAAAGATCGGAAGGATCGAAGAAAACAATTCGGAAAACGTCAAAACCAAATCAAATAACTCTTGCAGCATAAAACAATTTCTAACAGTACCAAAATTATGTGAATTTGGCCTTATCAGAAAGTTTAGGTCAAGAGCTTCGATTAGCAAAAAGAATCAACTAAATCGGAGTTACGAAACTCAAGTTATGATCAAACGAAGTTCAAATACAAATCTGTTTGAATTCAAATTTTAAAACTTTCAAAAACATGTTTGAGTTGTATTACTGGATAGAGGAGATCATAACGAAGAAGTGGGCGTTGGTTTCGTTGAATTCCGACTTACGAGTAAAAAGTTATAGCCGTTTGAAGATTAGGGACTACGGATAGGTCCATGACGGAATTAAAATAAAAGAAAAATCTATCGAGTTTAACGCCGCTAAACAAAACCGGAAAGAAAAACCGGCGAGAAAACCAATCTAGGGTTTCGGAAAGGAAACCGAAACGAAAAACCGATCTAGAAAACGGAACGGAAACCGATCTAGAAAACGGAACGGAAACCGATCTAGAAAACGTGACGTGGCTGGGCTAGTACCTCGATGAGGCGAGGGCTCCTCTGATGGCGGCGAGGGGCGGCGGCGGCGCAAGTGGCGGCGGCGCTGGTGAGGGGCGGCGGCGTAGGGCGGCGGCGGCTAGGTGGGGCGGCGGCGCGGCGGTGGTACTGCTGCTGCTGCTGCTGCTGTGGAGGAGAGGAGAGGAGAGGAGAGTTGATTTGATGTGTTGGAGGGGGGGTGCTTGGGTATTTATATTGGGGAGGGAGGGTTTTGCTTGGGGTAGGAGGCAAGAAATATATTAGGATTAGGAAACAAGAGGAATAGATCTAGGAATAGATACGGAATAAACGAAGTAGGAAAGGAGTCCTACTAGTATAAGGAAAAGGAAAAGGCTCCCTCCTGGCTTCCCTTGGTGCGTGCGTGGGCGTTGGCCTTGTGGGCGGCCGACGGCTAGCGGAAGGCCCAAGCCGCTGCAGTTTTTTTCTTTTAATTTTTTTAACAGAGACAGAAAATAATAAAACCAAATAAATAAATATATTATATAGGCATATAATATATCAAAATTTTCAGAAAAAGATTTCCTACATGATGAACTTTATTCTAGCTTCAAATAAAATACACAAAATTCAAATAAAACAAACCGTGCTACTGCCCTAATAAAATCCACTGAAAATCATTTTAAAAATACCAAAATAATTTCAAATTAATTTCTCTCCAATTTTCTGATGTAGGGAATCATGTTACCCTATTTCCATATATTTTATTTTGGAGAAAAATAATTTGAATAAAACTCAAATAACTCCAAATTGAAAAATAATTCAAAGGAACTTTGAATTTAATTCTTTGAAACTCCCAACTCATATTTCATATGTTTTGAAGAAGTCATTTTATCTTCTCTCGTGAAAATCATTGAGTTGCATAAAGTTTCAGAATTGGAAATATTTTCAAATGAAATTCAAATATTTTCAACACCCTTGTCATTTAAATAAATGGAAGAAGTCATGTCATCTTCTCTCCGGGGTTTTGTGATGAAAAGAATTTGAATTCGAAGATCATAAAAGAAAAATGAAAGTTTGGGAAAGTCCTTTTATTCCCTCTCATTTAACTTTCAAAAGTTTCAATTCACTCACTTTCGGTCAATCAATCAAACAATCAACAAAACTATCTGTTTGTTTATAACATTCCAAAATTTAGAATTTTGGGATGTTACAAACTACCACCCTTAAAATGAATCTCGTCCTCGAGATTCGGAGAGGCTAGCAAGAAATAGGTTAGGGTTTGGGGGTCTTCTCAAAATCCATCGTTCGTCTCCGGGTCTCGGTGCTACCACCCTTAGAAGCATTGTTAAGGTTCCATCAAAACTCATATACTCCATCCTTATTATCGACGATTGTCGGTCTTCTCAGGTATTAAGGATAATACCTTCTCTGGGCTCTTCCGGTAGTGGCATAACCTTTTCCTCAATTCTTTTGTCCATTCCTCTTGGTAAGGTTATTCCGAGATTGGGTCTTCATAGCTGACGGGTCTGGCGCCAATACTAAACAACTATCGGTATCTCATGGTGGCCAACAATTTATGGTTTCTCCTGCAGAAAACGGGTCTGGGTTGAACCTCACCGTATATCCTACGTTGGCAACAACTGCCGTGTACAAGGGGAAAAGAAATACCTATACCGTTCTAAGGTTTAAACAAGGTTTAATATCGTCGTCTTGCAACTATAGGTAAGTCACTCAGATTTACTATCCCATATAGCAAAGCGAATAATAAGAGTAAGTCGGTATGGTGATCAATCCATCCCGCACCCAAATCATTACCTTGTACATGGTTTAGCGAATCTCGCATTCTAACACTCGGTCATCCTCACAAGCATTGCAGAATTTCTCTTGTCGACGAACCAAGTTCGGAAAATCCATTGATTCTGCAGGCCAAACAAACATCTATCGTTCCTTAACAACTCTCAGGTTTTGCGTAAACTCCTATAGAATCGTCGGTTGATACAAGTCGTAACTTCTTCCAGGGTTTTTCCTTCAGCAAAAGTGTGCTTGCTTCTTAGCAGGTCCTGGGGCCTGTGGGTTATGGCCCACCTCATCACTTGTAAACCTTGAACTCATCATCGGGGCAACTGATCGTTATCCCAACATCCAACTCCCTGGCATACTTAAATCCATCCAATTGCATTGTCTCTTTTCCTTATATTTGCACCAAACTAAGACGTGATTACTCAGACTCATCATGGAATTTCCATTGATCCATATTTCCAACATCATATCTCCTTTATATCCAATAACACTTCATCTCTCCATCCTCGTGGGATGTCCCACATACCGTGATAAAACTTATACTTATGAAATCCATACTCCACTTCGTGGAACCTCATTATCCTTTCCAGGGTCATGCGTCCTTACAAGGAAATATTGGCCATCTCTGCATGGCACTTCTTCAACTGGAAAATGTGAAACACATCATGAACTCCTGACAGTCCTTCGGGTGACTCAAATTTGTTGGTAACTTCTGCCATACGTTCCAACTCGGTATGGTCCTACAAATCTCGGGGCTAACTTTCCCTTAACTCCAAATCGATTAACTCCTCACGAGGGGCACACAAAGATATGCTCTCTCCGATTTCATAGACTACCTCCTTGCATTTTTGAGTGCATAACTCTTACGCTGGGTGAGCTATCTTTAGTCTATCTAGAATCAACTTAACATTCTCTTCTGACTCCTTGATCATATTTGGTCCAAACAACTGACGGTCTCCAACTTCACCCCACATCAACGGTGTCCGCTCCTTCTCCCATACAAAGCTTCAAAAGGGCCATCTTCAAACTGACTTGGTAGCCGTTGTTGTATGAGAACTCCCGTAGGGTAGATTATCATCACTACTAGATCCATAATCTAGCGCACACGCTCTCAACATGTCCTCCAAAATCTGATTGACTCTCTTGATTTATCCATCATCTGCGGATGAAAGGCTGTCTTGAACTCTAGCCTAGTACCCAAAGTCAGTGCGGTGACTCCAAAACTTTGAGGTAAACTGTGTTCCTCTCGATGGTCCTCGGAACTCCATGCGGACATACGATCCTTGTCCAATATATCTTGGCCAACTTCTTTCGTATTTCATGGGATAAAGTGAGCCACTTTGGTCAAGCGAGTCAACTACTACCCAGATAGAATCATATCCCAATCGGGTTCTGGGAAATCCGGAAATGAAATCATGCCAAGCTTATCCCACTTCCATTCGGGTATCGGCATAGGCTGTAGTAATCCTGCTGGCTTCTGATGCTCTGCTTTTACTTTCTCTGGCATACATCACTTACGACTACATACTCCGCAATATCCTTCTTCATACCATAAACACTCCTTCAAATCCAAATACATCTTGGTGTTTCCAGGGCGAATCAAGTATGGTGAGTCATGAGCCTCCTGAAGTATTAACTTCCTGATCTTTGCATTATTGGGTATATGTACACTGTCCTCAAACCATAAGGTGTCGTGCTCATCCTTACGAAAACCTTTGGCCTTTCCTTTGCTCATCCTCTGTTTTACCTCAACAATATCTTGGTCATCCTTCTGAGCTTCACGGATCTTTCTCAACAATGTAGACTGAACTTCCATTGCTGCAACAAAACCTTTGGGAACAATCTCCAACCAAAGTTCCCTGAAAATCCTCGGCTAACTCCTTTGATAATCCTCCGATTATGAGGGTATTCGTCCTTATTTTCCTTATGGTTGTGTCCTATTTCTCCACAAAGCTTGCATGCACTTTCTCCATATCATTTCCATAAGGCTTCAACTTCTGGGACACAAACCGAGACTTTAGCAAAGTCAACTTAAATTCTTCCCAAGTGGTTACTCCTGGCCACATTGATGGTTTGGTACATCCTCCACTAGATAGCAGCACCTCTTTCAAAGCATCAAGAGCATCTTTGGGTCATATATTTTCGACTATCGGGTTATTCTTCATGTGATCCTCCATGTTACGAATCCATCGGTCATCTCCAATTGACTCATTGGTCCGGAAATTACAAGCTCATCTCCATCCATCCTCTAATGGGTCCATGGGTTTGGGGTGGGATAAGAGAGATCGAGAGGGATGCACACAATACAAACAATGGTTTTGAAAAGACAGATTTTATTGTGGCTGTCGGAAAACATCAAACAAATGACAGCTCACAATCATCGCATCTAACGTAGGTATGTAACAGGGGTTTGGTCTTCTAACGGTCAATATATCTTCAAAGTCATCAAACTCTTCCAATCTTGATCATGTCTCTGATGGCTCCTTCTGATCATGCTTGTCCTTCTCAAGTTCTTTTGCCAGATCATCTCTGTTGACGCGAAGTCTCTCGCGACGTCCTTCAATATTTTCTGGAGTTGCATTCCAAACTTCTGGGTTTCATCAACCTCAACATGGACGATGATCCTGCTGTCCTTCAGTTCCTGATGAATCTTTGATGTCTCAAGGTTTAGCTCCTCCGGCTTGTCTACTTTCAGCTTCTGGGTCCTGAGTTCTTCACGAACTGCTTCCTTATCAAATACTGCTTCCTGCAGATCCACCTTAAACTTCTTCATGTAATACTCCAGATCCTGGTGATACACCAGCTAAGGTTAAAACTCCACCGTTTGCAGATAGATGCTCCATCAGCTTTCTACCATCCAATCCTTCCATGCATCTGCATGCTTAACTCCATACGGTGACAATAGCATAGGCGGCGATAACATCATGGATAGCGTGTTTCGCTCTTGTCATTTTCATGAGCTATCATTCCATAGTTGATATCTCCTGCCTTAGGGTTTTCCGACAAAGCTTTGAATTCTAATGCTCCATGTTCCGGTCTTTCTCCGATACACCTTGATCTCGGTTATTGATAACTTCCATAGTCTGCCAAGTTCCATAAGCGTAACCTTCCTAGGTCATAAAAATCCGAATTTATTTGGAGCCTTCAAATCTCCTAGTCTTGAGTCTTCACGTTGTAGTTTCCGTTTACGGTAAAATCATCTTCATTCAAATGGTCTTAGTTGTCCGACATCTTGTCTCCTTGGAGTGGTCTCATCGGTCAAATCTTTGAGTGGTCAAAAGGAAAAGGGTATGGTCTCACTAAAAGGAATATTTGAATAAGCTCAAGAGAAGAGAGGTAAAAGATCTTTTGAAAATGAAGTTGTAGAGAAAAATCTTTCCTATGGGCTTATCGGTTTCTAGGGTCACGTCCTACGGTCAACATGTGCTCGATACCATCTTGTAGCGACCCGACCGAATGGATCAAGTCTCGTGCTTCGTGTCATCCACGGATCGGTATGTTGACACACACAAGACTCGAAGGATTTATAACAGAGGTAAATCACATGTATAAAGTAACGTAAATACTATTACCTCGATCCAAATATATAGCGGAAGCAACAAGGTTGTGGATTCCCATCAACACCAACGGCAAAGTTGAGTATAGGAAATCGTAACCCTAACGTATCACTTACTGTCGTTCGAAAAGTCGCAACATGAAAAGTTGCAGCCGAAACGGGTCAGACATGGAATATCTTGGCAATGTAACACATAGAGAGTAATGAAAGAATAAGCTATACTACATGCATATATGGCTGGTGGAAAGCTCTATGGTTACAGTTTTTGCGAAAAGCCAATTTTTCCCTACTTCAAAGGAATAAATTTATTTAACTATCATGGTGGTTGTTAAACATTGAGAATGGTTGACAGCATCCTCAATCCCAATTAAAAGTACTCATTAAAACCCAAACAAATTATATTAAGTAACGTGATGAGATCAACAGGATATCCAGGTACTAGATACTCAAAATTGTCCATAACCGGGGACACGGCTAATCATGATTAGTTTATACACTCTGCAGAGGTTTGCGCACTTTTCCCCACAAGACTCGATCGCCTCCGCTTGGTTCTCGTGACTACATGGTGTTTGAGAAGCGGATGACCGAGACATAGTCTTTCGAAGCGCTAGCACCTTACATGTGGGTAGACCGTACCAACCTACATCCCCTACATCAGCTAGCCTACCCGTAAGAGTTCGCACAACTTAGTCAACTACGCCAGAGCCCATAATTGGCTTGTGGCTGCACACGGAAGTTTCAGTTTGAATAATCTTATGATCCCTTAGAGCCTGGGTGGCGGTCCGAAGAAATAGGCAAGTCTGATGGAAACCAGGTGCCTCAATCCACCCAGATGTGTGTTTAGGTTGCCACCTTAGATAAACCATTATTTACAATCTCACATCCGTCATGGATATTCACTCACCCAATCCACGTCTACTAGCATAGCATGGCATAATAAGCAAACGTAGAAGTAACTCCCAAGGTTTCATAAGTAAAATAGGTAATAGGTACTACCTCAATCTACTTCCCATCCCACAATTTAATTTGATCCTAAACATGCAAGTGTTTGAGGGTTTGATCTAATGCAATAAAACTGGGTAGTAGAAAAGGTATGATCAAAGTGTTACTTGCCTGCAAAGTTGATGAAGATGATTCGCACTCAAAACTCTTGATAGCTTTACTCGTCACACTCCGTCAATCTATCGTAATCAAGCAATAGTAACCACACATAAGCAATCACTCAAAAGATCGGAAGGATCGAAGAAAACAATTCGAAAACGTCAAAACCAAATCAAATAACTCTTGCAGCATAAAACAATTTCTAACAGTACCAAAATTATGTGAATTTGGCCTTATCAGAAAGTTTAGGTCAAGAGCTTCGATTAGCAAAAGAATCAACTAAATCGAGTTCTGAAACTCAAGTTATGATCAAACGAAGTTCAAATACAAATCTGTTTGAATTCAAATTTTAAAACTTTCAAAAACATGTTTGAGTTGTATTACTGGATAGAGGAGATCATAACGAAGAAGTGGGCGTTGGTTTCGTTGAATTCCGACTTCTGACGAGTAAAAAGTTATAGCCGTTTGAAGATTAGGGACTACGGATAGGTCCATGACGGGAATTAAAAATAAAAGAAAAATCTATCGAGCTTAACGCTCGCTAAACAAAACGGAAAGAAAAACCGCGAGAAAACCAATCTAGGGTTTGGAAAGGAAACCAAACGAAAAACCGATCTAGAAAACGGGCGAAACCGATCTAGAAAACGGAACGAAACCGATCTAGAAAACGTGACGCCTGGCTGAGGCTAGTACCTCGATGAGGCGAGGGCTCCTCGGTGGCGCGGCGAGGGCGGCGGCGGCGGCAAGTGGCGGCGGGCTGCTGTGAGGGGCGGGCGAGGGCGGCGGCTAGGGTGGGGCGGGCGGCGGTGGTATCTTCTGCTGCTGCTGCTTCTTTGAGGAGGAGAGAGGAGAGGAGAGTTGATTTGATGTGTTGGAGGGGGGGTGCTTGGGTATTTATATTGGGGAGGGGAGGGGTTTTGCTTGGGGTAGGAGGCAAGAAATATATTAGGATTAGGAAACAAGAGGAATAGATCTAGGAATAGATACGGAATAAACGAAGTAGGAAAGGAGTCCTACTAGTATAAGGAAAAGGAAAAGGCTCCCTCCTGGCTTCCCTTGGTGCGTGCGTGGGCGTTGGCCTTGTGGGCGGCCGACGGCTAGCGGAAGGCCCAAGCCGCTGCAGTTTTTTTCTTTTAATTTTTTTTTAACAGAGACAGAAAATAATAAAACCAAATAAATAAATATATTATATAGGCATATAATATATCAAAATTTTCAGAAAAAGATTTCCTACATGATGAACTTTATTCTAGCTTCAAATAAAATACACAAAAATTCAAATAAAACAAACCGTGCTACTGCCCTAATAAAATCCACTGAAAATCATTTTAAAAATACCAAAATAATTTCAAATTAATTTCTCTCAATTTTCGATGTAGGGAATCATGTTACCCTATTTCCATATATTTTATTTTTGGAGAAAAATAATTTGAATAAAACTCAAATAACTCCAATTGAAAAATAATTCAAAGGAACTTTGAATTTAATTCTTTGAAACTCCCAACTCATATTTCATATGTTTTGAAGAAGTCATTTTATCTTCTCTCGTGAAAATCATTGAGTTGCATAAAGTTTCAGAATTGGAAATATTTTCAAATGAAATTCAAATATTTTCAACACCCTTGTCATTTAAATAAATGGAAGAAGTCATGTCATCTTCTCTCCGGGTTTTGTGATGAAAAGAATTTGAATTCGAAGATCATAAAGAAAAATGAAAGTTTGGGAAAGTCCTTTTATTCCCTCTCATTTAACTTTCAAAAAGTTTCGAATTCACTCACTTTCAGTCAATCAATCAAACAATCAACCAAAACTATCTGTTTGTTTATAACATTCCAAAATTTAGAATTTTGGGATGTTACATCCATGGTATGCTGATTATGCTAATTACATTGTTGCTAAATTTATACCACCTAGTTTCACATACCAGCAAAAGAAAAGTTTTTCTATAATTTAAGACATTACTTTTGGGATGACCCACACCATTATAAAGGAGTAGATGGTGTTATTAGACATTGTGTACCTGAGCATGAATAGGAACAAATCTTATGCAAGTGTCACTTCGAGGCCTACAGAGGACACCATGCTGGAGATAGAACTGCACACAAGGTATTACAATCCGGTGTTTATTGGTCTACTATCTTCAAGGATGCTCGCAAGTATGTCTTGTCTTGTGATGAATATCAAATAATTGGCAATATTAGTAGACGTCAGGAAATGCCTATGAATTATTCACTTGTTATTGAACCATTTGATGTTTGGGGCTTTGACTATATGGGACCTTTTCCTTCCTCTAACAGGTATACACAAATTTTAGTTGCTGTTGATTACGTTACTAAGTGGGTAGAAGCTATTCCAACTAGTAGTGCTAATCATAACACTTATATTAAAATGCTTAAAGAAGTTATTTTTCCGAGGTTTGGAGTCCCTACATATTTGATGACTGATGGTGGTTCACACTTTATTCATGGTGCTTTTCGTAAAATGCTTGCTAAGTATGATGTCAACCATAGAATTGCATCTCCTTATCATCCTCAGTCTAGCGGTCAAGTAGAATTGAGCAATGGAGAAACTAAATTAATCTTGCAAAAGACTATTAATAGATCTAGAAAGAATTGGTCAAAAAACTTGATGATGCATTATGGGATTATAGAACTGCTTATAAAAACCCTATGGGTATGTCTCCGTATAAAATGGTTTATGGAAAAGCATGTCACTTACCTCTTGAACTAGAACATAAAACTTATTGGGCAATCAAAGAGCTCAACTATGATTTCAAACTTGCCGGTGAAAAGAGGTTATTTGACATAAACTCACTTGGTGAATGGAGAACCCAAGCCTATGAGAATGCCAAGTTGTTTAAAGAAAAGGTTAGAAGATGGCATGACAAAAGGATACAAAATCGTGAATTTAATGTAGATGACCATGTCTTGCTATACAACTCTCGTTTAATATTTTTTACAAGAAAGCTTCTCTCTAAATGGGAAGGTCCTTACATTATCGAGGAGGTTTATCGTTCCGGTGCCATCAAAATCAGCAACGCCGAAGGCACTAACCCGAAGGTGGTAAACGATCAAAGAATCAAACATTATATCTCAGGTACTCCCATAAATGTTGACACCAATATTATTAATACCGTAACACCGGAGGAGTACATAAGGGAGACCTTCTAGAGCGTTTCAGACTCCGAAAAGGAATAGGTATGTGGTACAGTAAGTAAACCGACTCCAAAACTTTTCCAATAGCAATTTTACTCCATTTTGGAATATTTAAAAATTTAGGAAAATTAAAAGTAGTCCGAAGAGTGCACGAGGAGGCGACAAGCCTGGGGGGCGCGCCCTACCCCCCCTGGGCACGCCCCTGTGGCTTGTGGCCACCTCGTGTGCCCTCCGGACTCCTTTTTCTTGTGGAACAATTCTTTTGGTCGGTAAAAACTCGTTATATAATCTCCTGAAGGTTTTACCTCCGTACTACGGCAACATCTTCTGCTCTTGTTTTGAGCTGTTTTTCCTGACAGATCCAGATCGCCATGACGTCTTCAAGCGCCCCCAAGGACAGGTTTTTCGAGAAGGTCATCAACCCTTACCTCGCGGAGGTGCTGCAACACCCTCAAACCATTGATATGCGTGAGAGGGTGCTGCACATCCGCGATGTTGAAGGGCCAAAGAAGACTGGAAGCATGGAGACAAGACTCGAAGCAATGGAGCAGCAAGTCTTAAAGTGCCAAGGGATGGTGGAACGCGGGCTCAATGCCAATCACTCCATGGTCACGGAATTTACCCATGACAACAAGTTGGAGGCCAAGAACATCGGAGAGGCCATCTTCAAGCTTCACGAGAAAATCGAGCATCCTCAAGCTCAGATCTATGACCTGCAAAACCAAAACTATGAGTATGAATACAGGTTTAAGAGGATGAGTTTGGCTGCAGATTTGAGGATCTGGGAGACCCGTTCATCTTTCTATGATGGTGAGCCTATACCCTGGAAGATGGAGGAGAAATATACAACATCATCAACACCGTCACCACCACCTCCGAAGAAAGAGATCTAAATACATGGGTATGGGCACTCCCCTTGGCAACTGCCAAGCTTGGGGGAGGTGCCCCGGTATCGTATCACCATCACATCTTTACCTTTATCGTTTTTCTTAATTCGATCCTTTTGGTTATATCTTGATCTAGTAGAGTAAAAGTTTTTAGTATGATCTAGCTTTGAGTTTTGCTTTGAGATCTATCTATGTAATCGAGTCTGTGGGTTATATAATAAAGAGTAGTTTTGAGTTGAGGGCTTTGTTTTCTTGCTTTGATCTTGAGGGAATAATAAAAAGAAAGAATAAAAAGAAAGAATAAAAAGAAATAAAAAGATCATATAATGATCTTATGGAGAGTGATGACTTCACATATAAAGAGTATGATGAATAAAATTTGTTGAGAGTTGACAAGCATAGTTTTGTTCATTGTTGCAATTAATAGTAAGTAATAAAGAAAGAGAGGTTTCACACACACACACACACACACACATATATATATATATATATATATATATTATATTGGACATCTTTTGTGATTAGAAGTTATATTATCATGGATCCTCGAACATGTTGAGCTTGCTTTCCCTCTTATGCTAGCCAAATCTTTTGCACCAAGTAGAGATACTACTTGTGCTTCGAAACATCCCTTAAACCAGTTTTGCCATGAGAGTCCACCATACCTAATTATGGATTGAGTAAGATCCTTCAAGTAAGTTGTCATCGGTGCAAGCAATACAAATTGCTCTCTAAATATGTATGAGCTTTTAGTGTGGGGAAAATAAGCTTTATACGAACTTGTGATATGGAAGAAATAAAAGTGACGGACTGCATAATAAAGTTCTTTATCACAAGTGGTAATATAAAGTGATGTTCTTTTGCATTAAGATTTTGTGCATCCAACCATAAAAGCGCATGACAACCTCTGCTTCCCTTTGCGAAGGGCCTATCTTCCAAGAGTCATGGTGATCTTCACCTTTCCTTTTTATACTTTTTCCTTTTGGCAAGTACTTTATGTTGGAGAAAGATCCAGATATATATATCCACTCGGATGTAGGTTATCATAAAGTATTATTGTTGACATTACCCTTGATGTAAAAGGTTGGGAGGCGAAACTATAAGCCCCTATCTTTCTCTGTGTCCAATTTGGACTTTGAACTCATTAGTATCACGTGAGTGTTAGCAATTATGAAAGACTAAAAGATAATTGAGTATGTGAACTTGCCATAAAGCTCTTACATTGACTCTTTCCGATATTATGATAAATTGCAATTGCTTCAATGACTGAGATCATAGTTTGTTAGTTTTGAATGAAGTTTCCGATTCATACTTTACCTTGTGAACGAATTGTTGCTTTAGCATAATAAATTATATGACAATATATGTTGCTGTTCTAAAGATGATCATGATGCCCTCATGTCCGTATTTTATTTTATTGACACCTCTATCTCTAAACATGTGGAGATATTTATCGATTTCGGCTTTCGCTTGAGGACAAGCGAGGTCTAAGCTTGGGGAAGTTGATACGTCCATTTTGCATCATGCTTTTATATTGATATTTATAGCATTATGGGTTGTTATTACACATTATAGTACAACACTTATGCATTATCTCTCTTATTTTACAAGGTTTGCATAAAGAGGGAGAATGCCGGCAGCTGGACTTCTGGACCGGAAAGGAGCAAATCTGATAGACCTATTCTGCACAACTCCAAAAGTCCTGAAAATTTGCGGAGAATTATTTTGGAATATATAAAATATATCGGGTGAAGAAAATGCCAGAGGGGACCCGCCAGGAGGCCACAAGCCTGGGGGCGCACCCTACCCCCTAGGCATGCCACTATGGCTTGTGGGCCCTCGGCAGGCCTCTGCTGTCCATCTTCTTCTATATGGAGGGTTTTCAGGATGAAGCACCGCCGTCTCGAGGCGGAACCTGGGCAGAACCAATCTAAGGCTCCGGAGGAGCTGTTACTGCTGGGGAAACTTCCCTCACGGAGGGGGAAATTGAAGCCATCATCATCACCAACGATCCTCTCATCGAGAGGGGGTCAATCTCCATCAACATCTTCACCAGCACCATCTCCTCTCATACCCTAGTTCATCTCTTGTATCTGATCTTTATCTCAAAACCTCAGATTGGTACTTGTGCGTTGCTAGTAGTGTTGATTACTCCTTGTAGTTGATGCTAGTTGGTTTATTCGGTGGGAGATCGTATGTTCAGATCCTTAATGCTATTTAATACCCCTCTGCTTATGAACATGAATATGCTTTGTGAGTAGTTATGTTTGTTCCCGAGGACATCGGAGAAGTCTTGTTATAAGTAATCATGTGAATTTGGTATTTGTTCGATATTTTGATGAGATGTATGTTGTCTCTCCACTAGTGGTGTTATGTGAACGTCGACTACATGACACTTCACCATGATTTGGGCCTAGGGGAAGGCATTGGGAAGCAATAAGTAGATGATGGGTTGCTAGAGTGACAGAAGCTTAAACCCTAGTTTATGCGTTGCTTCGTAAGGGGCTGATTTGGATCCACATGTTTCATGCTATGGTTAGATTTATCTTAATTCTTGTTTCGTAGTTGCGGATGCTTGCGAGAGGGGTTAATCATAAGTGGGAGGCCTGTCCAAATAAGTACAACACCCAAGCACCGGTCCACGCACATATCAAATTATCAAAGTAACGAACGTGAATCATATGAGCATGATGAAAACTAACTTGACAAAAATTCCCATGTGTTCTCGGGAGCGCTTTGCTTTATATAAGAGTTCGTCTAGGCTTGTCCTTTGCTACAAAAAGGATTGGGCCACCTTGATGCACCTTAGTTACTTTTGTTACTTGTTACCCGTTACGAATTATCTTATCACACAACTATCTGTTATCGATAATTTCAGTGCTTGCAGAGAATACCTTGTTGAAAACCGCTTGTCATTTCCTTCTGCTCCTCGTTGGGTTCGACACTCTTACTTACCGAAAGGACTACGATAGATTCCCTATACTGGTGGGTCATTGATAGGTCTCCAACGTATCTATAATTTTTTATTGTTCCATGCTATATTATATTCTGTTTTGGATGATTAATGGGATTTATTATACACATTTATATTATTTTTGGGACTAACCTATTAACCGGAGGCCCAGCCCAAATTGCTATTTTTTTTGCCTATTTCAGTGTTTCGAAGGAAAAGGATATCAAACGGAGTCCAAACGGAATGAAACCTTCGGGAACGTGATTTTTGGAACAAACGTGATCCAGAGGACTTGGAGTCTACGTAAAGCAATCAATGAGGAGAGCACGAGGTAGGGGGGCGCGCCCACCTCTCCCAGGCGCGCCCTCCACCCTCATGGGGCCCATGTGGCTCCACCGACGTACTTCTTCATCCTATATATATGTACGTACCCCCAAACCATCAGAGGCATCCACGAAAACCTAATTCCACTGCCACAACCTTCTGTACCCGTGAGATCCCATCTTGGGGCCTTTTCCGGCGTCCTGCCGGAGGGGGCATTGATCACGGAGGGCTTCTACATCAACACCATAGCCTCTCCGATGATGTGTGAGTAGTTTACCTCAGACCTTCGGGTTCATAGTTATTAGCTAGATGGCTTCTTCTCTCTCTTTGGATCTCAATACAGAGTTCTCCTCAATCTTCTTGGAGATCTATTTGATGTAATCTTCTTTTGCGGTGTGTTTGTCGAGACCGATGAATTGTGGGTTTATGATCAAGTTAATCTATGAACAAATATTTGAATCTCCTCTGAATTCTTTTATGTATGATTGGTTATCTTTGCAAGTCTCTTCGAATTATCAGTTTGGTTTGGCCTACTAGATTGATCTTTCTTGCAATGGGAGGAGTGCTTAGCTTTGGGTTCAATCTTGCGGTGTCCTTTCCCAGTGACAGCAGGGGCAGCGAGGCACGTATTGTATTGTTGCCATCGAGGATAAAACAATGGGGTTTATATCATTTTGCATGAGTTTATCCCTCTACACCATGTCATCTTGCTTAAAGCATTACTCTATTCTTTTGAACTTAATACTCTAGATGCATGCTGGATAGCGGTCGATGTGTGGAGTAGTAGTAGTAGATGCAGAATCTTTTCGGTCTACTTGTCATGGGCATGATGCCTATATTCATGATCATACCAAGATATTCTCATAACTATGCTCAATTCTATCAATTGCTCGACAGTAATTTGTTCACCCACCGTAATACTTATGCTCTTGAGAGAAGCCACTAGTGAAACCTATGGCCCCCGGCTCTATTCTCCATCATATTAATCTTCCAACACTTAGCTATTTCTATTGCCGTTTATTTTACTTTGCATCTTTATTTCTCTTTATCATAAAACTACCAAAAATATTATCTTATCATATCTATCAGATCTCACTCTCGTAAGTGACCGTGAAGGGATTGACAACTGATATGTCTCCAACGTATCTATAATTTTTTATTGTTCCATGCTATATTATATTCTGTTTTGGATGATTAATGGGCTTTATTATACACATTTATATTATTTTTGGGACTAACCTATTAACCGGAGGCCCAACCCAAATTGTTGTTCTTTTGCCTATTCCAGTGTTTCGCAGAAAAAGAATATCAAACGGAGTCCAAACGGAATGAAACCTTCGGGAACGTGATTTTCGGAACAAACTTGATCCAGAGGACTTGGAGTCTACATAAAGCAATCAACGAGGAGAGCATGAGGTAGGGGGCGCGCCTACCCCCTGGGCGCGCCCTCCTCCCTTGTGGGGCCCACGTTGCTCCACCGACATACTTCTTCCTCCTATCTATACCTACGTACCCCCAAACCATCAGAGGCATCCACGAAAACCTAATTCCACCGCCGCAACCTTCTGTACCCATGAGATCCCATCTTGGGGCCTTTTCCGGCTCCCTGCCAGAGGGGGCATTGATCACGGAGGGCTTCTACATCAACACCATAGCCTCTCCGATGATGTGTGAGTAGTTTACTTCAGACCTTCGGGTCCATAGTTATTAGCTAGATGGCTTCTTCTCTCTCTTTGGATCTCAATACATAGTTCTCCTCGATCTTCTTGGAGATCTATTTGATGTAATCTTCTTTTGCGGTGTGTTTGTCGAGACCGATGAATTGTGGGTTTATGATCAAGTTTATCTATGAACAATACTTGAATCTCCTCTGAATTCTTTTATGTATGATTGGTTATCTTTGCAAGTCTCTTCGAATTATCAGTTTGGTTCGGCCAACTAGATTGATCTTTCTTGCAATGGGAGAAGTCCTTAGCTTTGGGTTCAATCTTGCGGTGTCCTTTCCCAGTGACAGCAGGGGCAGCAAGGCACGTATTGTATTGTTGCCATCAAGGATAAAAAGATGGGGTTTATATCATATTGCATGAGTTCATCCCTCTACATCATGTCATCTTGCTTAAAGCATTACTCTGTTCTTTTCAACTTAATACTCTAGATGCATGCTGGATAGCGGTCGATGTGTGGAGTAATAGTAGTAGATGCAGAATCATTTTGGTCTACTTGTCACGGACGTGATGCCTATATACGTGATCATACCTAGATATTCTCATAACTATGCTCAATTCTATCAATTGCTCGACAGTAATTTGTTCACCCGCCGTAATACTTATGCTCTCGAGAGAAGCCACTAGTGAAACCTATGGCCCCCGGGTCTATTCTCCATCATATTAATCTTCCAACACTTAGCTATTTCTATTGCCGTTTATTTTACTTTGCATCTTTATTTCTCTTTATCATAAAAATACCAAAATATTATCTTATCATATCTATCAGATCTCACTCTCGTAAGTGACCGTGAAGGGATTGACAACCCCTTTACCGCGTTGGTTGCGAGGTTCTTATTTGTTTGTGTAGGTGTGTGGGACTCGAGCGTGGTCTCCTACTGGATTGATACCTTGGTTCTCAAAAACTGAGGGAAATACTTACGCTACTTTCCTGCATCAGCCTTTCCTCTTCAAGGGAAAACCAATGCAGTGCTCAAGAGGTAGCAGTCATCATCCATGCTATTATCTTATCCATCTTGGATGTTTTATATGCATTATTATGCTATTTTATATCATTTTTTGGGACTAACTTATTAACCTAGTGCCCAGTGTCAGTTGCTGTTTTTTTCCTTGTTTTTGTCTTTTACAAAAAATCAATACCAAATGGAGTCCAAACGGAATGAAACTTTTTGACGATTTTTCTTGGTCTAGAAGACATCTAGGAAGGTTCGGGAGGAGGCCAGAAGGTCCATGGGTGAGCCACAAGCTCACCAGGCGCGCCCTATGAGGTTGTGGGCCCCCCGTGGCTCCTAACCCTAATCTCAGCTCTATAAATACCCAAATATTCCCCGTATACCAGAAGGCACACCAAAAAATACTTTTCCGCCACCGCAAGCTTCTGTTCTCATGAGATCCCATCTTGGGGCCTTTTCCGGCACACTGCCGGGGGGATTCGATCATGGAGGGCCTCTACACCAATCGTGCTGCCCTTCCGATGATGTGTGAGTAGTTTACCACAGACCTACGGGTCTATAGGTAGTAGCTAGATGGCTTCTTCTCTCTCTTTGATATTCAATACAATGTTCTCCTTGATGTTCTTGGAGATCTATTCGATGTAATCTTCTTTTGCAGTGCGTTTGCTGAGATCCGATGAATTGTGGATTTATGATAAGATTTATCTATAAATATTATTTGAGTCTTCTCTAAACTCTTTTATGCATGATTAAGATAGCTTTGTATTTCTCTCCGATCTATTGATTTGGTTTGGCCAACTAGATTGATTTTTCTTGCAATGGGAGAGGTGCTTTGTAATGGGTTCAATCTTGCGCTGCTCAATCCCAGTGACAGAAGCGGACATGACACATGTTTGTATTGTTGCCATTAAGGATAAAAAGGTGGGGTTTATTTCATAATGATTGGATATATCCCTCTACATCATGTCATCTTGCTTAAGGCGTTACTCCGTTCTTGTTAACTTAATACACTAGATGCATGCTAGATAGCGGTCGATGTGTGGAGTAATAGTAGTACATGCAGGCAGGAGTCAGTCTACTTTTCACGGACGTGATTCCTATATTCATGATCATTGCCTTAGATATCGTCATAACTTTGCGCTTTTCTATCAATTGCTCAATAGTAATTTGTTTACCCACCGTATGCGTTCTTTCAAGAGAGAATCCTCTAGTGAAAACTATGGCCCTCGGGTCTATTCTTATCATATTATTTTCAGATCTATAAAATCAAAAAAACCCAAAAATACCTTGCTGCAATTTATTTATATTTACTTTATTTTGCATTTTTATTTATCTTTTATACCTCTCTCTATCAGATCTCATCCTTGCAATTAACCGTGAAGGGATTGACAACCCCTTTTATCACATTGGGTGCAAGTATTTGTTTGTTTGTGTAGGTGCAACCATTGGAGACTTGTGTGTTCCTCCTACTGGATTGATACCTTGGTTCTCAAACTGAGGGAAATACTTATCTCTACTTTGCTGCATCACCCTTTCCTCTTCAAGGTAAAAACCAACGCAAGCTCAAGAAGTAGCACACACGTGTAGCCATGTCCCCGTCGCCACGCTGAACCGTTGCATGTCGAAGAGTCGGAGCGGCCTGTATTACGTGGGTTGGGGCATGCGCTGGAGAACGTCGTTGTGTGGCGTCGCGGTTGGAAGCCGTCCTCACCCTAGTTGTTCGTGACTTGATTTTGCCGATGGCTGCTTCTTGTTCCCCCTGTGTTGATCCATCTCTGTTCTTCTCTTCTATTACTTGCGAAGAAATCCACTGGAAGAGGATGTCAAGATACTCGTCGTGCCAGGGTTGCGGCCGCTTCAGGTTGGTGCAGGAGGTCGAGGTTGCGGGACCACATGCCGGTTGGAGACATGCACCGCCCTGCCGCTCTACAGGGTGAGGCCTGCTCGCGCCATGCGCAGGAGGGTGTGCCCTACCGCGGATGAGCCCTAGCATGAAATCTCTCCTCAAGAGAGCGTGTTGATAACATGTTAAAGTTAAAAGAAATGAATGATGGAACAACACTTGATTTCATTGATGATTGTGTCTACTTCCTTCTCTCCGGTTAAAAGGCTTGTCTCAAAAATTTCAGATTTCCATTATAGTCCGCTTACTTTAGGTCCAATTGAGTTGAAGTGCTTTGAGTATCACACCATATTTTATTCATAAAGATAAAAGAGATCGATTAGTGGTCAAGCATGCATATTATTTTAGGGTTTGTTTAGGGAATCGAATATGTTAAAAATATTTTAGTGTTTGTTTAGGGAATCTAGATGTGCCTTAATTATTGCACATCTAAGAGAAACTCCAACGCTGACCCAAGAGGACGCGTGCTATGTCCGGTTTTCGTCCGTTTGGATCGGTTGCCCGCTCGGTGTCCGCCCTCTTCTTGTTTTGGACCGACCGTGCGCCCAAATCGCATGACCCATTTTATGTCCATGCATAAATTAAAAAGGGCCCCGGCCATAGATCATGCCAGCGGTCATGCCATCGCCCAAAGTTCATGCCGGCGCTATGCCAGCGGCCGGCATACAATGACAGCCTCCAAAAAACCCACCACAAAGTTCATGATGGCACACATGCCAGCGCCCGGCACGCATGCCAGCACACAAAAAGGGGCGGAAATTCGATAACGCCATCTCGGTCGTGGTCATGCCAACACACTTGTTGGCACACAAAATGGGATGGCTCTCTCCGCCATAGATCACCTGTCGTCGAACTTGAGCATGTCGGCCTGCATCTCAAACCATGGCCACTTCCTCAGTGACACGGTGTTCAGGTCCACCTTCATGATCTCCACCCCTGTCATCATGCTAGCCAATTCCACTTCTTTTGCCTTGGTCTTGGCATTGGCGGCCTCAATCTCGAGCATGTTGGCTTGCTTCTCTGCCTCCATCTCAAGCATCTTGGCTTGCTTCTCTGCATTGAGCTCAACTCCTCCTTGATAAGTCTCCAACGTATCTATAATTTTTTTTATTGTTTCATGGTGCTATATTATCATTCTTGGATGTTTTAAAATCATTTTATAGCAACTTTATATCATTTTTTGGGACTAACCTATTGACATAGTGCCCAGTGTCAGTTGTTGTTTTTTGCTTGTTTTTTACTTCCCGGAAAATCAATACCAAACGGACTCCAAACACAGCGAAACTTTTGGTGATTTTTTCTGGACCAGAAGACACCTGTTGGGCCAAGAAACTACCTTAGGGGAGCTCCGAGGGGAGCACAACCCACCAGGGCACGCCTGGGGGCCCAGGCGCGCCCAGGTGGGTTGTGCCCACCTCGTTGGCCTCCCGCACCGCCTCTTTGCTCTATAAATACCCCAATACTCCAGAAACCCTAGGGGAGTCAACGAAAATCAATTCCAGCCGCCGCAAGTTCCAGAACCACCATATCCGATCTAGACACCATCACGGAGGGGTTCATCATCCTCATTGATGCCTCTCTGATGATGCGTGAGTAGTTCATTGTAGACCTACGGGTCCGGTAGTTAGTAGCTAGATGGCTTCCTCTCTCTCTTTTGATTCTCAATACAACGGTCTCTTGGAGATCTATTTGATGCAACTCTTTTTGCGGTGTGTTTGTTGGGATCCGATGAACTTTGAGTTTATGGTCAGAGCTATGTTTTTATCCATGAAAGTTATTTGAGTTTCTTTGATCTCTTATATGCATGATTACTTATAGCCTCGTATTTCTTCTTCGAATCTTTGGTTTAGTTAGGCCAACTAGATCAATTTTTCTTGCCATGGGAAGAGGTGCTTTGTGATGGGTTCGGTCGTGCGGTGTTCTTTCCCAGTGACAGAAGGGGCAACAAGACACGTATTGATCATTGCTATTAAGGATAACAAGACGGGGTCTATTTCTACATAAATAGATCTTGTCTACATCATGTCATCCTTCTTATTGCATTACTTCGTTTCTCCATGAACTTAATACACTAGATGCATGCTGGATAGCGGTCGATGTGTGGAGTAATAGTAGTAGATGCAGGCAGGAGCCGGTCTACTAATCTTGGACGTGATGCCTATATAATGATCATTGCCTGGATATCGTCATGATTATTTGAAGTTCTATCAATTGCCCAACAGTAATTTGTTTACCCGCCGTATGCTATTTTTCTCGAGAGAAGCCACTAGTGAAATCTACGGCGCCTGGGTCTCTTCTTTATTATAATTTCCTTCACGATCTATTTTTACTTGCTTTTATTTTCAGATCTATTAAACCAAAAATACAAAAATACCTTGCTGCAACTTACCGTTATTTATTTTATCTTGTGTTCCCGCGAGATCTATTTATCCAATCTACTACAATTTTACCTGTCTTTTTACCCGTGAGGGATTGACAACCCCTCTCTTACGTCGGGTTGCAAGTATTTGTTCTTTGTGTGCAGGAGCTGTTTACATGGTGTTGCATGGTTCTCCTACTGGTTCGATAACCTTGTCTCATCACTGAGGGAAATACCTACCGTAGTTGTGCTGCATCATCCCTTCCTCTTTGGGGAAATACCGACGTAGTTCAAGCCACATCAAAAGGAATTTCTGGCTCCGTTGCCGGGGAGACATCATCAACATCCACCAAGTTCCTAATCCCAAATCTCATCTCCTTGCAATTTACATTATTTTCCATTTGCCTCTTGTTTTCCTCTCCCCACTTCACAAACATTTGCCGTTTTATTCGCCCTCTTTTTCGTTCGCCGTTTTCTCGTTGGATCTGTTTTTGAGTGCAATCTTGTTGCGTAGTCACAATGACTCAAGAGAACACCAAGTTGTGTGATTTCTCCAATACCAACAACAATGATTTTATTAGTACTCTGATTGCTCCTCTCGCCACTAGTGCGGAGTCTTGTGATATTAATGCCGCTTTGCTGAATCTTGTTATGAAATTTCAATTTTTGGGTACTCCTAATGAGGATGCCGCATCCCATCTTAACACATTCATGGAAATATGCGATATGCAAAAGAAAAAATATGTGAAGAATGATATTGTGAAGTTGAAATTATTTCCGTTTTCTTTGCGAGATCGTGCACAAATTTGGTTTTTTTCTTTGCTTCGCAATAGTATCAATTCTTGGGATAAGTGCAAGGATGCTTTTATTACTGAGTATTTTTCGCCCGCAAAAATTATTTCCCTTAGGACGCAAATCATGAATTTTAAGCAACTTGAGCATGAACATGTTGCACAATCTTGGGGAAGAATGAAATTGATGCTTAGCAATTGTCCTACTCATGGTTTAAATCTTTGGATGATCATACAAAAAATTCATGCGGGATTGAATTTTGTTTCTAGAAATCTTTTAGGTCCCGCCGCGGGGGGTACTTTTTATGGAAATTACTTTGGGTGAAGCTACTAAATTGCTTGATAATATTATGGCAAATTATTCACAATGGCATACCGAAAGAGCTCCTACTAGTATAAAAGTTAATTCTGTTGAAGAAATTTCTTCTTTGAGTGAAAAAGTTGATGCTCTTATGAAGTTGGTTGCCAATAAAAGTGCTCCTATTGATTTTAATGATGTGCCTTTGTCTACTTTGATTGAGCAAAATAGTGATGATGTAGATGTGAATTTTATCTCGCGAAACAATTTCAATAACAATGCTTATAGAGGTAACTATAATCCTAGGCTTTTTCCTAGTAATTCCTCTAATAATTATGGTAATTCCTATGGCAATCCTTCTTATAATAATAATAGGAACACATCTGATCTTGAGAATAATATCAAAGAATTTATCAATACTCAAAAAGTTTCAATGCTACGATAGAAGAAAAGCTGAATAAGATTGATGATATGTCTAGAAGTATTGATAGAATTTATCATGATGTAGAAAATATCAAGATGAAAATTTTTGTGCCTAAGGTTGAAGAATTAATTAAAGCTTTATATGTTTCTATGGATGAAAGTAAGAAAAGAACCGCTATGCTTAGAGCTAGAAGAGAATTTTTAGAAAAAGCATTTTGTAGTGATTGCTTTCATAAAAGTGCTGAAAATCTTAAAATGATTGGTGTTTCTTCTATTGATTACTTGTTTAGTAAAATTAATATTGATGATAAAGGGACTGAAGAAGAGTCAACTTTAGCTAGAAGGCGTCCCGATGATTCGGAGGGTGAAAATCTTGTTGAGGAAATAGATAAAAGTGGGTTTGAAGAGGTCAATACTTTAACTAGTGATGTACCCACTCTTTTGGATTACAAAGACTTTAATTATGATAGTTTCTCTTTGATTGATTGTATTTCTTTGTTTCAATCCATTAAAAAGTCACCCCATGCTTATGAACAAAATAAATCTTTTACTAAACATATTGTTGATGCTTTGATGAAAGCTTTGGAAGAAAAGTTGGAATTAGAGATTTCAATTCCTAGAAAATTACATGATGAATGGGAACCTACCATCAAAGTCAAGATTAAAAATTATGAGTGTTTTGCTTTATGTGACTTGGGTGCTAGTGTTTCTACAATTCCGAAATCTTTATGTGATGTGCTTGGTCTTACCGATATTGAAGAATGTTCTTTAAATTTGCACTTGGCTGATTCTACCATTAAAAAGCCTTTAGGAAGAATTAATGATGTTCTTATTCATGCAAATAGGAATTATGTGCCCATATATTTTATTGTTCTTGATATTTATTGCAATCTGTCTTGTCCAATTATCCTTGGTAGACCGTTCTTACGTACTATTGGTGTCGTGTTTGATTGAAAGAAGGCAATATTAGAATTTCCACTAAGGAAGGGTATGGAACACTTCCCTAGAACAAGAATTATGCCACCATATGAATCAATCATGAGGGCATCTAATGGATCTATAAAAAAAGATGACAACACTTAGATCCTTGGATTATGCCTAGCTAGGGGGTAAAACGATAGCGCTTGTTGGGAGGTAAACCAATGAATAAAAATTATTTTTGTTTTTTTCTTTCTGTTTTTGAGTGTTTGCACAATTATGCTACTGGTATGATTGTGTTTTTTATGTATTAATTAGTGTTTGGGCCAAGTAAAGCCTTTGGGATCATGTTGGGTGATAGTTGATTTGATCTTGTTGGAAAAAACAGAAACTTTTGCGTCCAGAAAAATAATTTTAAAAAATCACAGAATTGATGAATGCTTCTGAATTTTTTACACAAGATTGATACAAATTGCCCACGTTGTCCTAAGTTTTCAGAATTTTTGGAGTTACAGAATTATTCGAAGTTTTCAGATTGCTACAGACTGTTCTGGTTTTGACAGATTCTGTTTTCTTTGCGTTGTGTGCTTATTTTGACTGATCTATGGACTCTTTCAGGTGGTTTGAGCCATAGCAAATTTGGAATACAATAGATATAATGCAAAAATAAAATATGAATGGGTTTTGATAACCCACAAGTATAGGGGATCAGTTGTAGCCTCTTTCGATAAGTAAGAGTGTCGAACCCAACGAGGAGCTAAAGGCAGAACAAATATTCCCTCAAGTTCTATCAACCACCGATACAACTCTACGCACGCTTAACGTTCGCCTTACCTAAAACAAGTATGAAACTATAAGTACTTTGTAGGTGTTGTAGGGATAGGTTTGCAAGATAATAAAGAGCACGTAAATAAAAACTAGGGGTTGTTTAGATAAAGAAACAACTAAGTTCGTTTTAGTAGAGATCTTTTTGTCACAAGAAAGTTATTTGTCCTTAGGCAATCGATAACTAGACCGGTAATCATTATTGCAATTTTATATGAGGGAGAGGCATAAGCTAACAAACTTTCTCTTCTTGGATCATATGCACTTATGATTGGAACTCTAGCAAACATCCGTAACTACTAAAGATCATTAAGGTAAAATCAACCATAACATTAAAGTATCAAGTCCTCTTTATTCCCATACGCCATAACCCACTTATCCGTGTTTGTGTTTCTATCACTCACGCAACACAGACAATAAGCAAACCATGAACATATTGCAAACCCTATAGCGGGGATATCCCTCACGGTTGTGCGCCACGGAGAGCACCATAGGACAAGACCAATAATAAAACATGCAACTCAACCCAATCACGATCATCAATCAACCCATAGGACAAAACGGATCTACTCAGACATCATAGGATAGCCATACATCATTGGGAAATAATATCTAGCGTTGAGCACCATGATTAAGTAGAGATTACAGCGGGGAGAAGAGGTGTTACACCGCTGCATAGAGGGGGAGAGAGTTGGTGATGATGGCGGCAAAGTTGTTGGTGTAGATTCCCGTCACGATGATGGTCCCGGTGGCGTTCTAGTGCCACCGGGAGAGAGGGGGAGAGAGCCCCCTCCTTCTTTTTCTTCCTTGACCTCCTCCCTAGATGGGAGAAGGATTTCCCCTCTGGTCCATGGACTACATGGCGGCAGAGGGGCGAGAGCCCCTCCGAGATTGGATCTCTCTCTCTCTCTCTCTCTCTCTCTCTCTCTCTCTCTCTCTTTGTTTCCTTCTCTTTCTACACTCACAGATTTTGCCGTTTCACCGTTTCTTAAATTCCCGGAGATCCGTAACTCCGATTGGACTGAAATTTTAACATGATTTTTTTCCGAATACTAGTTTTCTTGCGGCAAAAGAAGGGCACCAACCGCCTTACGGGGTGACCACAAGGGTCCAGGGCGCGCCCCCACCATTGTGGGTCCCTCGGGCATCGTCTCGCGTTGATTATTTTCCCCAAAAATCACATATATTCCAAAAAAAATCTCCGTAAGTTTTTATCACGTTTGGACTTCGTCTGATATGGATTTTCTGCGAAACCAAAAAACATGCAACAAACAAGAACTGGCACTGGCCACTATATCAATATGTTAGTCCCAAAAATAGTATAAAAAGTTGCCAAAAGTATATGAAAGTTGTAGAATATTGGCATGAAACAATCAAAAATTATAGATACGACAGAGACATGTCAGCATCCCCAAGCTTAATTCATGCTCGTCCTCGAGTAGGTAAATGATAAAAAAGATAATTTTTTACGTGGAATGCTACCTAGCATAATCTTGATCACATAATCTAGTCATGGCATGAATATTAAGACACGAGTGATTCAAAGCAATAGTCTATCATTTGACATTAAGACAACAATACTTCAAGCATACTAATAAAGCAATCACGTCTTCTCAAAATAACATGGCCAAAGAGAGTTATCCCTACAAAATCATATAGTCTGGCTATGCTCCATCTTCACCACAAAGTATTTCATCATGCACAACCCCAATGACAAGCCAAGCAATAGTTTCATACTTTTAATGTTCTCAAGCATTTTCAACTTTCACCCAATACATGAGCATGAGCCATGGATATAGCACTACAGGTGGACTAGAAGGTGGTTGTGAGGAGAAGACAAAAAGGGAGAAAGTCTCACATCAACTAGGCAAATTAATGGGCTATGGAGATGTCCATCAATCGATATCGATGCAAGTGAGTTGGATTGCCATGCAACGGATGCACTAGAGCTATAAGTGTATGAAAGCTCAAATTGAAAACGAAGTGGGTGTGCATCCAACTTGCTTGCTGATGAATACCTCGGGCATTTGAGGAAGCCCATCATCAGAATATACAAGCCAAGTTCTATAATGAAAGATTCCCACTAGTATATGAAAGTGACAACATACGAGACTCTCTTTATGAAGAAGATGGTGCTACTTCGAAGCACAAGTGTGGTAAAAGGATAGTAGCATTGCGCCTTCTCTCTTTTTCTCTCTTTTTTTGTATTTTTTTGGGGCTCTCTCTTATTTTGGCCTTTTTTTCGTCTAGAGTCTCATCCCGACTTGTGGGGGAATCATAGTCTCCATCATCCTTTCCTCACTAGGGCAATGCTCTAATAATGATGATCATCACACTTTTATTTACTTACAACTCAATATTACAACTCGATATCTAGAACAAAGTATGACTATATATGAATGCCTCTGGCAGTGTACCAGGATGTGCAATGATCTAGCATAGCAAAAGATATCAAAAAACGGACAAGCCATGATAATATCATGCTAGCTACCTTACGATCATGCAAAGCAATATGACTCAAGTCATGTATATGATGATGATGGAAGTTGCATGGCAATATATCTCGGAATGGCTATGGAAATGCCATGATATATATGTATGGTGGTTGTTTTGAGGAAGAGTATATGGTGGGTTTATTGCACCGGCGAAAGTTGCGCGGTACTAGAGAGGCTAGCAATGGTGGAAGGGTGAGAGTGCGTATAATCCGTTGACTCAACATTAGTCATATAAAACTCACATACTTATTGCAAAAATCTATTAGTTATCAAAACAAAGTACTATACGCATGCTCCTAGGGGGATAGATTGGTAGGAAAAGACAATCACTCGTCCCCGACCGCCACTCATAAGGAAGGCAGTCAAAAATAAATCATGCTCTGACTTCATCACATAACAGTTTACCATATGTGCATGCTTCGGGAATAACAAAGCTTAAACAAGTATTTCTACCAGTCTCGTTCACTAGCATGACTCTAATATCACCATATTTATATCACAAAACAAATGCAAGGAATCAAACATATCATATTCAGTGATCTACAAGTTTTATATAGTATTTTATGACTAACCATGTGAATGACCAATTCCTGTTAACTCTCTAAATAGATAGTATAAGTGAAGCAAGAGAATTTAATTCTTTCTACAAAAAATAGGCCCATGTGTTGGGGAACGTAGTAATTTCAAAAATTTCCTACGCACACGCAAGATCATGGTGATGCATAGCAACGAGAGGGGAGAGTGTGTCCAGGTACCCTCGTGAGACCGAAGCGAAGCGTTAGCACAACGCTGTTGATGTAGTCGTACGTCTTCACGATCCGACCGATCAAGTACCGAACGCACGGCACCTCCGAGTTCAGCACACGTTCAACTCGATGATGTCCCTCGAACTCCGATCCAGCCGAGCTTTGAGGGAGAGTTCCATCAGCACGACGGCGTGATGACGATGATGATGTTCTACCGTCACAGGGCTTCGCCTAAGTACCACTACGATATGACCAAGGTGGATTATGGTGGAGGGGGGCACTGCACACGGCTAAGAGATCCAAGGGATCAATTGTTGTGTCTATGGGGTGCCCCCTGGCCACGTATATAAAGGAGTGGAGGAGGGGGGAGAGGGTCGGGCCCTATGCCGTGCCCTGGAGGAGTCCTACTCCCACCGGGAGTAGGATTCCCCCCTTCCAAGTAGTAGGAGTAGGAGTCAAGGAAAGAGAAGAGAGAAGAGAAGGAAGGAGGGGGCGCAGCCCCTCCCCCTAGTCCAATTCGGACTAGGCCTTGGGGGGCGCGCAGCCTCTCCTCTCTCTTTCCCCTAAAGCCCAATAAGGCCCATATACTCCCCGGTGAATTCCCGTAACTCTCCGGTACTCCGAAAAATACCCGAATCACTCGGAACCTTTTCGATGTCCGAACATAGTCGTCCAATATATCGATCTTTACGTCTCGACCATTTCGAGACTCCTCGTCATGTCCCCGATCTCATCCGGGACTTCGAACTACCTTCGGTACATCAAAACACATAAACTTATAATATAACCGTCATCGAACTTTAACCGTGTGGACCCTACGGGTTCGAGAACTATGTAGACATGACCGAGACACGTCTCCAGCCAATAACCAATAGCGGAACCTAGATGCTCATATTGGCTCCCACATATTCTATGAAGATCTTTATCGGTCAAACCGCATAACAAAATACGTTGTTCCCTTTGTCATCGGTATGTTACTTGCCCGAGATCGATCGTCGGTATCTCAATACCTAGTTCAATCTCGTTACCGGCAAGTCTCTTTACTCGTTCCGTAATACATCATCCTGCAAATAATTCATTAGTTGCAATGCTTGCAAGGCTTATAGTGATGTGCATTACTGAGTGGGCCCAGAGATACCTCTCCGACAATTGGAGTGAAAAATCCTAATCTCGAAATACGCCAACCCAACAAGTACCTTCTGAGACACCTATATAGCACCTTTATAATCACCCAGTTACGTTGTGTTGTTTGGTAGCACACAAAGTGTTCCTCCGGTAAACGGGAGTTGCATAATCTCATAGTCATAGGAACATGTATAAGTCATGAAGAAAACAATAGCAACATACTAAACGATCAAGGGCTAAGCTAACAGAATGGGTCAAGTCAATCACATCATTCTCCTAATGATGTGATCCCGTTAATCAAATGACAACTCATGTCCATGTCTAGGAAACTCAACCATCTTCGATTAACGAGCTAGTCAAGTAGAGGCATACTAGTGACACTCTGTTTGTCTATGTATTCACACATGTATTATGTTTCCGGTTAATACAATTCTAGGATGAATAATAAACATTTGTCATGAAATAAGGAAATAAATAATAACTTTATTATTGCCTCTAGGGCATATTTCCTTCAGTCTCCCACTTGCACTAGAGTCAATAATTTAGATCACATCGCCATGTGATTTAACATCAATAGTTCACATCACCATGTGATTAACACCCATAGTTCACATCATCATGTGACCAACACCCAAAGGGTTTACTAGAGTAAATAATCTAGTTCACATCGCTATGTGATTAACACCCAAAGAGTACTATGGTGTGATCATGTTTTGCTTGTGAGGGAAGTTTAGTCAATGGGTCTGCCATATTCAGATCCGTATGTATTTTGCAATTTTTTATGTCAACAATGCTCTGCACGGAGCTACTCTAGCTAATTGCTCCCACTTTCAATATGTATCTTGATCGAGACTTAGAGTCATCCAGATCGGTGTCAAAACTTGCATCAACGTAACTCTTTACGATGAACCTTTTGTCACCTCCATAATCGAGAAACATATCCTTATTCCACTAAGGATAATTTTGACCGCTGTCCAGTGATCTACTCCTAGATCACTATTGTACTCCCTTGCCAAAATCAGTGTAGGGTATACAATAGATCTGGTACACAGCATAGCATACTTTATAGAACCTATGGCTGAGGCATAGGGAATGACTTTCATTCTCTTTCTATCTTCTGTCGTGGTCGGGCTTTGAGTCTTACTCAATTTTGCACCTTGTAACACAGGCAAGAACTCTTTCTTTGATTGTTCCATTTTGAACTACTTCAAAATCTTGTCAAGGTATGTACTCATTGAAAAAACTTATCAAGTGTCTTGATCTATCTCTATAGATCTTGATGCTCAATATGTAAGCAGCTTCACCGAGGTCTTTCTTTGAAAAAAACTCCTTTCAAATACTCCTTTATGCTTTCCAGAAAATTCTACATTATTTCCGATCAACAATATGTCATTCACATATACTTATCAGAAATGTTATAGTGCTCCCACTCACTTTCTTGTAAATATAGGCTTCACCGCAAGTCTGTATAAAACTATATGCTTTGATCAACTTATCAAAGCGTATATTCCAACTCCGAGATGCTTGCACCAGTCCATAGATGGATCACTGGAGCTTGCATATTTTGTTAGCACCTTTAGGATTGACAAAACCTTCTGGTTGCATCATATACAACTCTTCTTTAATAAATCCATTAAGGAATGCAGTTTTGTTTATCCATTTGCCAGATTTCATAAAATGCGGCAATTGCTAACATGATTCGGACAGACTTAAGCATAGATATGAGTGAGAAACTCTCATCGTAGTCAACACCTTGAACTTGTCGAAAACTTTTTGCGACAATTCTAGCTTTGTAGATAGTAACACTACTATCAGCGTCGGTCTTCCTCTTGAAGATCCATTTAATCTTAATGGCTCGCCGATCATTGGGGAAGTCAATCAAAGTCCATACTTTGTTCTCATACATGGATCCCATCTCAGATTTCATGGCCTCAAGCCATTTTGCGGAATCTGGGCTCATCATTACTTCCTCATAGTTCGTAGGTTCGTTATGGTCAAGTAACATGATCTCCAAAACAGGATTACCGTACCACTCTGGTGCGGATCTTACTCTGGTTGACCTACGAGGTTCGGTAGTAACTTGATCTGAAGTTTCATGATCATCATCATTAGCTTCCTCACTAATTGGTGTAGGTGTCACAGGAACCGGTTTCTGTGATGAACTACTCTCCAATAAGGGAGCAGGTACAGTTACCTCATCAAGTTCTACTTTCCTCCCACTCACTTCTTTTGAGAGAAACTCCTTCTCTAGAAAGGATCCATTCTCAGCAACGAATATCTTGCCTTCGGATATGTGATAGAAGGTGTACCCAACATTTTATTTTGGGTATCCTATGAAGACACATTTCTCTGATTTGGGTTCGAGCTTATCAGGTTGAAGCTTTTTCACATAAGCATCACAGCCCCAAACTTTAAGAAACGACAACTTTGGTTTCTTGCCAAACCATACTTCATAAGGCGTCGTCTCAACGGATTTCGATGGTGCCCTATTTAACGTGAATGCAGGTGTCTCTAATGCATAACCCAAAATGATAGTGGTAAATCGGTAAGAGACATCATAGATTGCACTATATCCAATAAAGTACGGTTATGACGTTCGGACACACCATTATGCAGTGGTGTTCCAGGTGCCATGAGTTTGTGAAACTATTCCACATTGTTTTAATTGAAGACCAAACTCGTAACTCAAATATTTGTCTCCACGATCATATCGTAGAAACTTTATTTTCTTGTCACGATGATTTTCCACTTCACTCTGAAATTCTTTGAACTTTCAAATGTTTCAGACTTATGTTCATCAAGTAGATATACCCATATCTGCTCAAATCATCTGTGAAGGTCAGAAAATAACGATACATGCTACGAGCCTCAACACTCATCGAATCGCATACATCAGTATGTATTATTTCCAATAAGTCAGTTGCTCGCTCCATTGTTCCGGAGAACGGAGTCTTAGTCATCTTGCTCATAAGGTATGGTTCGCAAGCATCAAGTGATTCCAAAATGCCATCAGCATGGAGTTTCTTCATGCGCTTTACATCAATATGACATAAACGGCAGTGCCACAAATAAGTTGCACTATCATTATTGACTTTGCATCTTTTGGCTTCAATATTATGAATATGTGTATCACTACGATCAAGATCCAACAAACCATTTTCATTGGGTGTATGACCATAGAAGGTTTTATTCATGTAAACAGAACAACAATTATTCTCTAACTTTTAAATGAATAACGGTATTGCAATAAACATGATCAAATCATATCCATGCTCAACGCAAACACCAAATAACATTTATTTAGGTTCAACACTAATCCCGAAAGTATAGGGAGTGTGCGATGATGATCATATCAATCTTGGAACTGCTTCCAACACACATCGTCACTTCACCCTTAACTAGTTCTGTTCATTCTGTAACTCCCGTTTCGAGTTACTACTCTTAGCAACTGAACTATATCAAATACCGCGGGGTTACTATAAACAATAGTAAAGTACACATCAATAACATGTATATCAAATATACCTTTGTTCACTTTGCCATCCTTCTTATCCACCAAATACTTGGGGCAGTTCCGCTTCCAGTGACTAGTCCCTTTGCAGTATAAGCACTTAGTCTCAGGCTTAGGTCCAGACTTGGGCTTCTTCACTTGAGCAGCAACTTGCTTGCCGTTCTTCTTGAAGTTCCCCTTCTTCCCTTTGCCCTTTTCTTGAAACTAGTGGTCTTGTTAACCATGAACACTTGATTCTTTTCTTGATTTCTACCTTCGTCGATTTCAGCATCACGAAGAGCTTGGGAATCGTTTCCGTTATCCCTTGCATATTATAGCTCATCACGAAGTTCTAGCAACTTGGTGATAGTGACTAGAGAACTCTGTCAATCACTATCTTATCTGGAAGATTAACTCCCACTTGATTCAAGTGATTGTAGTACTCAGACAATCTGAGCACATGCTTACTGGTTGAGCTATTCTCCTCCATCTTGTAGGCAAAGTAATGTCAGAGGTCTCATACCTCTCGACACGGGCATGAGTATGAAATACCAATTTCAACTCTTGGAACATCTTATATGCTCCATGGCGTTCAAAACATTTTTGAAGTCCCGGTTCTAAGCCGTAAAGCATGGCACACTAAACTATCAAGTAGTTATCATACCGAGCTTTGCCAAACGTTCAAAACGTCTGCATCTGCTCCTGCAATAGGTGTGTCACCTAGCGGTGCATTAAGGACATAATTCTTCTGTGCAGCAATGAGGATAATCCTCAGATCACGGATCCAATCCGCATCATTGCTACTAACATATTTCAACTTAGTTTTCTCTAGAAATATATCAAAAATAAAACAGGGAGCTAAACGCGAGCTATTGATCTACAACATAGATATGCTGATACTACCATGACTAAGTTCATGATAAATTAAAGTTCAATTAATCATATTACTTAAAGAACTCCCACTTAGATAGACATCCCTCTAATCCTCTAAGTGATCATGTGATCCATATCAACTAAACCATGTCCGATCATCACGTGATATGGAGTAGTTTCAATGGTGAACATCACTATGTTGATCATATCTACTATATGATTCACGCTCGACCTTTCGGTCTCAATGTTTCGAGGCCATATCTGCATATGCTAGGCTCGTCAAGTTTAACCTGAGTATTCCGCGTGTGCAACTGTTTTGCACCCGTTGTATTTGAACGTAGAGCCTATCACACCCGATCATCACGTGGTGTCTCAGCACGAAGAACTTTCGCAACAGTGCATACTCAGGGAGAACACTTATACCTTGAAATTTAGTGAGAGATCATCTTATAATGCTACCGCCGATCTAAGCAAAATAAGATGCATAAAAGAAAAACATCACATGCAATCAATATTAATGATATGATATGGCCATCATCATCTTGTGCTCGTGATCTCCATCTCCGAAGCGCCATCATGATCACCATCGTTACCGGCGCGACACCTTGATCTCCATCGTACCATCGTTGTCGTCTCGCCAACTATTGCTTCTACGACTATCGCTACCGCTTAGTGATAAAGTAAAGCAATTACAGGGCGATTGCATTGCATACAATAAAGCGACAACCATATGGCTCCTGCCAGTTGCCGATAACTCGGTTACAAAACATGATCATCTCATACAATAAAATATAGCATCATGCCTTGACCATATCACATCACAACATGCCCTGCAAAAACAAGTTAGACGTCCTCTACTTTGTTGTTGCAAGTTTTACGTGGCTGCTACGGGCTGAGCAAGAACCGTTCTTACCTACGCATCGAAACCACAACGATAGTTCGTCAAGTTAATGATGTTTTAACCTTCACAGGGACCGGGCGTAGCCACACTCGGTTCAACTAAAGTTGGAGAAACTGACACCCGCCAGCCACCTATGTGCAAAGCACGTCGGTAGAACCAGTCTCGCGTATGCGTACGTGAATGTCGGTCCGGGCCGCTTCATCCAACAATACCGCCGAACCAAAGTATGACATGCTGGTAAGCAGTATGACTTGTATCGCCCACAGCTCACTTGTGTTCTACTCGTGCATATAACATCTACGCATAAAACCTGGCTCGGATGCCACTGTTGGGGAACATACTAATTTTAAAAATTTCCTACGCACACGCAAGATCATGGTGATGCATATCAACGAGAGGGGAGAGTGTGTCCACGTACCCTCGTAGACCGAAAGCGGAAGCGTTAGCACAACGCGGTTGATGTAGTCGTACGTCTTCACTATCCGACCGATCAAGTACCGAACGCACGGCACCTCCGAGTTTAGCACACGTTCAACTCGATGACGTCCCTCGAATTCCGATCCAACCGAGCTTTGAGGGAGAGTTCCGTCAGCATGACGGCGTGGTGACGATGATGATGTTCTACCATCGCAGGGCTTTGCCTAAGCACCGCTACGATATGACCGAGGTGGATTATGGTGAAGGGGGACACCCCACACGGCTAAGTGATCCAAGGGATCAATTGTTGTGTCTATGGGGTGCCCCTGTCCACGTATATAAAGGAGTGGAAGAGGGGGGAGAGGGCCGGCCCCTATGGCGTGCCCTGGAGGAGTCCTACTCCCACCGGGAGTAGGATCCCCCCCCCCCTTCCAAGTAGTAGGAGTAGGAGTCAAGAAAAGGGAAGAGAGAAGAGAAGGAAGGAGGGGGCGCAGCCCCTCCCCCTAGTCCAATTGGGACTAGGCCTTGGGGGGGTGGGGAGGGGGGCGCAGCCTCTCCTCTCTCTTTTCCTTAAAGCCCAATAAGACCCATATACTCCCCGGCGAATTCCCGTAACTCTCCGGTACTCCGAAAAATACCTGAATCACTCGGAACCTTTCCGCTATCCGAATACAGTCGTCCAATATATCGTCTTTATGTATCGACCATTTCGAGACTCCTCGTCATGTCCCCGATCTCATCCGGGACTCCGAACTACCTTCGGTACATCAATACACATAAACTCATAATATAACCGTCATCGAACTTTAAGCGTGCGGACCCTACAGGTTCGAGAACTATGTAGACATGACTGAGACACGTCTCCGGCCAATAACCAATAGCAGAACCTGGATGCTCATATTGGCTCCCACATATTCTACGAAGATCTTTATCGGTCAAACCGCATAACAACATATGTTGTTCCCTTTGTCATCTGTATGTTACTTGCCCGAGATTCGATCATCGGTATCTCAACACCTAGTTCAATCTCGTTACCGGCAAGTCTCTTTACTCGTTCCGTAATACATCATCCCGCAACTAACTCATTAGTTGCAATGCTTGCAAGGCTTATAGTGATGTGCATTACTGAGTGGGCCTAGAGATACCTCTCCGACAATTGGAGTGACAAATCCTAATCTCGAAATATGCCAACCCAACAAGTACCTTCGGAGACACCTGTAGAGCACCTTTATAATCACCCAGTTACGTTGTGACGTTTGGTAGCACACAAAGTGTTCCTCTGGTAAACGGGAGTTGCATAATCTCATAGTCATAGGAACATGTATAAGTCATGAAGAAAACAATAGCAACATACTAAATGATCAAGTGCTAAGCTAACGGAATGGGTCAAGTCAATCACATCATTATATAATGATGTGATACCGTTAATCAAATGCCAACTCATGTCCATGGCTAGGAAACTCAACCATCTTCGATTAACGAGCAAGTCCAGTAGAGGCATACTAGTGACACTCTGTTTGTCTATGTATTCACACATGTATTATGTTTACTGTTAATACAATTCTAGCATGAATACTAAAAATTTATCATGAAATAAGGAAATAAATAATAACTTTATTATTGCCTCTAGGGCATATTTCCTTCACCATGCTCTAACAAATATAAGTGAAGCAAAAGAGCATTCTACAAATGGCGGTTTTCTATGTGTAGTGAAACGGGCAATCCAAACTTCAAATGATATAAGTGAAGCACATGAAGCATTCTATAAAGCCATACTCAAAAGATATAAGTGAAGTGCAAAGAGCATTCTATAAATTAACCAAGGAGTATCTCATACCAGCATGGTGCATAAAATAAAAAGGAAAAATAAACACAAAAGACGCTCCAAGATTTACGCATATCATGTGACGAATAAAAATATAGCTCCAAGTAAAATTACCGATGATCGTTAGAAGAAAGAGGGGGTGCCTTCCGAGGCATCCCCAAGCTTAGTTGCTTGGGAGTCCTTGAATATTACCTTGGGGTGCCTGGGGCATACCCAAGCTTAGGCTCTTGCCACTCCTTATTCCTTCATCCATCGTGATCTCACCCAAAACTTTAAAACTTCAATCACACAAAACTTAAGAAAAACCTCGTGAGATCTGTTAGTATAATAAAGCAAATTACAACTTTAAGTATTGTTGCCAACCCATCCATATTTTGTTTTTGCATTGTAGCTACTGTAATATAACTTTTCCATGGCTTATACCACCCATATAATCGATAGTTTCATCAAAACGAGCAAAACAATGCATCAAAAACAGAACCTGTCTTAAACAGGACAGTCTGTAGCAATCTGAACATCTACCATACTTATGTAACTCCAAAAATTATGAAACATTAGGGAAAAAATAAACAATTTGCATAGCAGTACTGTGTAAAAAATTTAGAAACATTCGACGTTCCAGTAAAAAATGAAACTTCACGCGCTACAGACAAAGTTTCTGTTTTTGCACCGCACAAACCAGACAAGCAATCTAATCATCCTAAAGGCAAATCTTGGCACATTATTTTTATAATACAATGGATTTATACAAGGGGATAATTATTTTTGTAGAAAAGTTTATGTAATTAAGATTTACAAAGTTTCCATGGGCAGCAACAAAGTTCAAGGCATGCTCCCACTTTAACAATGCTCGTCTCTCTCACTTTCACTTTTCTTTTTGAAAAAGTTTTAGGTTCCCCTCTTTATTTTTTTGTTTTTAAACTTCATAAAAGCACTCAACATAAATAAATGACTCTCTAAAACTTCCGGGTTTCCATGGCAGCGCTTTCTTTAAAGCCATTAAGCTAGGCATATAGTGCTCAAGTAATGGATCCACCCGGATCCCAAGGTATATCAAAGCCAATTTTAATTAACAATGATTTGTGATTTAGTAGTGAGCAAAATGTAACATATATCAAGTAACAATGAAGTCTAACTCTCTTCCTATGCATCGGCAAGTCATAAAAGAACAATTCATACACATCAAGTAAAGGCCAGTACATAGCATAAGCAGTTTCTTGCAATTTTATTGTATTGGAAACATAGAGAGGCGGAGATGTAATTCCTCTCTCATAATAATTGCAAGTAGGAGCAACAAGCACATGCATATTATATTTATCAAAATCATCATGTGTGATAGTAGAACGCAATCCATCAATATAGTCCTTAATAAGCGCAAACTTCTCCGATAAAGTGTAGTTGGGAGAATTCAAGAAGATAATAGGACTATCATGCGTGGGTGCAATAGAAACAATTTCATTCTTAACATAAGGAACTATAGCAAGTTCATCTCCATCAGCATAATTCATATTGGCATCATGGCCACAAGCATAGCAAGCATCAAATTCATCAAAAAGGGATATTTCAAACGAATCAAAGGGATCATAGCAATCATCCTTCGGTAAGCACGAAGGGAAATTAAACAATGTATGAGTTGAAGATTTACTCTCATTAGAAGGTGGGCACGGGTGATCAATCCGCTCTTCCTCCTTTTGTTCTTCGCTCTCCTCGTCATCTTTTTCATCTAATGAGCTCATAGTGTCATCAATTTCTTCTTCCATAGTTTCCTGCAAAATATTAGTCTCTTCTTGGACAGCGGAGACTTTCTCAATAGACGCATCAATATCGGCATTATATTCATAATTCTCATAGCAATATTTAAGTATAACAAAATTTTCAGGCCTATAAACATCATCATCAAAAGCTTCATACTTTTCAAACAAAGACTCAATTTCATAAGCACCCTTAAAAGCAACGAATTCTTCTATTCGTTCCACATCATAGTAATCATATATACCATTAGCATAAGAATCCAAGGTTTGATTATCATTAAATTTACATGAAAAGGGAAGGTGTGGAGCCTTCATCCTAGAGCAACAAGTATAATCATATCTCTGGCATAAATTCCAAGCATACCAATGCAACATATAAATTTGATCCCATAATAGTTTCTCTTTTTGAGTCAAGCGATAATCCCTAAAGTATTCACGTTGATCCAACGTGTCTCCCATTATATAGTTGAATGGGGTTTTCTCAGGATTATTAAAGTAGTGCATGATATCTTTCACATAATGAGCATTGAGGGTTTTAGGAGGTTCCCCATCTCCATGAGTAGCAAGTACACCTAATTTTTTTGGTATTTTGTGTTCCATATCCATAACTAAAGATAGAGAACAACTTAGAACAGCAAATAAAATTTACTTAGTGATAAAGCAAACAAGCACACATGATAATATTTACCCCACGCTATTGCTCCCCGGCAACGGCGCCAGAAAAAGGTCTTGATAACCCACAAGTATAGGGATCAGTTGTAGCCTCTTTCGATAAGTAAGAATGTCAAATCCAACGCGGAGCTAAAGGTAGAACAAATATTCTCTCAAGTTCTATCGACCACTGATACAACTCTACGCACGCTTAATGTTCGCTTTACTCCGAACAAGTATTAAACTAGAAGTACTTTGTGGGTGTTGTAGGGATAGGTTTGCAAGATAATAAAGAGCACGTAAATAAAAACTAGGGGTTGTTTAGATAAAGAAACAACTAAGTTAGTTTTTGTAGAGAGCTTTTTGTCACAAGAAAGTTATTTGTCCTTAGGCAATCGATAACTAGACCGGTAATCATTATTGCAATTTTATATGAGGGAGAGGCATAAGCTAACATACTTTCTCTCTTTGGATCATATGCACTTATGATTGGAACTCTAGCAAACATCCGTAACTACTAAAGATCATTAAGGTAAAACCCAACCATAGCATTAAAGTATCAAGTCCTCTTTATTCCCATACGCCATAACCCACTTATCCGTGTTTGTGTTTCTATCACCCACGCAACACAGACAATAAGCAAACCATGAACATATTGCAAACCCTATAGCGGGGATCCCTCACGCTTGCGCGACACGGAGAGCACCATAGGACAACACCAATAATAAAACATGCAACTCAAACCAATCACGATCATCAATCAACCCATAGGACAAAACAAATATATTCAAACATCATAGGATAGCCATACATCATTGGGAAATAATATATAGCGTTGAGCACCATGTTTAAGTAGAGATTACAGCGGGGAGAAGAGGTGTTACACCGCTGCATAGAGGGGGAGAGAGTTGGTGATGACGGCGGCAAAGTTGTTGGTGTAGATTGTCGTCACGATGATGGCCCTGGAGGCGTTCCGGCGCCACCGGGAGAGAGGGGGAGAGAGCCCCCCTCCTCCTTATTCTTCCTTGACCTCCTCCCTAGATGGGAGAAGGGTTTCCCCTCTGGTCCATGGACTCCATGGAGGAGGAGGGGCGAGAGCCCCTCTGAGATTGGATCTCTCTCTCTCTGTTTCATTCTGTTTTTGTGCTCCCAGATTCTGCCCTTTCACCGTTTCATAAATTCCTGGAGATCAGTAACTCCGATTGGGCTGAAATTTTAAAACGATTTTTATCCGGATATTAGCTTTCTTGCAGCGAAAGAAGGGCACCAGCCGCCTTACGGGTTGACCACAAGGGTCCTGGGCGCGCCCCCCACCCTTGTGGGCCCCTCGGGCTCGTCTCGCGTTGATTATTTTTCCCAAAAATCACATATATTCCAAAAAAAAAATCTCCGTAAGTTTTTATTGCGTTTGGACTTCGTTTGATCTGGATTTTCTGCGAAACAAAAAAGTGCAACAAACAGGAACTGGCACTGGGCACTGGATCAATATGTTAGTCCCAAAAATAGTATAAAAAGTTGCCAAAAGTATATGAAACTTGTAGAATATTGGCATGAAACAATCAAAAATTATAGATACGACGGAGACGTATCAGGTTTGCAACAATACTTATAGTAGTGATTTGCTTTCTTATACTAACGGATCTCACAAAGGTTTTGTTGAGTTTTGTGTGATTGAGGTTTTCAAGCTTTGGGTGAGATTACGATGGATGAAGGAATAAGGAGTAAGAAGAGCCTAAGCTTGGGGATGCCCATGGCACCCAAAGTTATTATCCAAAGAGAAGCAAGCAACTAAGCTTGGGGATGCCCGAGTGGCATCCCCTCTTTATTCTAACGACCATCGGTATTTTACTTGGAGCTATATTTTTATTCGTCACATATCATGAGTTTTGCTTGGGGCGTCTTGTATGATATGAGTCTTTGCTTGTTTTTATTTTTATTTTGTGTCGTGAATCCTTGCTGGACACACCTATTTGAGAGAGCCAAAATTATGATAGGACATGTTAGAATTGCTCTCTATGCTTCACTTAAATCTTTATGAGCTATGGAATTGCTCTATTACTTCACTTATATCTTTTTGAGCACGGTGTGCTTTATTTTTGAAGAAATGCTCTCATGCTTCACTTAGATTTGTTTGAGAGTTATTAAATTTTTCAAGAAATTCTCTCTTACTTCACTTAAATTATTTTGAGAGAAAGAAAAATTTTATGCTCATGTTCTTCACTTAGATTTGTTTGAGCTATCAAAAGCAACATATGAAATTAGTCCCAAAGTGATAGATATTCAAGAGGGATATAATAAAAACTTTCATGAAGATCATTGGACAAAATAAACTTGATTCCTTGTAATAGTTTTGCGATATGATGATATAATATGTGAGTGTTGATGAGTAATTATGCTTTTGTAAGAATATTGGTGTTAAGGTTTGTGATTCCCTATGCAAGCATGAAAGTCAATAGTTATGCAATGAAATTACACCCTACTTGTGGTGCTGTCGGTGCGAAACGACACCTATGGGATCACAAGAATACCTACTACGGTTGCCGGGGCGCAGGGTTGCGAGGAGAGCAGGGCTAGTAGACAGCACAAGGATCGTTTACCCAGGTTCAGGCCGCAAGGATGCGTAAAACCCTAGTCCTGCTTTGTTGGGTGTATTTGTGAGAGTTCTTGAGCTCTCGAACTAGCTGTAGTCAGTGCATGGTTCGAAAGAGCCGAATCCTTCTCCAGTATGCCATGGGCCTCCTTTTATAGTCGAAAGGGGCTGCCACAGTGACACACAGGAGGTGGAAAGGCGTACAGTGCCCTGAGCTTATCGCTCGTATTACAGGACAAGACGCATTTAATCGTGGCTTAGGTGTCCCTTGCTTTATCGGGACGGGCGAGGCCCGTTCTCCGTCGCCGCTTCGTCCTCGCGCTCGACACGCATACCGCCGTGATGCGTGCGGTGCCATGTAGGCAGGCAGGCAGCTGGGTGGCACGGTGGTGGAGCCTTCACGAAGATCTGCATGCCACCACGCAAGCGCTTGATGAGTTGGCCTGGGAGCTGCATGTTGCCACGCAGGTGCCCGCCCAGCTGGTTGGGCTGGAAGCTTGGTTGGCGCGGGCCTGGCGGTGGTCCCGCTGGCGTCCTTGGTGAGGGCCTTGCCGGGTGGCCCGACAAGGGTCTTGCCGTGTGGCCCCGCAAGGGTCTTGCCGTGGTGCGCTGTTGTCCCCGCAAAGGTCTTGCCGGGGGTCTGGTAGCCTTCCTCGGCAAGGATCTTGCCGAGGATCGTTGTCTTCTAATCCTCATCTGATCTTGAATATGTCTTCACAAAGATCTGCATACCACCACGGAGGTGCCTCCCGAGCCCTGGCCCCATGTGGATGATGGTGTTGGGGATCGTGGGCTCAAGGGTGGCTCGCTCTGTTGGTGTGGGGCGAGCTGTCCCGGCAAGGGTCTTGCTGGGGCCGCCCGGCAAGGGTCTTGCCGGGGGAACCTGCTTCGTCCCTCTGCTCTTTGTGGTCTTGGCCTTGGCGTTGCTTTGATTGTCTTGGGCTTCCGTCTTACCTTGGCTCACCTCCCATGTTCTGCTTGGTGTGGTCGTGGGCGTGGCTCTGACTGCCCGTGCACAGGTAAAGGTGTACAAAAGTGTGCCCCTCTTTTTGTACACCGACAGGAGCCCCCGGGCCTGGGCCACACATAAGCGCGACACGTTGTTGGGCCAGGCCCAAAACGGTGCGCGGGCAGGTGGGGCGGTTTTTACTGTGATAAGACTCTTTGAGCGCTCCACTTCCCACGACCCGCGCGTGCGGCGCGGCGTGGAGGGGCGTGCGTGACGTGGGCGGCATGCGTGGGGCGGTTTTCACACGCATGTGTCACATTGCAGTAAAGAAGCAGCTCGCACGTTCCCCGTAAAAAGAGGGAGGCGTGGAGGCGTGGCTCATTTATTGAACGGGGCCGGGGCGCGGTCTTCAAGGCGTCCACTCCCCACGATCACGGGGTGGGGAGAGGCTGCTTCGCCCATCCCCTCGGTTCTGCACGTCCTCCACGCGTCCCCCATGCACTTGGGGTAGCAAGCGGCGGGGGCGGGAAACCGGGTCGTCGCTGGTTGGGGCAGCGGGTCGGTCCCGATTCCGCGCGCTTCTGGTGGCTGGATTGGCCGAACGGGGCAGCCGAGCCCCGACCCCGCTCCTTTATAAGGAGGGGGAAGGGGGGATGGTGTTCCGCACTCTTCTGTTATCTATCTCCTCTTGCTTCTGCTTCTTCCTTTCACTCGCCATGGAGAAAGGGAATCCTGGTCCTTCGATGGTGGTGGCGAGGGTCGCTGCTAGACAACGCGTCCCTCCTCCTCCCGAGCCCACAGTGGTGGAGCCAGCCGCGAGGGGAAGGGGGAGGGGGCGAGGCCGTGGGCGAGGCCGGGGCAGAGGTCGTAGTGCTCGGGGAAGAGGAGGACGGGGCGGCGCGCCGGTTCACCCCCCGCCAATGATGCCTTTCCCGATGGAACGCCATGTCGGAGACCAGCCCCGCGAGTTCTTCATTAGGCTGCGCCGGCCTCCGCGTTGCCGTCTTCGTCTTCCTGCCCAGTTTGCTCGAGAGATGGATCGTGACCAGCCCCAATCCCTCAGATTGCACATGAGGGGTTGCGGGAACGGGGGCACGCGGGTCGATGTCGACTTCCCGGCTCCTCGAGTCATGTACCTCCGTCGCGGGTGGAAGACATTCGCTCGCATCCATAGCCTAACGGCAGGGCTCGTCCTCTACTTCAAATTAATGGAGGACGACCTACTCTCCGTCAAGGTCTTCAGAGAGTTCGGGACTCGCCTGAAGTGCTGCGTGGAGAGCTCCTCCGATGGAGATTCTGATGATGGAAGCTCTTCCTCGAGCGAAAGTGATGAGGAGGACAGCGGGGCGGATAGCGGGGATGAGTCCGACCAGGCGTCGGACGCCCACTGCTGGTGGTGCGGCAGAAGATCTGCACTGGCCGCTCCTCCGGCAGAGGTTTGCCGGGGGCGGGGCCAGCTCCTTGAACTTCTCGGGACCGTCTCCTTGGGCGGCTGGCGTCGGGAGGCTGCCGAAGAGGAAGAGGGCGGGCGGCAAGGCCGTCAACTCGGAGTACGCAGGCACCGACGCCTTCATCGCGTATTGCCGGTCCTGCCGCCTCGCCTTCCAGCTCCTTTCCCGGCACCGTCATCACCGGCCCGCCCGTGGGCGCCCACCGAGGTGTTCTCTTGGTGCTTTCTGCTGCTCGTAGCTCGCCTAGGCGCCCCTTTTGCCCTTTTGCCTCCTTGACCTGCCTCCTGAGGAGAGGGACAAGAAATGGATTACGGGCATCTTATCTCTTTTTTAGTTTGTAAGCCTGCGGGCCACCGAGGTGTTCTCTTGGTGCTTTCTGCTGCTCGTAGCTCGCCTAGGCGCCCCTTTTGCCCTTTCTCCTCCTTGACCTGCCTCCTGAGGAGAGGGACAAGAAATGGATTACGGGCATCTTATCTCTTTTTTAGTTTGTAAGCCTGCGGGCCTTCGTTAAATTTAAAACTTGTAATCCCCTTGCTCATGTTTTTCATCTCGCATTTAACTGCACTGTATGGGATGTTTTAATGAAAAAGGATGCTTGCCAGGTTTTTCGTTCACGGGTAAATCCCGCGACAAGGAGCGAATCCTTGTTATTGTTTAAGATAAATGTTTTTTTTCCGGAAACAGGCCTTGCCGCCCCCCCCCCCCCCACTCCACTCGACCGTTCTCGCGCTCTTGGCGGAGGTAGGGATGAAGTGGGCTTCAGGCTCCTCGTCCCACCTCCTTGCCGTCGCGGCTACAACCAAATCCGGACCCAGGAAATAATCCTTAGGTATAGGAAAAAGGGGAGCACGACAGCCTAGAGATAAAACGAGGTTTCACATACCCCAGTCCGGTTCCGAAATGCATGACTGAGGATAAAAGACTTATCTGGATCTGCTGCCCCCGGCAATCTCATCTTGCCGCGGTTGGATCCTTGAGCTTGCAGCCCCCGGCAACTCTGGTCTGCCGGGGTCGGGGCGCCGGTCCGTTTCCTTCTTTCCAAGTAGCTCAGCAGAAGTGCTCATGTGCCCTATGAACCAAAGGAGGACAAAGAAGGAACAGATAGACGCGCACTCGACCTCTAGGCTAGGGGTTAGTCGCTGCTAAGCACTATCAACCCTAACCAAGGAAGAGACTCGACCTAGCATGCATGCTATAACTTAGGGCGCCCGGCCTTCATTTATTTATGCTCGTGGTCTCATACTGGCTTTGTACAAATGGTCACATGCCTTGCCGCAAAGCTTGTACAAAGGTGGCTTGTCGGGAGGCCCGGCAAGCCAGCGCCACGGGTAAAACTTGCGAAGATGCTCGATGTTCCAGAGTTGCTCATCGGTACGGCATCCTCGATCTCCAGGCGGATCGCGCCAGTTCGGTGACTCAGATTACCCTATAAGGGCCTTCCCACTTCGGCGTCAACTTGTTGGAATTCTTGGCCGGCTGAATGCGCCGAAGAACAAGGTCGCCTTCCTCAAAGCTTCGGGCATGAACCTTGCGGCTGTGGTAGCGGCGCAAGGCTTGCTGGTAGCGTGCCGCTCTCACAACCGCCCGAAGACGATCTTCCTCAAGGAGTGTCGCGTCATCTTGGCGCAATGGCTCTTGCTCAAGCTCATCATAAGCGAGCACTCGAGGTGACCCGTATATGAGTTCCGTGGGAGAACGCTTACATCCCGTATACAGGGCAAAGGTGTACGGCGGTGGCTCGATTTGGCATCATCCTGATCGACCAAAGAACCGCTGGCAACTCATCAATCTAGCGCCTTCCACTCTTGTGCAGCTTGTCAAAGGTCTTCGTTCTCAAGCCTCGCAATACTTCAGCATTTGCCCTCTCCTCTTGGCCGTTGCTCCGTGGATGTGCCACGGAAGCAAAACAGACCTTGCTGCCGAGGTCTTGGATGTACTGCATGAAGGTGTGGCTTGTGAACTGCGTGCCATTGTCGGTGATGACTCTGTTCTGCACACCAAAACGGCAGACCAGTCCTTTGAAGAACTTGACGGCTGACTGAGCAGTCACCTTCCTCACTGCTTCCACCTCCGGCCACTTTGTGAACTTGTCGATTGCAACGTACAAGTACTCAAAGCCCTCGACAGCGAGGGGGAAAGGGCCCAGTATATTGAGCCCCCAGACCGAGAATGGCCAGGAGAGAGGGATTGTTTGAAGGGCTTGGGCTGGTTGATGAAGCTTCTTTGAATGGAACTGGCACGCTTCACACTTGGTTACTAGTGTTGTCGCATCACGGAGGGCGGTGGGCCAGAAGAAACCTTGCCGGAACGCCTTCCCGGCAAGGGCCCTCGACCCTATGTGGGAGCCACATATGCCTCCATGTATCTCCGCCAACAGCTCCAGTCCTTCCTCTCGGGGGATGCACTTGAGTTTCACACCGTTCGGCCTTCTCCGGTACAAGACGTCATCGACGAACTGGTACAGGGCGGACCGACGGGCTACTTTCTCCGCTTCTTCCTGGTCCTTAGGAAGCTCCCCTGTTTGGAGGAATTGGACGGTATGCTGCGCCCATGCCGGAGCCTGGGGCTCGACGGCAAGGACCAAAGGCATCTCTTCCGCCATTGGAGCGGCTGTCTCTACGGCCAGGGTTTGACGCCCTGCTGGAGCCAGTTGCTCTTGGGCAGGCTCAGCGTCCGCGGCAGCACCCTTGCCGGCAGCCCCAGGGGGCTCGGTAGGAAAGTGCTTGCCGGGACCTGATTTTCTCCGCTTGCTCTGCCCTGCTGATGTTTTGATGGATGGTTGAGTTAACCGGAGCAAAAAGGTACCTGGTTCCATAGGTAGCTTGAATGCGGCACGCTTTGACAGGTCGTTCTCCGCTCGGGGGACGTGCTCCGCCTGGATACCGTCAAAGCGTTCCTCCAGCTTCCTCACCTCATCTACGTAAGCTTCCATCAAAGGGCTCTGAAAATCCTTGTTGACCTGTCTGACAACGAGTTGCGAGTCACGCCTGACGATGAGCTTCTTAACCCCGAGGTCTGCCGCGATCCTGAGACCGACAAGCAATCCCTCGTACTCAGCGGTGTTGTTGGTGGACATCTCCCTGGGGAAGTGCATCTGGATCACATACTTGAGGTGTTCTCCGGTGGGTGCGACGAGCAGCACAACGGCACCGACGCCTTGCAGCGAGAAAGCCCCATCAAAGTACATGATCCAGTCGCAGTCTGCTTCCTTGCCGGGTAGAGTAGTCTCCTGGATTTCTTCGTCGGGCATCGAGGTCCATTCTGCGATGAACTCCGCCAAGACTCTGCTCTGAATTGTCGAGGTACTTTCAAACTTTAAACCGAAGCTTGACAGCTCCAAGGCCCATTCCACAATCCTTCCGGTTGCGTCCAGGTTGTGCAGTATCCGTTGCAACGGGAGGCGGGTGACGACGGTGATCTCGTGGCCCTGGAAGTTGTGACGCGGCTTCCTCAAGGCCATAAGGAGGCCAAAGAGCTATTTTTGCACGCCAGAATACCTCTACCTAGCCCCCTGCAAGAGGGATCTGACAAAGTAAACCGGGTGCTGCATCATCTTCTTCTTTGGCACCACTTCACTCGACTGCGCGGGCATTGCTTTGGTGACACCAGACTCTGCCGGGGGCCGCGCCTTGTCGGCACCAGGCCCTGCCGAGGGAATCTTTTGCTTGCCATCCGCTGGTTCTGCCGCCATTGCTGCCTCGTCGTCGACCTCCCTCTGTGCCACCAGTGCGGCGCTGACCACTTGATTCGTCGCCGCCAGATACAGCAGCAACGACTCTTGTGGTTTAGGCGCAACCAGTATCGGTGTGGAGGAAAGGTATTTCTTCAGATCTTGCAGTGCTGCCTCAGCTTCTGGGGTCCACTCTATTGGGCCTCCCTTCTTCAAGATTTTGAAGAAGGGAAGGGCGCGCTCGGCGGACTTGGAGATGAATCGTCTCATGGCGGCAACGCAGCCGGTGAGCCGACGCACATCCTTGATCCGCTTGGGCGCCTCGATCTGCTCAATAGCCTTGATCTTGTCTGGGTTTGCCTCGATCCCGCGTTGCGACACAAAGAACCCGAGAAGCTTACCGGACGGAACGCCAAAGACACACTTCTCAGGGTTCAGCTTGAGGTTGATCTTGCGCAGCTTAGCAAATATCTCTTCCAGATCTTGCACAAGAGTTGGCCCGTCCTTGGTTTTGACCACTATGTCATCCATGTAGGCCTCGATATTTCTATGGAGCTGAGGTTCAAAACCAATTTGGACCGCTCTTGCAAATGTTGAGCCAGCACTCTTCTACCCGAAAGGCATCCGTAAAAAGCAATACGTACCACATGGGGTGATGAATGTTGTCTTCTCATCATCCTCTCTTGTCATGAAGATTTGGTGGTAGCCTGAGTAGGCGTCGAGGAATGATAACAGATCACACCCGGCTATGGAGTCAACAATCTGGTCGATGTGCGGCAACGAGAAGGGGTCCTTAGGACAAGCCTTATTAATATCTGTGTAATCAATACACAGCCTCCACTTCCCATTCGCCTTGCGCACCACTACTGGATTGGCCAACCACGTCGGGTGGAGCACTCCTCTCACCAAACCTGCCGCTTCCAACTTCCTGATCTCCTCTGTGATGAACTCCTGCCTTTCTAGAGCCTGCTTTCTAACCTTCTGCTTGACGGGCCACGCGTGGGAGCAGACAGCTAGGTGGTGCTCAATCACCTCCCTGGGAACACCGGGGATGTCGACGCTTGCCATGAAAACACGTAGACATTTGCCCGCAGGAAGGTGACGAGCGCGCCTTCCTATTTGCTGTTGAGGGTGGAGCCTATGGTGAAGGCCCCTCCCGTGCCATCCTCCCCGACGGGCACCTTCTTGGTCTACGACGGCTCAGCTCTGGATCTCTTTCTCTTGTTGGTAGAGCTCTTTGGCACGTCCTCAACGGTAGCACAACACTCCGAGGAGGTGCGCTTGCCGGAGTGGGTGCGAGAGGTCTTGCCGGGCTCCTTCTTCCCTCCTGTGCCTTGTTGGCGGGGAGCAGGTGCATTGGCGGCAGCTGCTGCAATCGCTTCCAGTAGAGTTGGTCGGTGCAGATCAGCGCGTCCTTCTTGTCGAAGGGGACGGAGATGATGGTCAACGGCCCGGGCATCTTTAGCATTTTGTAGGCGTAGTGTGACGCCGCCATGAATTTGGCTAGTGCCGGGCGGCCGAGGATCCCGTTGTAGGGCAAGGGGATCTCGGCCACGTCAAAGACGATCCTCTTCGTCCTGTAGTTCAACTCTCCTCCAAACATAACGGGCAGTGTGACCTTTCCCTTTGGCTGGCTCCTCCCCGGATTGACCCCTTGACACGTGCCCGTTTCCTCGAGGTCTCCATCAGGGATTTGCAACCTTTTGATCACGACAGGCGAGATCAGGTTCAGGCCGGCCCCGCCGTCAACCAACATCTTGTTCACCCTGAGGTTGTGTATCATTGGCGAGACCAACAATGGCAAACACCCGACCGCGGTAGTGCGGTCAGGGTGGTCCTCGGCGTCAAAGATGAGGGGCGTACTGGACCACTTCAGCGGCTTCTGATCATCGAACGACGGCTCTGCTGCTGTAATCTCACGGCTCACTGCTTGAGCTGGCGGTGAGAGGTATGCAGCGAGACGCCGCCATCGACGCACATGGCCTCCGTAGCCTTCTGGAAACCTTGCTCACCAGACTCGTCGTCCTCGTCGTGATCGTCGTCTTCTTGTTTCTTGTCGCGGCCCCGGGCGGGCCTCTCTTGATGGTTGTCCTTGCCGGGGCGGCCTCCTTGGTTGCCACGCTTCTTGCCGGATCCCTCAGCACCGTCCTGGTCCTTCTCCTTGTCCCGCCTTTCGTACTTAGCCTTTTGCTTCTCAGCAAGCAGCTCGACTTGTCGGCAGTTCTGGAGGTCGTGGCCCTTGGTGCGGTGGATCTTGCAAGATTGCTTGCCGGAGCTTCACGGCTTGTCGGTAGCCGCCAAGGCTGGCGGTAGCGCGCACCCGCAATCTCCTTGCCGGGCGTCGCTTTGACCTTCTTGCCGCACGGTATCGTCAGATCCCTCAACGGCAAGCACGGCCTTGCCTTTGTGTTTCCTGTTGCGACGCCGGCTCTTCTTCGTCGGGGTGGCGGCATCTTCATCGGTAGAGTCGGTTTCCGCACCGATGTCTTCACCGGGGTACTTCCTTCCCTCTTTAGCCCGAGTGCACCTATCAGCCAGAACGTAGAGCTCGGCCACATCCTTAACCTTGGTCATCGCCAGCTCCTCGCGCATCTTGCGATTGCGCACGTTCTAGTGGAACGCGCTAATCACAGCGGCAGGATGAACATCGGGGATGTTGTACTGCACCCGGCTGAATCTCTGGATGTACTTGCGTAGGGTTTCCCCTTCCTTCCGGGAATGATATGCGATCATCGGCACGCCATGAGCTTGGTGGCTGCTATGAAGGCGTAACGAACTCATGGCACAGATCCGACCAAGAAGAAATGGAATCCACGGCAAGTGCATCAACCAAGACATCACATTGGGCTTGGCGCCGCGGAAATAGTTGGCAAGCACCTTGTCGTTGCGAGCCCCAAATGCCTGCATCGCGATGGTGTAGATGCTGAGGAACTTGGACGGATGGGTCTTGCCAGTGTACTTCTCGCCGACGTCGGGCTTGAACATGCGGTGGGACGGTCACTCGAACTGCCTCAGCTCACGGGTAAAAGCCGGGCAGCCCACCTCGTAAGGTAGGCCGCCGGGCCCCGGTCTTTGGGTGGTCCATAGCGGTCCCGCCCGCTTGTCCGATCAGGGCGCTGTTGCACCAGCTTCGGCGGTGGTTGGCGTCTTCGTGAGCTCGCTCCCGAAGGACCTGGCACTGGTCGCGGAGGGTCCGCGGGTCGGATGACGCTATGAAGATGTTATCACAAGCGTCGTCGCGATGGGCCGACGCCCGCGGCGGCTGGCAAGGAGGAGGAGAGTGCACCGTGGCTGCAGCTCCCCCAGTCCTCCCAGCGCCAGCATGTGGTAGCTCGGTGGAGCGCCGACCCGAGGGCCCCGCCGGTCGCGGATCGTCTTTGTTTGCGATGGCGACGAGGCTCCGGATGGTGGCCCTTCACTTGTCGAGCTTCTCCGCAGTAGGAGGGAAGTCTAGGAGCAGCTGTGCGCGCGCCAAAGCTTCCGTTGGCGTGGGCGGCAGCGACAGCTGCGTGGATCGCGATGCGCTTCGACTTCTAATATGTTAGAAGGAGCTCCATCACGACCCAGCGGCTGCGTGCCGTTTTCACCAGTGCTTCGGCGAGCGTGCTGAACCCCTTCATCTTGCCGATGACGCACAGGGCTCTTCCCACGGCGGTGCCCAGGGTCACCAACGTGGTGACGCTGCTCGGCGCGCACACCATGGGAAGAATGCGCGGTGGTCGCCGTGTAGGCGTCCTCGAGGTCGCTGTGCCGCCCGGAGTCCGCACAATGACGCCCCTGGAGGGCCCCGCGCCGCCTGCAGGGGGGCCAGCTCCGTCTTTGGATCCGGCAACGTGTAGCCGGTCGTGCGGTCGCGTGAATAGCGCCACTCGCCAGTTCGACTGCTGGCGATCTTTGGTGCTTTCGAGGCGCGGCCCGGGTCCTGTCTGCGACCGGTCTGCTTCTCGACCGCACCGGCACGGGTCGTTCGGCTCCTAATGAGTCGACCGCCGTGGCCGTCTTCTTCTTAGGGGCCATGGCGACGAAGAACTGCTAGGCTGACTACTAGACCAGATTCTCACAATTGCGCCCCCTACCTGGCGCGCCAAAGATGTCGATGCGGAACGACACCTATGGAATCACAAGAATCCCTACTACGGTTGTCGGGGCGCAGGGTTGCGAGGAGAGCAGGGCTAGTAGACAGCACAAGGATCGTTTACCCAGATTCGGGCCGCAAGGATGCGTAAAACCCTAGTCCTGCTTTGGTGGGTGTATTTATGAGAGTTCTTGAGCTCTCGAACTAGTTGTGGTCAGTGCGTGGTTCGAAAGAGCCGAATCCTTCTCCAGTATGCCATGGGCCTCCTTTTATAGTCGAAATGGGCTGCCACAGTGACACACAGGAGGTGGAAAGGCGTACAGTGCCCTGAGCTTATCGCTCGTATTACAGGACAAGACGCATTTAATGGGTGGCTTAGGTGTCCCCTTGCTTTATCGGGGACGGGGGCGAGGCTCGTCCCATCCGTCGCTGCTCGTCCTTGCTTCGACACGCGCACCGGCCAGTGATGCGTGCGGTGCCATGTAGGCAGGCATGCACCTGGGTGGTGTTGGGGAACGTAGTAATTTCAAAAAATTCTTACGCACACGCAAGATCATGGTGATGCATAGCAACGAGAGGGGAGAGTGTTGTCCACGTACCCTCGTAGACCAAAAGCGGAAGCGTTAGCACAACGCGGTTGATGTAGTCGTACGTCTTCACGATCCGACCGATCAAGTACCAAACGTACGACACCTCCGAGTTCAGCACACGTTCAGCCCAATGACGTCCCTCGAACTCCGACCCAGCCGAGTGTTGAGGGAGAGTTTCGTCGGCACGACGGCGTGGTGACGTTGATGATGTTCTACTGACGCAGGGCTTCGGCTAAGCACCGCTACAGTATTATCGAGGTGGACTATGGTGGAGAGGGGCACCGCACACGGCTAAAAGATCAAACGATCAATTGTTGTGTCTATGAGGTGCCCCCCTTCCCCCGTATATAAAGGAGCAAGGGGAGGAGGCGGCCGGCCAGGGATAGGATTCCCCCCTTCCAAGTAGTAGGAGTAGGAGTCAAGGAAAGGGGAGAGAGAAGAGAAGGAAGGAGGGGGCGCAGCCCCTCCCCCTAGTCCAATTCGGACTAGGCCTTGGGGGGCGCCCAGCCTCTCCTCTCTCTTTCCCAAGCCTAATAAGGCCCATATACTCCCCGGCGAATTCCCGTAACTCTCCAGTACTCCGAAAAATACCCGAATAACTCGGAACCTTTCCGATGTCCGAATATAGTCGTCCAATATATCGATCTTTACGTCTTGACCATTTCGAGACTCATCGTCATGTCCCCGGTCTTATCCGGGACTCAGAACTACCTTCGGTACATCAAAACATAAACTCATAATATAACCGTCATCGAACTTTAAGCGTGCGGACCCTACGGGTTCGAGAACAATGTAGACATGACCGAGACACGTCTCCGGTCAATAACCAATAGCGGAACCTGGATGCTCATATTGGCTCCCACATATTCTACAAAGATCTTTATCGGTCAAACTGCATAACAACATACGTTGTTCCCTTTGTCATCAGTATGTTACTTTCCCTAGTTCAATCTCGTTACCGGCAAGTCTCTTTACTCGTTCCGTAATACATCATCCCGCAACTAACTCACAAGTTACAATGCTTGCAAGGCTTATAGTGATGTGCATTACTGAGTAGGCCCAGAGATACCTCTCCGACAATCGGAGTGAAAAATCCTAATCTCGAAATACGCCAACCCAACAAGTACCTTCGGAGACACATGTAGAGCACCTTTATAATCACCCAGTTACATTGTGACGTATGGTAGCACACAAAGTGTTCCTCTGGTAAACGGGAGTTGCATAATCTCATAGTCATAGGAACATGTATAAGTCATGAAGAAAGCAATAGCAACATACTAAACGATCAAGTGCTAAGCTAATAAAATGGGTCAAGTCAATCACATCATTCTCCTAATGATGTGATTCCGTTAATCAAATGACAACTCATGTCCATGTCTAGGAAACTCAACCATCTTCGATTAACGAGCTAGTCAAGTAGAGGCATACTAGTGACACTCTGTTTGTCTATGTATTCACACATGTATTATGTTTCCGATTAATACAATTCTAGCATGAATAATAAACATTTATCATGAAATAAGGAAATAAATAATAACTTTATTATTGCCTCTAGGGCATATTTCCTTCAGTCTCCCACTTGCACTAGAGTCAATAATCTAGTTCACATCGCCATGTGATTTAACACCAATAGTTCACATCACCATGTGATTAACACCCATAGTTCACATCGTCATGTGACCAACACCCAAAGGGTTTACTAGAGTCAATAATATAGTTCACATCGCTATGTGATTAACACCCAAAGAGTACTAAGGTGTGATCATGTTTTAGAAGTTTAGTCAACGGGTCTGCCACATTCAGATCCGTATGTATTTTTCAAATATTCTATGTCTACAATACTCTGCACGGAGCTACTCTAGCTAATTGCTCCCACTTTCAATATGTATCCAGATTGGGAATAAGAGTCATCTGGATCAGTGTCAAAACTTGCATCGACGTACCCTTTATGACGAACCTTTTGTCACCTCCATAATTGAGAAACATATCCTTATTCCACTAAGGATAATTTTGACCGTTGTCCAGTGATCTACTCCTAGATCACTATTGTACCCTCTTGCCAAACTCTTGGTGAGGTACACTGTCACGCCCAATATGCGACCCTATCCAAAAGGAACTCGACGGTCCCACCAAGGATAGACCCGCATATTGAAACGCTTTTGCAAGGTGGATATCATTACATCAACATTACATAATACATAGGGATACATGCATAAGGCACAAAAGCCACAAGAATACAACAACATCATATACAAGATCAACATCCGACTACGGATGAAACATAAACAGAAACTCAAACGACATCCACCCTGCTAGCCCAGGCTGCCGACCTGGAACCTATCCCCTGATCGAAGAAGAAGCAGAGGAAGAACTCCAACACAAGCAAACATCGCTCTCACGTCATGATCATCGCAAACCTGTACCTGCAACTGGTGGTGTAGTAATCTGTGAGCCACGAGGACTCAGCAATCCCATTACCATGGGTATCAAGACTAGCAAAGCTTAATAGGAAAGGAAGGGGTAAAATGGTGAGGTTGCAGCAGCGAGTAAGCATTTATGGTGGCTAACATATGCAAATGAGAGCGAGGAGAGAAACAAAGGAACGGTCGTCAACTAGTAATGATCAAGAAGTGATCCTGAACTCCTACTTACGTCCGACATAACCCGAAACCGTGTTCTCCTTTCGATCATCCCGAAAAGAGACACTCACGATTACTTTACGGTTGGTGTATTTTAATTGAGATCAACTTCAGGTTTTCTACAACGGACATTAACAAATTCCCATCTGCCACATAACGCGGGCACGGCTTTGAAAGTTCAAACCTGCGGGGTGTCCCAACAGCCCATGATAAGCTCTCGCGATCAACGAAGAATAGACCTTCTCCCGGAAGCCCGATCAGTCTCGGAATCCGGCTACAAGACATTCACAGCAATAAAACAAGACCAGCAAGACCGCCCGATCTTGCCGACAATCCCAATAGGAGCTGCACATATCTCGTTCTCGTGGCAACACCGGATGAGACAGACTCTGAGTAAAACCAACCCTCAAGTTGCCCCAAGGTGGCCCATGACGGCTCGGTTCGGGCCAGCACTTAGAGAAGCACCGTGGTCGGGGGGCTAAATAAAGATGACCCTTGGGTTAATTACTCCCAAGGGAAATATAGGTGGTGGTGAGGCAAATGGTAAAACCAATGTTGGGCCTTCTTTGGAAAAGTCTTATTCAAAGCGAACTGTCAAGGGGTCCCATAAATCACCCGACCGCGTTAGGGGCGCAAAATCCGGGAACATAATACCGATATGGCGGAAACTAGGCGGCAAGTGGAACAAAACACCAGGCATAAGGCCGAGCCTTCCACCCTTTACCAAGTATATAGATGCATTAATTAAATAAGATATATTGTGATATCCCAACAAGTAAACATGTTCCAACAAGGAACAACATCTCCATGTTCAACAAGGAACAAACTTCATCTTCACCTGCAACTAACAACGCTATAAGAGGGCTGAGCAAAGCGGTAACATAGCCAAACAACGGTTTGCTAGGAAGGGTGAAAAAGGTTAGAGGCTGACATGGCAATTTGGGATGGCTTGATAAACAGGTAATAGGTAGCGCAGCATAGCGAAAGAACGAAGCAACTAGCATAGCAATGATAGTAGTGAGATCCAGGGTAGCGGTCATCTTGCCTGAAATCCCGCAAGGAAGAAGAACGAGTCCATGAAGAAGACGAACGGATGAAGCCGAACCAAGCGTAGACGAACGAATCCTCACGATCGCAACGAAACAGGAACTAACAAGAAGAAGCACACAACATAGGTGAACACACCACACATGAACAAGGCATGATGCACAACCAAGCATGATGCATGACAAAGCTACATGAAGCTACTCATGGCAAGGGATGATGCAAACAAGAGCAACACATCAAGGCAAGTTTAAATGAGGCCGGAAACAACATATAACAATTCCGGTAAGTCCTCATATGCATATTTCGAAATTGTTCCAGATCTGAATAAACATTATGTTCAAGTTGTTAAACAGCAAGTTAAAATGCACCACGATGATCTACACGAAATTCTAGTCAAGTTACATATAAAGTTCATTTAATTCGGAGCTACGGCCTAGAAGATATGAGCAAAACAAGTTAGGCATGGCATTGATGCAACAAGCATATAAACATCAAGCAAAACACCTCAAAACAAGGATCCAACATGATAATATGAAACTACATGCAAAATCAAGCAAGTTACATATAGAGCACACTCAAAACGGAGCAACGGTTCAACACATACACCCAATACAAGATATGACCACAATCTGTCCAAAACAGCAACTAGGCATATTGCAAGCATCAAAACAACATGCTACAGGACCTCAATATGAAAACAAAAGGCATGGGCATGATCTACAGGTAAAGCATTACAAAACATGAGAACTGAGCTACCTCCAGAAATGATTAGAACATGCTCAAAATGACATGGCAAGATTGCAACTAATAACAGTTTCAGGCATTGGCAGAAATAACATCAGGTTGCAATGTTTAGAGCTATGAAACAACATGTTACAGGAACTTAACAAGGCAAACAAAGGCATGGCATGAATCTACTAATAGCATATAACAAAAGTCCTTTAGTGACCATGAGCCAAAAAGGATCAGAAAATATAGTAACACTCATGTCAATATCGAAAGTCTCGTTAACAGATTCAGCAACATGGCATGTTTAAAAACTGATAACGAGAAGGCATGTTTACAAGCTCAATGCACTCACTACAGAGCCTTATATGAAAAACTAAGCATACATACATCAAGAATACATGGCACAGAAGACATACATGGCAAGAACAATAATATAGCATAAATGGATCAACCACAACAACTTAGGCAAAATTGAATAACATGTAAACAATCTGCCAGGAAACATTTGATAGCAAAAGTAGAGCTCGATTGACTCAAGCTATGGCACTCCATAATTGCAAACAAAGGCATGGATGGATAGAGCAAGACATGTTTTACAAAACATCCTTACTGAAGTATCTCAAAATATGCATGGAACTCTTGGTAGCATCAAGTTAACATGGCATCAAAATAACAGCTAAACAGGGCTGAAATCAGCAACAACAAGACAGCTAGTTTGCATGCTTGTGCTAGTCACCACATAGATCACAAAAATACATAGCAAGCACCACTGTAAAGAAGACATGGCATATTTCAAAACACATGTAGGACTCAAGTCCATAGGATGCACACATCAATCATGGCAAAAATGACAAAAGTGCAAGTTCTGATAAAAATCAGAAACTAACATCACATAGCACTCTTCCAACAGCATTTCGGGAACCAAGATGAGCTCAAATGAATTTGATGCAATGAAATGAAATGATCTACTCTTCAAGACGAACATTTTGACATATTATACGCGCAAAACGGAGCTACGATGACAGAGATATGATGCAACGAAAATGGCACGAAATATCAAAATAACGAGGACTTAGGGAAAATATCAACCTCCGGGAAAATGGGACGGTGGACCCGGACGGAGGAACCCGGATCGGGGCCGTTTGGTTCGAGACGGTGGATCTCATCCCACCCGTCCGGATCGGACGACGGGCGGCCGCGGCAGCAGGGCGAGGTCGCCGGAGGTGTGGGAGACGGCGGCGGAGGGCGGCGGCGGCGTGGCGGGCCGCCGGCGACGCGAGCGAAGGGCGGCGCCGGCGGGGAGGCGCGGCGGCGGGTCGGGCGAGCGGAAGAGCTGGCGGCGGCGCCGAGCTAGCTTCGCCGGAGGGGCGGCGGCCGGCCAGCGGCGGGCCGGGCGCGAGGACGCCGGCGAGCGAGCGGGCGGCCGGGCGCGGGTCGCCGGGCGGCGAGGTGAGGCGCGGCGCCGGCCGGAGGAGGCGGCGGCGAGGCGGCGCCATGGCCGGCAACAGCGGCAAGCGGAAGCGGCGGCGGCGAGCGGCCGAGGAGGAAGGGCGGCGGGCGGTCGCTGGCTGTGTGCGGGCGGGCGGCGCCCGGCCGAGAGGCCAGACGGAGCTCATGGAGCCCTGTGGAGGAGGAGGAGAGAGAGGCGCGGGGATGAGGTGGCGGCAGCGATTAGGCGTAGGCGGCGGCGCTGCTGACGATGGCGAACGGGATTGGCGGGTGAGTGGCAATGCGGACATGTCCGTGCGGGTTGGACATGTCCGTGGCGAGGAGCGGGCTAGGGTTTCAAGCGAGATTTGATCCATGAATTTGGGAGAGGCATATTTATAGGTAGAGGGAGCTAGGAGAGTCCAAATGAGGTGCGGTTTTGCCACGCGATCGTGATCGAACGACCGAGAGCATGGAGGGAGTTTGGTGGGTTTTGGGCCACTTTGGAGGGAGTTGGGCTGCAACAAAAGAGAGCTTTGCGGTTACTTGTTAACTGTTGGAGTACCAAACGACCTCCAAATGGCACGAAACTTGACAGCGGTCTACGGTGCTATACCAAGGCCGCTTGACAAACCTCGGTCCATTCCGAGACCGTTTAATACCCCTTTACCTAAAAGAGGTAAAAGGGGCGCCGGAGACATAGGAGTGCCGGATTGCAAAACGGACAACGGGAAAAATGCTCGGATGCATGAGACGAACACGTATGCAAAATGAAATGCACATGATGACATGATATGAAATGCATATGATGACATGGCAAAGTGCAACACGCAAGCAAATGACATGGCAAATGACAGCGAATAACTAACGGACACCTGGCGCATCGAATCCGGGGCGTTACATACACAATAGATCTGGTACACAGCAAAGCATACTTTATAGAACCTATGGCTGAGGCATAGTGAATGACTTTCATTCTCTTTCTATCTTCTGTCGTGGTCGGGCTTTGAGTCTTACTCAATTTCACACATTGTAACACATGCGAGAACTCTTTCTTTGTATGTTCCATTTTGAACTACTTCAAAATCTTGTCAAGGTATGTACTCCTTGAAAAATCTTATCAAGCCTCTTGATCTATCTCTATAGATCTTGATGCTCAATGTGTAAGCAGCTTCACTGAGGTCTTTCTTTGAAGAACTCCTTTCAAACACTCCTTTATGCTTTGCAGAATATTTCTACATTATTTCCGATCAGCAATATGTCATTCACATATACTTATCAGAAATGTTGTAGTGCTCCCACTCACTTTCTTGTAAATACAGGCTTCACCACAAGTTTGTATAAAACTATATGCTTTGATCAACTCATCAAAGCGTATATTCCAACTCCGAGATGCTTGCACCAGTCCATAGATGGATCGCTGGAGCTTGCACACTTTCTTAGCAGCCTTTAGATCGATAAAACCTTCAGGTTGTATCATATACAACTCTTCTTCCAGAAATCCATTCAGGAATGCAGTCTTTACATCCATTTGCCAAATTTCATAATCATAAAATGCGGCAATTGCTAACATGATTCGGACAGACTTTTAAGCATCGATACGAGTGAGAAAATCTCATCGTAGTCAACACCTTGAACTTGTCGAAAACATTTTTGCGACAATTCGAGCTTTGTAGATAGTAAGACTACTATCATTGTCCGTCTTCCTTTTGAAGATCCATTTAATCTCAATGACTTGCCGATCATTTGGGCAAGTCAATCAAAGTCCATACTTTGTTCTCATACATGGATCCCTTCTCAGATTTCATGGCCGCAAACCATTTCGTAGAATCTGGGCTCACCATCACTTCTTCATAGTTCGTAGGTTCGTTATGGTCTAGTAACATAACCTCCAGAACAGGATTACCGTACCACTCTGGAGCGGATCTTACTCTGTTTGACCTACGAGGTTCAGTAAGAACTTGATCTGAAGTTTCATGATCATCATCATTAACTTCCTCACTAATTGGTATAGACGTCACAGGAACCGATTTCTGTGATGAACTACTTTCCAATAAGGGAGCAGGTACTGTTGCCTCATCAAGTTCTACTTTCCTCCCACTCACTTCTTTCAAGAGAAACTCCTTCTCTAGAAAGGATCCATTCTTGGCAACGAATTTCTTGCCTTCGGATCTGTGATAGAAGGTGTACCCAACAGTTTCCTTTGGGTATCCTATGAAGACACATTTCTCCGATATGGGTTCGAGCTTATCAGGTTGAAGCTTTTTCACATAAGCATTGCAGCCCCAAACTTTAAGAAACGACAACTTTGGTTTCTTGCCAAACCATAGTTCATAAGGCGTCGTCTCAACGGATTTTGATGGTGCCCTATTTAACATGAATGCAGCTGTCTCTAATGCATAACCCCAAAACGATAGCGGTAAATCAGTAAGAGACATCATAGATCGCACCATATCTAGTAAAGTACGATTACGACGTTCAGACACACCATTACGCTGTGGTGTTCCGCGTGGCGTGAGTTGCGAAACTATTCCGCTTTGTTTCAAATGTAGACCAAACTCATAACTCAAATATTCTCCTTCACGATCAGATCGTAGAAACTTTATTTTCTTGTTATGATGATTTTCAACTTCACTCTGAAATTCTTTGAACTTTTCAAATGTTTCATACTTATGTTTCGTTAAGTAGATATACCCATATCTGCTTAAATCATCTGCGAAGGTGAGAAAATAACGATATCCACCACGAGCCTCAACATTCATCGGACCACATACATCTGTATGTATGATTTCCAACAAATCTGTTGCTCTCTCCATAGTACCGGAGAACGGCGTTTTAGTCATCTTGCCCATGAGGCACGGTTCGCAAGTACCAAGTGATTCATAATCAAGTGGTTCCAAAAGTCCATCAGTATGGAGTTTCTTCATGCGCTTTACACCGATATGACCTAAACGGCAGTGCCACAAATAAGTTGCACTATCATTATCAACTCTGCATCTTTTGGCTTCAACATTATGAATATGTGTATCACTACTATCGAGATTCATCAAAAATAGACCACTCTTCAAGGGTGCATGACCATAAAAGATATTACTCATATAAATAGAACAACCATTATTCTCTGATTTAAATGAATAACTGTCTCGCGTCAAACAAGATCCAGATATAATGTTCAAGCTCAACGCTGGCACCAAATAACAATTATTTAGGTCTAATACTAATCCCGAAGGTAGATGTAGAGGTAGCGTGTCGATGGCGATCACATCGACTTTGGAACCGCTTCCCACGCCGCATCGTCACCTCGTCCTTGGCGGTGTTCGCTAAATCCGTAGTCCCTGCTTTGAGTTGCAAATATTAGCAATGTAACCAATATCAAATACCAGTGCTCTGCGAGCTCTAGTAAGGTACACATCAATAACATGTATATCACATATACCTTTGTTCACCTTGCTATCCTTCTTATCCACCAAATACTTGGGGCAGTTCCGCTTCGGTGACCGGTCGCTTGCAGAGAAGCACTCGGTCTCGTGCTTAGGTCCGACTTGGGTTTCTTCTCTGAGTAGCAACTTGCTTGTTGTTCTTCTTGAAGTTCCCCTTCTTCTTCCCTTTGCCCTTTTTCTTGAAACTGGTGGTCTTATTGACCATCAACACTTGATGCTCCTTTTTGATTTCTACCTCCGCAGCCTTTAGCATTGCAAAGGGCTCGGGAATCGTCTTATCCATCCCTTGCATGTTATAGTTCATCACGAAGCTCTTGTAGCTTGGTGGTAGTGATTGGAGAATTCTGTCAATGACGCTATCATCCGGAAGATTAATTCATAGTTGAATCAAGTGATTATTATACCCAGACATTTTGAGTATATGCTCACCTTGTGAACTATTCTCCTCCATCTTGCAGCTGTAGAACTTATTGGAGACTTCATATCTCTCAATCCGGGCATTCTTTTGAAATATTAACTTCAACTCCTGGAACATCTCATATGCTCCATGACGTTCAAAACGTCGTTGAAGTCCTGGTTCTAAGCCGTAAAGCATGACACACTGAACTATCGAGTAGTCATCAACACGTGACTGCCAGGCATTCACAATGTATGCAGTTGCTGGCGCAGGTGGTACACCTAGCGGTGCTTCCAGGACGTAATTCTTCTGTGCAGCAATGAGGATAAACCTCAGATCACGAATCCAATCCGCATCATTGCTACTAACATCTTTCAACTTAGTTTTCTCTAGGAACATATAAAAGATAAAACAGGGGAGCAAAACACGAGCTATTGATCTACAACATAGACATGCTAATACTACCAGGACTAAGTTCATGATAAATTTAAGTTCAATTAATCATATTACTGAAGAACTCCCACTTAGATAGACATCCCTCTAATCGTCTAAGTGATCACGTGATCCAAATCAAATAAACCATAACCGATCATCACGTGAAATGGAGTAGTTTTCAATGGTGAACATCATTATGTTGATCATATCTACTATAAGATTCACGCTTGACCTTTCGGTCTCAGTGTTCCGAGGCCATATCTGCATATGCTAGGCTCGTCAAGTTTAACCTGAGTATTCTGCGTGTGCAAAACTGGCTTGCACCTGTTGTAGATAGACGTAGAGCTTATCACACCCGATCATCATGTGGTGTCTGGGCATGACGAACTTTGGCAACGGTGCATACTCAGAGAGAACACTTTTTCTTGAAATTTAGTGAGAGATCATCTTATAATGCTACCGTCAATCAAAGCAAGATAAGATGCATAAAAGATAAACATCACATGCAATCAATATAAGTGATATGATATGGCCATCATCATCTGGTGCTTGTGATTTCCATCTCCAAAGCACCATCATGATCACCATCGTCACCGGCGCGACACCTTGATCTCCATCGTAGCATCGTTGTCGTCTCGCCAATCTTATGCTTCTACGACTATCGCTACCGCTTAGTGATAAAGTAAAGAATTACAGGGCGATTGCATTGCATACAACAAAGCGACAACCATATGGCTCCTGCCAGTTGCCGATAACTCGGTTACAAAACAAGATCATCTCATACAATAAAATTTAGCATCATGTCTTGACCATATCACATCACAACATGCCCTGCAAAAACAAGTTAGACGTCCTCTACTTTTGTTGTTGCAAGTTTTACGTGGCTGCTACGGGCTTAGCAAGAACCGTTCTTACCTACGCATCAAAACCACAACGATAGTTTGTCAAGTTGGTGTTGTTTTAACCTTCGCAAGGACCGGGCGTAGCCACACTCAGTTCAACTAAAGTTGGAGAAACTGACACCCGCCAGCCACCTATGTGCAAAGCACGTCGGTAGAACCAGTCTCGCGTAAGCGTACGCGTAATGTCGGTCCGGGCCGCTTCATCCAACAACATCGCCGAACCAAAGTATGACATGCTGGTAAGAAGTATGACTTATATCGCCCACAACTCACTTGTGTTCTACTCGTACATATGACATCTACGCACAAAACCTGGCTCGGATGCCACTGTTGGGGAACGTAGTAATTTCAAAAAAATTCCTACGCACACGCAAGATTGTGGTGATGCATAGCAACGAGAGGGGAGAGTGTTGTCCACGTACCCTCGTAGACCGAAAGCGGAAGCGTTAGCACAACACGGTTGATGTAGTCGTACGTCTTCACGATCCGACCGATCAAGTACCGAACGTACGGCACCTCCGAGTTCAGCACACGTTCAGCCCGATGACGTCCCTCGAACTCCGATCCAGCCGTGTGTTGAGGGAGAGTTTCGTCAGCACGACAGCGTGGTGACGATGATGATGTTCCACTGACGCAGGGCTTCGCCTAAGCACCGCTACAGTAGGATCGAGGTGGACTATGGTGGAGGGGGGCACCGCACACGGCAACGATCAAACAATCAATTGTTGTGTCTATGGGCTACCCCCTGCCCCCGTATATAAAGGAGCAAGGGGAGGAGGCGGTCGGCCAGGGAGAGGCGCGCAAAGGGGGAGTTCTACATCCACTAGGAGTACGATTCCCCTCCTTCCAAGTAGTAGGAGTAGGAGTCAAAGAAACGGGAGAGAGAAGAGAAGGAAGGAGGGGGCGCAGCCCCTCCCCCTAGTCCAATCCGGACTAGGCCTTGGGGGGGCGCCCAGCCTCTCCTTTCTCTTTCCCCTAAAGCCCAATAAGGCCCATATACTCCCCGGAGAATTCCCGTAACTCTCCGGTACTCCGAAAAATACCCGAATCACTCGGAACCTTTCCTATGTCCGAATATAGTCGTCCAATATATCGACCCTATCCAAAAGGAACTCGACGGTCCCACCAAGGATAGACCCGCATATTGAGACGCTTTTGCAAGGTGGATATCATTACATCAACATTACATAATAGATGGGGATACATACATAAGGCACAAATGCCACAAGAATACATCAATATCATATACAAGAAATCAACATCCGACTACGGATGAAACATAAACAGAAACTCAAACGACATCCACCTCGCTAGCCCAGGCTGCCGACACGGAACCTATCCCCGATCAAAGAAGAAGCGGAAGAAGAACTCCAACACAAGCAAACATCGCTCTCACGCCATGATCATCGCAAACCTGTACACGCAATCGGTGGTGTAGTAATCTGTGAGCCACGAGGACTCAAGCAATCCCATTACCATGGGTATCAAGACTAGCAAAGCTTAAAGGAAAGGAAGGGGTAAAGTGGTGAGGTTGCAGCAGCGACTAAGCATGATATGGTGGCTAACATACGCAAATGAGAGCGAGAAGAGAAACAAAGGAACGGTCAACAATTAGCAATGATCAAGAAGTGATCCTGAACTCCTACTTACGTCAAACATGACCCAGAAACCGTGTTCTCCTCTCGATCAACCCCAAAAGAGACACTCACGCAGTTACGCACACGGTTGGTGTATTTTAATTGAGATCAACCGGGTTTTCTACAACCGACATTAACAAATTCCCATCTGCCACATAACCGCTGGCACGGCTTTCGAAAGTTCAAACCCTGCAGGGGTGTCCCAACTTAGCCCATGATAAGCTCTCGTGATCAACGAAGGATATTCCTTCTCCCCGGGAAGACCCGATCAGTCTCGGAATCCTGCTACAAGACATTTCGACAGCAATAAAACAAGACCAGCAAGACCGCCCGATGCGCCGACAATCCCGATAGGAGCTGCACATATCTCGTTCTCAGGGCAACACCGGATGAGACAGGCTACGAGTAAAACCAACCCTCAAGTTGCACCAAGGTGGCCCCGCAGGCGGCTCGGTTCGGGCCAGCACTTGGAGAAGCACTGGTCCGGGGGGGGCTAAATAAAGATGACCCTCAAGAGAGCGACTCCCAAGGGAAAAGTAGGTGGTGGTGAGGCAAATGGTAAAACCAATGTTGGGCCTTGCTGGAAAAGTCTTATTCAAAGCGAATTGTCAAGGGGGTCCCATAAATCACCCGACCGCGTTAGGGACGCAAAATCCGGGAACATAATACCGATATGACGGAAACTAGGGCGGCAAGAGTGGAACAAAACACCAGGCATAAGGCCGAGCCTTCCACCCTTTACCAAGTATATAGATGCATTAATTAAACAATAGATATATTGTGATATCCCAACAAGTAAACATGTTCCAGCAAGGAACAACATCTCCATGTTCCAACAAGGAACAAACTTCATCTTCACCTGCAACTAACAACGCTATAAGAGGGGCTGAGCAAAGCGGTAACATAGCCAAACAACGGTTTGCTAGGAAGGGTGCAAAAGGTTAGAGGCTGACATGGCAAATAGGGGGGCTTGAGCAGCAAGTGATAGGTAACGCAGCATAGCGAAAGAGCGAAGCAACTAGCATAGCAATGATAGTAATGAGATCCAAGGTAGCGGTCATCTTGCCTGAAATCCCGCAAGGAAGAAGAACGAATCCATGAAGAAGATGAACGGATGAAGCCACGAAGACGAACCAAGCGTAGACGAACGAATCCTCACGATCGCAACGAAACGGGAACTAACAAGAAGAAGCACACAACATAGTAAACACACCACACATGAACATGACAAGATGCACAACAAACAAGATGCATGACAAACTACATGAAGCTACTCATGGCAAGAGAGGATGCAAACAAGAGCAACACATCAATGCAAGTTTAAATGAGGCCGGAAACAACATATAACAATTCCGGTAAGTCCTCATAAGCAAATTTCGAAATTGGTCCAGATCTGGATAACTTTATGTTCAAGTTGTTAAACAGCAAGTTAAGATGCACCACGATGATCTACACGAAATTCTAGTCAAGTTACATATAAAGTTCATTTAATTCGGAGCTACGGCCTAAAAGATATGAGCAAAACAAGATGAACATGGCATTGATGCAAAATGCATACAAACATCAAGCAAACACCTCAAACATGGATGCAACATGATAATATGATACTACATGAAAAATCAAGCAAGTTTCATATAGAGCACACTCAAAACGGAGCAACGGTTCAACACATACACCCTATACAAGTTTAAAGGACAAGCTGTCCAAAACAGCAAGTAGGCATATTGCAAGCATCAAAACAACAGGCTACAGGACCTCAACATGAAAACAAAAGGCATGGGCATGATGTACAGGTAAAGTATTACAAAACATGAACACTGAGCTATCTCCAGAAACCACTAGAACATGCTCAAAAACACATGGCAAGATTGCAAGTAATAACAGTTTCAGACTTTGGCAGAAATAACATCAGGTTGCAATGTTTAGAGCTATCAAACAACATGTTACAGGAACTTATCATGGAAAAAAAAGGCATGGCATGAATCTACTAATTGCATATAACAAAAGTCCCTTACTGACCATGAGCCAAAAAGGATCAGAAAATATGATGGCACCCACGCAAACATGGCAAGTTATATTACAGATTTATACATGGCAGAAACAACAATAAGTAGGCATGTTGGTGAGCTTGAACCACTCACCACAGAGCATAACATGGCATGGCAAGGCACCCAACAGTAATAAGACATGGCATAGAAGCTATACATGGCAAGAAAAACCTCATAGCATGCAAGGATCAACCACAACAACCTTGGCAAAATTGAATAACATGTAAACAATCTTCTAGGAACATTTTATAGCAAAAGTAGAGCTCGATTGACTCAAGCTATGGCACTCCATAATTGCAAACAAGGGCATGGATGGATAGAGCAAGACATGTTTAACAAAACATCCTTACTGAAGTATCTCAAAATATGCATGGATCTCTCTGTAGCATCAAGTTAACATGGCATAAAAATATCAGCCAAACAGGGCTGAAAACAACAACATCAGGAAGCCTAGTTTGCATGCTTGTGCTAGTCACCACATAGATCACAAAAATACATGGCATATACCCCTGGAAAGATGGCATGGCGTATTGCAAAACACATGTAGGACTCAAGTCCATAGGGTGCACACATCAATCATGGCAAAAATGACAAAAGTGCATGTTCTGATAAAAAAACAGAAACTAACATCACATAGCACTCTTCCAACAGCATTTCGGGCATCAATATGAGCTCAAATGAAAATGATGCAATGAGATGAAATGATCTACTTTTCGAGGCGAACAATTTGACATATTATACGCGCAAAACGGAGCAACGATGACAGAGATATGATGCGATGAAAATGCATGAAAATAATAACAGACCGGGGACTTGGTGAGAAAAACAGGGGGGAGAAAGTCAACCACCATGCACGGTTACCGAGGCAGGCCGGATCGGGGCTCGCCGGAGTTCGGCGCCGGAGTAGGGGAAGAGGCCGGGAGGGCCGGAGAAGGCGGATCCGCCGCCGAGGGGCGCCGGACGGCGGGCGGCCTGTGGCGCGGCGGCAAGCCCGGCGAGGAGCTCGGCGGCGGCGGGCGAGGCTGCCGGGCGGCGGCAGGGAGGTGCGCCGGGCGGCGGGCGCTGCGGCGCTGGCGGGGGCGCCGCCACCGCGGGGAGGCGCTTGCCGAGGCCGAGGCGATCACTGGGTGGTGGCGGCGACGGCCACCGGGCGGCGGGCGGCGACCGCGAGGTGGCGGCGGGCGTGGTGAACGGCGCTGGCGGCGGCGGCCGGACCTGGGGCCGGGAGCGACCTCGGCGGGCGGCGCGGTGGGAGGTGGCGGCGCCACGTGGCGCGCAGGGAGTGGAGGAGGGCGGCGAGCGAGGTGTCGCCCCGGGATTGGTCCGGGCGACGTGGCAGCGGGATGGACGCGTCCGCTGGCGGGCGGACATGTCCGGCGGCGCGGGGAGGAGCTAGGCTAGGGTTTGGACTGCGCGAAAAATCCGGGGGTGCACACATATTTATAGGTAGAGGGAGCTAGGAGAGTCCAAATGAGGTGCGGTTTTCGGCCACGCGATCGTGATCGAACTGCCGAGAGCATGGAGGGGAGTTTGCTGGGTTTTGGGCCACTTTGGAAGGGGTGTTGGGCTGCAACTCAACGAGTGCTTTGCGGTTACCCGGTTAACCGTTGGAGTACCAAACGACCTCCAAATGATCCGAAACTTGACAGGCGGTCTACCGGTGCTATACCAAGGCCGCTTGACAAACCTCGGTCCATTCTGAGAAAGTTTAATACCCGCACATGAAAAGAGGTAAAAGGGGGTGCCGGGAGACATAGGAGTGCCGGATTGGAAAACGGACAACGGGGAAAATGCTCGGATGCATGAGACGAACACGTATGCAAAATGAAATGCGCATGATGACATGATATGAAATGCAAATGATGACATGGCAAAGTGCAACACGCAAGCAAAAGACATGGCAACGACGGTGAATAACTGGCGGACACCTGGCGCATCGAATCCGGGGCGTTACATTGCCGTGGCGCGCTGTCGTCCCCGGCAAAGGTCTTGCCGGGGGTCTGGTAGCCTTCCTCGGCAAGGATCTTGCCGAGGATCGTCGTCTTCTAATCCTCATCTGATCTTGAATATGTCTTCACAAAGATCTGCATACCACCACGGAGGTGCCTCCCGAGCCCTGGCCCCACGTGGATGATGGTGTTGGGGATCGTGGGCTCAAGGGTGGCTCGCTCTGTTGGTGTGGGGCGAGCTGTCCCGGCAATGGTCTTGCCAGGGCCACTGAGGCCGCCTGGCAAGGGTCTTGCTGGGGGAACCTGCTTCGTCCCTCTGCTCTTTATGGTCTTGGCCTTGGCGTTGCTTTGATTGTCTTGGGCTTCGGTCTTACCTTGGCTCACCTCCCCTGTTCTGCTTGGTGTGGTCGTGGGCGCGGCTCTGACTGCCCGTTCACAGGTAAAGGGGTATAAAAGTGTGCCCCTCTTTTTGTACACCGACAAGTGCATTATTCGTTGTTAGTTATCCTTAATGCTCGCTTATGAGATTTTTTGTTTCTTGGTTGGATGCGTCTCAATCTTTTGCTAGCCTTCATTTGCACTAAGTATGATCACTACTTGTGCATCCAAAATCCTTTAAACCAGTTTTGCCATATGAGTCCACCATACCTACCTATAAGCGGTATTCTTTTGCCGTTCTAAGCAAATTTGTATGTGCCATCTCTAATTTTCAAAATAAACTTCTCTTGTGTGTGCTCGTACCGCTCATGAAACGGTAAGGGGTGGCTGATATATTTCGATGCTAGATGTGTTATTCTCAAGATGAGTGTTTATTCACTTGTCATTGCATGAGAGTACGGCAAAGGTATTAGGGATGCCCTGTCCCGAAATAAAAAATTAATTTACTTTATGTTGTCAAATAATAAATTCCTTGGAAAGTGTTGGTATGGAAGGCACCCGTGGATACGATTAGCCATGGAAAGTGAAAGTATGGTGGAAAAAGGAATAAACTTTATTTTCTGTTTGGGAACCGACTATGATATATCTAGCATGGAAAGTATTGGTAACTACTCAATCATTTACGTTGACAGGAAAAGCATGCCTCCCAAAATGTTTTATCTCTATCTTTTTCGCTTTGAGCTCTGGCACTTCTACAATCCCTACTTCCCTCTGCGAAGGGCTTTCTATTTACTTTATGCAATTTTTATTTTTACTTGAGTCTCCATCTTCTCTTATAAAGCACCAACTAAGGGGCACTATGATCATACTTGAGCATTGGGTGTAGCTAATATGCGAGTGTGTTTCATGAATGGATCAATGATTGAGCATAATGGGCTAGGGATAACTTGCTTTGTGTTGATATTTTGAAAGACATGGTTGTTCGTTGATATGCTTGAGTATTAAAGTCCTTGTGTCAAAACTAGACTATTGCTTTGAACCATATAAAAGTCCAAATGTCCATGCTACAAAGAAAAGAATGTGTGATGAACATGTTAGGCAGCATTCCACATCAAAAATTCTGTTTTTATCATTTATCTACACGAGAACGAGCAGGAATTAATCTTGGGGATGCTGATACGTCTCCAACGTATCTATATTTTTTTTATTGTTCCATGCTGTTATATTATCATTCTTGGATGTTTTACAATCATTTTATAGCAACTTCATATCATTTTTTGGGACTAGCCTATTGACATAGTGCACAGTGCCAGTTGCTATTTTTTTCTTGTTTTTTACTTCATAGAAAATCAATACCAAACCGAGTCCAAACGCAACAAAACTTTTGGTGATTTTTTCTGGACCAGAAGACACCTGTTGGGCCAAGAAACTACCTGAGGGGACCTCCGGGGGGAGCACAACCCACCAGGGCACGCCTGGGCCCCCAGGCGCGCCCAGGTGGGTTGTGCCGACCTCGGTGGCCTCCCGCACCGCCTCTTTGCTCTATAAATACCCCAATATATAAACCCTAGGGGAGTCAACGAAAATCAATTCCAGCCGCCGCAAGTTCCAGAACCACCAGATCCAATCTAGATACCATCACGGAGGGGTTCATCATCCTCATTGGTGCCTCTCCGATGATGCATGAGTAGTTCATTGTATACCTACGGGTCCATAGTTAGTAGCTAGATGGTTTCCTCTCGCTCTTTTGATTCTCAATACAATGTTCTCTTGGAGATCTATTTGATGTAACTCTTTTTGCGGTGTGTTTGTTGGGATCCGATGAACTTTGAGTTTATGATCAGATCTATGTTTTTATCCATGAAAGTTATTTGAGTTTCTTTGATCTCTTATATGCATGATTACTTATAGCATTGTATTTATTCTTCGAATCTTTGATTTAGTTAGGCCAACTAGATCAATTTTTCTTGCCATGGGAAGAGGTGCTTTGTGATGGGTTCGGTCATGCGGTGTTCTTCCCCAGTGACAAAAGGGGCAGCAAGACACGTATTGATCGTTGCTATTAAGGATTACAAGACGGGGTCTATTTCTACATAAATAGATCTTGTCTACATCATGTCATCATTCTTATTGCGTTACTCTTTTTCTCCATGAACTTAATACACTAGATGCATGCTGGATAGCGGTCGATGTGTGGAGTAATAGTAGTAGATGCAGGCAAGAGCCGGTCTACTAATCTTGGACGTGATGCCTATATAATGATCATTGCCTGGATATCTTCATCATTATTTGAAGTTCTATCAATTGCCCAACAGTAATTTGTTTACCCGCCGTATGCTATTTTTCTTGAGAGAAGCCACTAGTGAAATCTACGGCCCCCGGGTCTCTTCTTTATTATATTTGCCTTCGCGGTCTATTATTACTTGCTTTTATTTTCAGATCTATTAAACCAAAAATACAAAAATACCTTGCTGCAATTTATCATTATTTATTTTATCTCGCGTTCCCGCGAGATCTATTTATCCAATCTACTACAAATTTACCTATCTTTTTACCCGTGAGGGATTGACAACCCCTCTCTTACGTCAGGTTGCGAGTATTTGTTCTTTGTGTGCAGGAGTTGTTTACGTGGTGTTGCGTGGTTCTCCTACTGGTTCGATAACCTTGTTCTCATAACTAAGGGAAATACCTATCATAGCTGTGTTGCATCATCCCTTCCTCTTTGGGGAAATACTGATGTCGTTCAAGCCGCATCACTCCTTGGATCCCCATGAAGGCGTTCATTTGCTCTTCCTTGTCTTGTCGGCGCTTCTCCTTCCTTGTGTACTTCTTTCTCATCATGCCCTCCACAGTTGCAAGCAAGGCAATCAACGCAACTTCGCGCTTGTCCTCCTTCTTGGAGTTGGTCTTCCCCCGCGGCCGTGGGCTTTCGTCCTCACCAATCTCCTCCACGGCTTCCATCCCCCCATGTGCCATGACGGCAACATATTGCACCTTGAACTTTTCCTCCTCGTTGATGGCCATCCAACAATGGGAGAGGTTGAAGGACTTCCCTCATGTTGGACCTTGAATACCTCCAAAACTTGGAATGCCTACAAATGAATAGCATGCAAGCATATGGGCAAATGAACATGCAAATGGACATGGAAGCATAACGGAAATGAAGACGTGGAGGGGCGCATGTACAACATATCTTTCATGCCGATGCTGCCCACGGGGCGTGACTTGATGCTCTCAAAGGTGGCACAAAACTTCTTACACTCTTGTTGTATCACCCTCCATAGCTTGGAGAGGGACAACCACCCACGCTTGCTTTGCATTTTATACGATGCAAACGTCTTGCGTTCATGGTACTCGCGAGGAACACGAAGCCAAAAGGTTGATGCCTTTTGTTCGGCACCGACCTTGGGGTCTTGCCCAATGTCCCTCGGACGGCGTGTATGCCTTCGTCCGCTTGCTCTTGCGGTTCGACTTCGCCCTAGCTTGGTCAGCAGGCTCGTCCTCGAATAAAGGCTCCCCGTCGATGTCCATTTCATCCTCTTCCTCGAGGTCGTAGTACTTCGAAACTCGTGGTCGAGCAGGAGGCCAACATGATCATGCATGAAGGCATCGTCCATGCCAGCTTAATCATAGGTGGCCGGCATGAATGGCGCTCGGCCGTCTTGGCTTTGGGTCTCCTCGGGATCGTAGGCAGCCACGGCAGAACCGCCAGCGGAGGGAGCGGCCGCCGCACCACCTTCGAAGATGATGTTCTCGATGATAAAACGGTTGGCCGTTTTATCGTCACTGGTCGTTGGCATTCTGTCGAACAAGTTGCGGGCGCCGGGGAGCATGTCGGCTGGCATCTCTCGCGGGTGTTTCCTCGCTCCTTTGGAGGATGATGCACCGGCCACCGGCATGGCATTGAGGTCGATGGCCACGGGCGGGGGCGTGGACGGCGCCACCACGCTCACCTTCGGCGAGCATTCCCCGGAGAAGTGGTAGACGTGGAAGCCAGGAATCGGCTGTGTGGCACACGCGTGTGGCGGCTCTGGCAGCACCATCTGAGGAAATGTCGACCAGCCCATGTTGGTCGCGGCCACGGCGACGCTGACGAGCCCGTGCTGGCCGCGGCCACAATGGCGCTGACGAGCCCGTGCTAGCCAGGGTTTAACCCTAGGTAGATCAAGGCCTCCCTCGTTGTCGCGGTGACTCGGGCGTTGGTTTCCTCCTGCTGTGCGGCGGCAATGAGGGCAGCGACGGTCGTTGCTTCTTCCCTTGCATCGTGTGCATGCCTCCGGCCCTTCCTCTTGGCCGACTGCACGGCCTGCTCCTCGACCGTCAGCTGCTTCTTCTTCTTGGCCGGCGTCGCGGTCTTCCGAGGTGTGCGGGGCTTGACTTTGGCAGAGGCGGCGGAGGTGAGGCCGGACGAGGCGAGGGAGGCGAGGTCGACGACGACATTGAGGGTCGGCGCGTCTTCCATGGCGAGCGGCCGGGAGGGTTTTGGGAAAGTGGAGGAAATGGTGATAGTTGTGCCACCGACTGGCGGGCCAGGGGCGGAGTAGACGCACGTAGCGCTTCCGTTCCGTGTCCGCGCCACGCAAATGAGACTCAAATTTGAGTCTCGAATGGGTCGGTAGGTGGACGAAAAGTAGACACTCATCCATTTGGGTCGGTGCATTGGGCCGACTTTTCTGCTCGCGGCAACCCAAACGGACACGCGTGGATGAAATGGGTCGGCATGTTGGAGTTGCTCTAAGTAACTCAAACAGGCATAAAAAGAAAAAGAAAATGTAAAAAAATACCCGCATGAATCTCCACATAAGATCAGTGACATAGGACTTAGACCTGCAATACTAATGGGAGGGGGATGTTTAGATTGGTTGGAAGTTTACGTGACATGTACGTAGCGGCTTCATAGGTTTAGCATTTTTGTTTCATATTTGAGCTCTCTAAATCAGAAAGGAATGAGTACATACAACTGAAAGGGACGCCGGTTAAATGTTCAGAGAAAGAAAAACGGAAAGGGCGCGTCTGTTCGGGATCAATATCTCCAATGATGTGGACAATGGTGTCCTCTCTCACCTCCGTAGACAGATCCCTTCCTTAGGTTGTGTTCGGCTGAGAGGGATTTGAAGTGGTTTTGACAGGGATTGAAGAGGATTTTATCCCCTACAAGTCAAAACCCCTAAATCCCCTCCAATCCTCTTGTGGAGGGGTGTAACTAGGGGTGCAGAACGGTGCCCGATCCGCCCCGCTTAGGCAAAATAGGTTTAGGCTAGTTATAATTACCCCTCTTAGATTTAGTTCAATTTGAACTAATCCTCTGTTTATGCATCCCTAGGTGTAATCCCAACAAGGCCTTAGAGCATCTCTAACAGACTCCTTATATCGCGGACTTGTAAAGTGAGTTTACAGTTCACGGAATGCCTCGGATACTGGCCGAAAGCATCCTCGACAAAACAGAAACTGGAAATTAACTTGTAAATTTTGAAATCAGAACTTTGCAGGAGAAATCGAATGACTTCAGTAGAACTAGTAGCATTCATAGTTCTTGATCATCATACATATTTCATACATAGCCTATTTGCACAACATAGATTAGAGGAGAGGCGGCCACCGTAAACCCTACTGCCAAAATTGGCTCACCGGAGCCATCCGGGTGCAGTAGCGATGCTGCGGCGGTAGACATCCTCAGTCATCATCATCGGAGACGAGGTCGACGTAGATGTCGTCCTGCGCCTTGGCTTCACGGCGCCATGCCTCCAAGTTGTCGTCCAACTCCTACCCCTTTGCGAGCCCCCGCTCGAGGAGGACTGCGTCAAGGTCGACGGCGCTGCCCTGCCTCCTTCTCCTCCCGCGCACTACGCGCGATGATGGTGGACTCGAAGACGTTCGCCTCCGCCGAGGGAGGAAATCCTTCCTCCCGATGACGCCACCACCACAGCGCTCCAGCTCCGCCTCCAGCTCCCTCTTCATCACGCAAAGCAGCGGGTGTCGGTGTCAAAACCGGCGGATCTCGGGTAGGGGGTCCCGAACTGTGCGTCTAAGGCGGATGGTAATAGGAGGCGGGGGACATGATGTTTACCCAGGTTCGGGCCCTCTCGATGGAGGTAATACCCTACTTCCTGCTTGATTGATCTTGATGATATGAGTATTACAAGAGTTGATCTACCACGAGATCGTAGAGGCTAAACCCTAGAAGCTAGCCTATGATTATGATTGTGTATATCTATCGACTAGCCTGGACTCGGTTTATATAATGCACCAGAGGTCTAGGATAACAAGAGTCCTAGCCGAATACGGTGGTGAGGAGGAGTCCTTGTCTTGATCACCAAGTCTTGTGGAATCTTCCTTGTATGCGGCAGTTGTCCGAACTGGCCCATGAGTATATGGCCATGGGGGTCCTCGGCCCAATCCAACTGATCGGGATACGACGTGATGAGTACCCCCTAGTCCAGGACACCGTCAGTAGCCCCCTGAACCGGTCTTCAAGTTGGGGACGCTCCTCGATTCTTCCGAATTGTTCTTCATCTTCGGTTGTCGGTCTTGAAAATTGGTTCAACAAATCTTCTCATCTTCGATCTTGAGGATCGCCGAAGTGCATCCGACGAGTTTACACGTTGGGTATCCGAGGAGCCCCTTTAAGTTTCCGGCCTTTATCAATGCCTTATTATTTTTATGCCACACCTCGGGTTTGAAGTTGTTCCCGGGCGGCAGTGTCCTGTTGCGTCCAAGCCCCAACGCCGGACTGTATTCGAGGTATCTTTTGCAGCCGGGTACCAACGCCGGGCTGTATCGAGCTCCAACGTCGGACTATATCCAAGCTCCAACGCCAGACTATCCAAGCTCCAACGCCGGACTATGTCCGAGCTCCAACGCCGGACTGTATCCGAGGTGTCATAGATCACCTTGGTTCTAAAAAGTTGAAGGAGTTTAGCCGAGCTCAATGCCGAAAATGCCCTCTATGGAGCCAGCCACTGGCGCCCGAGCTTTATGCCGGACTGCTTCCGAGGTGGTGCACCATCCGATAGCGGGCTGATTTTTTGTGAATATTTTTTATTGGTGCAATTTATTCTCTGCCGAGATATATAGCCAGTATATGTATATCCAGTATCCCTCAAGGTGTGTGTCGGTCTAAAATCTGAGATGCACCTGAAGGAAAATATGAAACCGCTGATCCTAGTAGCTTCTGAGACTCAGGTCAACTCCTAGCTCGGTAGCATACATAGGAATAAAAACGCAGTGTAATATATTAGAGATAATAGTGATCGCGAACGGGCCCCTGAGAGAGGGTCGTGATAAGTCGCCGCAATATACTAGCTTGATGCCGGATAGGTCCATATGATACCATTTATTGTCTGAAGACGTGTATGCGCATAGTTCGGTCAAGCCGAACACTGAGCACTTTGAATTCTCTGCATTGAATAAGCAATGCAGTAGCCCCCGAGACACTGGTCGGGTGGCAACACCAAATCAGGGGATCGATGTGCCCCTTTAATACTTATAAATAATGAGCACGAAGCCCAGTAGCCCCCGAGACTTAATGTGGGCACGGGTGGCCGAATTAAGAATCGATTTCCAGAGGAAAGTCACAGATTATGTCTAATGATTCTATGTGTCCAAGTACTTTACATCATTATTTTCACTCCATTGCGACCGTTTGTCAGTTGAAAGTGGCCCATCGTCGGCTTCTACCCCTTGGTAGATACTACGCAGGGTGTTTCCGCACTTAACAAAACAACCCTTAGCCGACGTCTCGGTGCCCGGAGGCGGTTGTGTTAGCAGAAATGAGGCAATCAGATATGCGGGCTTTATAACTTTCACTTAGTCATAGGAGCTTAAAGTTGGAAGGCCAGTTACTAGCCTCCGGTTAGTGTTCGACGACAGTCGAGGTCAAGTCGTAAACACTTAGGCCAATATTATGAGCGGCCCGTCATTTAACACAGTCATCAGATCGCTGACCAGTTTACGTTTATTGTGACAGTCAGTTTTCGGCTTTCTCCACTGAGGCGCTTAACCATGCTAGCTGGAAGCACCATCGCACCTAGCCGAACAAAGCGGAACGTAGGAGGCAAGCATAGGAGCCGGGCAACCCAACTATTGACCAATGACGCAATTCGAAACCGATGCAGATACATCAATGTCCGAGAATGTTTTTGCCGAATCCCTAAAGGTGTCCGGCGCCGCACTACGAGACTAATGTTGGAAACACACAAATAGCTTAAAAGTGCCATAGGCTTGGAAAACCAAAAACTTCAGTAAAAACTGGATGCCCGAACTAGATCAAGTGTTCGGTGCCAAATCAAAAATTGGTCTTAGAAAAAGAAAATTGTGTTGCTGTCGTGCTTTATTGCAACGACTAAGAAGAAGAACACTTATTATAAAACGGCTCATTTAAGAGCCCCCAAGTGACTTGGGTAAAAGAATTTTATGTATAATGATTGTATGTACCGAAGTACTAATATCATATCTTTGTTCACCCGAACTTTAAACGCGTCTTAACCGACCGTCGGCTGCTCCCTCTTCAGTCAAGGACCGAAAAGTGTTATGTACTCCACCTGTCGAAAATATCGGCGGTGTTTTCGATAACCAGGCAATCAGGCCATAAGGTTGTAACAGACAAAGCGTGCTCAGGAAACTTATGCTATATTACTGACGAAGTGTAAGAAGCATCTTCGAAGAAAATAGTACCCCCACCGATACCTTTCTTCGGTTGCTCATTGTTACTATGAGACTTGTGCAATAGATTTTTTGTACGCATGAGTTCCGTTGTGTGCCGACCATAATTGAAAACAATAAGAGCGCTAGCTTTTGGCTTCACCCAGTCTGAGGTCCGAGCTTGTATGACCCGATCGTGACAATCGTAGAGGTGCTCCCTTTACTCCCTAGCCGAACAATCGGGAACGTAAGGGTAAACACAGGAGCGAGGCAACCCAGCTTGCAAATCGCTTAAGTCAATATGGTGCATATTGTGGCGTAATACACGAACAAGGAACGAAGCCGTACAAGTATAATCATATGCAAGAGGAAAGGCTTCACGACGGAAGCCCCCAAGTGAACTAGGTATTTGAATTTGTGTGTCACAAACAAGGTTATGACAAGGAATTTTTTTCACTAACAACTTTTTGCCAAAAAGGTATAATGCTAGGTCGAACCGAATACAAGTTAAAAATTTAAAACTTTGAGCATGAAGGCAACTTAGCTGGTTAATGTGTTCGGCATTGATGACGCGGTCCGAGCTTGATGCAGGACAAGGTTCCATCCCCCAAGCCGATCCCGAGGTGGCGGAGCGAAGTGGTGACATAGCACGGCCAATGCAGGCCGGCAGAGTGACGCCGAAGTCCCCAGCATGGGGTAATGAAGTGTTGACGAAGCCCCCCGTCCAGCCGAGGTGACGTGGTATGTCAGTACACCGAGTTGACGATACTGCCCGACCCGGATCATTTTCCTGTGCATGAAAAATAGTGCAAACCGGAGATAATAGTAATAATAATAATTAAAAAAAATCATTGCATAATAAATAATTTATGCAAAGTGAATAATAAAAGAAAATATGTCCTGCGCGCCGAAGTGAATGTCGATGCAGGGCGTCGGCGTGATGCGGTAACGGTGTGGCAAAGCCTGAATTCATAGGTCGGTCTGAGTTCAGGATGCGGCGTGCGCCGGACTATGTACGGAACCTGACCGAACCAACATGCGACCGTCGTTAGTGCGGCCATCATTCGATAGACCTGTGTACAGATGATGGAACAAACCAGAGTAATAATTTCTTGGGAAAAATAAACCCAAACAAGCAAAAATTACTAGCATTAATAGCACCTGGTTTATTTGTTGTAGCAATCCGAAGAAAGGTGACTCCCAAAATTGGGACTCGATCCGCACACCCATTGCCTGATGGGCGATAAAGCGACGGCATGGCGATGCTGGCAAAGGTTGGCTTGCCGAGGCAAAGCCCTCGATCCAGCTAACATGACGAAGCTGGTCGGCTAGTGACGCTAAAGTCTCCGGAGTAGGTTGATGAAGAGATGGCGAAGCCCCTGGTCCAGCCGAGATGTCGAAGCCTCGATGTCAGCCGATGAGTCGAAGTAGGTCGGCATGATGGACATCGGCTTGAAGAATCAACAGTGCGGCCCTGCCGATGCCGGTCGTTACATGGTCAATGCCGGCTTGATGAAGTGACCGTGCGGCGATGCCGGTGTGCCCGCTCCGTGTAATCCGTGGGGCGGCGATGTTGGTGATGATTTATCCTTCGCGATGCCGAACTCTTGTTCGGCTTCCCGAGATGATGATCCTAAGAAGTTGAGCTCGGCTCAATAAAGTGACAACGTGTCTAGCGCAGGTCGGCAGCCGTGGAGCAACGTTGTCGGGCTGGTTTGACACCAGGGCGATGGTGAAGATCATATTGGAAAAGACTTCAAAATTAGCGGGATGTGTTTGGGAACAAAACACAATACCCCATACAAAACTTCCTTCAAAAAGGATGTCTGAAATCCCGTTCATAAAAAAGATGAATTTGGGTCAGATTCGTTCTCGCGCAGAAAACAGATCCGAAAAGGGATGCACTAATCGGAAGGTTCCCAGAGTTTGGACGGTCGGATCGAGCTGAAATTTTGAGGGGGGGTAGATATAGGAATTCCGCAGCCGATCAGCGGTTGGATCTTCCAAAGGACGTCCGAGCTAGAAGCTGGACACCACGCCCTAAACTCGTCCAGATTCCCGTCCAGATTTGACAGGGCTCCGATATATCGTGGACTGCCAGAGATTCCTCCATCGGAACTCGACGAACTTTTCCAGGGTTGTTGTAGACTCAATTCCGCACAATTCCACCGAAGCAATCATTAAAACGACTCTTAAGGAGGCGGTGGCGGCGGATACAAGTTCGATGTCCAGAAAAACAGCACGGTCGACCGAGGGCAATGTTGACGTTGAGCCCCCGGGCTCCCTGGATGATTCCTCCATGATCTTGATAGAGGTCGGAATTGATGTTGATGAAGGCCCTCCTCCGAACATGACGATCGGAGGTAGGGCGCAGTCCTCGGTCCAGCCAAGGTGACCAGTCGAGCCGGTGACGAAGAAGCCGACGTCCTGCAGTCGAGCCATTGATCCTTTTGCCGATCACACAGCGGAACTCTCAATGAAAGCACCAATGTCGGTGTCAAAACCGGCGGATCTCGGGTAGGGGGTCCCGAACTGGGCGTCTAAGGCGGATGGTAACAGGAGGCGGGGGACACGATGTTTACCCAGGTTGGGCCCTCTCGATGGAGGTAATACCCTACTTCCTGCTTGATTGATCTTGATGATATGAGTATTACAAGAGTTGATCTACAACGAGATCGTAGAGGCTAAACCCTAGAAGCTAGCCTACGATTATGATTGTGTATATCTATCGACTAGCCTGGCCTCGGTTTATATAATGCACCAGAGGTCTAGGATAACAAGAGTCCTAGCCGAATACGCCGGTGGGGAGGAGTCCTTGTCTTGATCACCAAGTCTTGTGGAATCTTCCTTATATGCGGCATCTGTCCGAACTGGCTCATGAGTATACGGCCATGGGGGTCCTCGGCCCAATCCAACTGATCGGGAGACGACGTGATGAGTACCCCCTAGTCCAGGACACCGTCAGCGGGAGATCTTCCGGCTCCCCTTTCACCGGTGTGAGCGACGCATGGGAGCTCGACCCCCCGGCGGCGGAGGAGTTGCCCCCGCCGAAGGACAGCCACGCATGTCTACGGTCGTACTCCTTCGTCTCGCGGCGAAAGAGCGACAGCGGCGGCTCTAGGTTGTGGTTCGTGTACTTCCGGGCGGCTTGCTTCCTCGCGGCGTCGGCTTTGATGCACCACTGTCACTCGGGATCGTCGCTACCGCCGATGCGGCGGCCCGAGCTCCACATCCCGTGCCGCATGGTGGAGTGCGGCGGCGGATTGGAGTCACCGGCAGCGAGAAATCGAAAGGGAGGAGGGGGGACTGCGGCGGCATGGGGATAGGGTTTGGCCCTGTATACTCGTTGTGAATCCGTAGTTATACTGCGCGAGGGGGGGGGGTTCCGGGCCACTGTAAAATAATTTACGAGCCGGGCGACTATATGGGCTCTGGTCTGGCCTAAAAAAGGCCAAACCCGTATAGTCGCCAGATTTTTACAGTTTGCGTGTTTCTAAGGAGTCTGTTAGAGATGATCTTACGCATTTCTTTCTATGCGGATGACGTGGTTGTTTTCCTCAACCCCATCAAGTCGGAGCTTCGAGCCGTTCAAAGGTGAATTTCAGGGAGGTCCCTATCTGCTGCGAGCAGCTTGATGTGATGGATATTGTCAGCCTCCTGGATGCCCTTATCTCGTCCTTGCCTTGCAAGTTCCTTGCTTTGCCACTGTCCCTACGTAGGCCACGGAAGATTGACTTTCGGCCTCTCCTGGACAAGCTTCGTGCTAGGCTAGCCTTCTGGAAGCTTATGCTATTTTCTATGGCGGGAAGATTGGTCTTGCTTAACTCCGTTATCTCTGCCTTTCCGTCTACTGGCTCTCCACAATTGAGCTGCCTTGTTGGGTGCGCCAGGAGATTGGCCGCATTCAGCGCGCCTGGCTCTGGCGTGGGGCTGAAGGTTGGCACGGTGGGAACTGTAAGGTGGCGTGGACCAAAATTTGCCGTCCTAAGCAGCATGGCGGCCTTGGGGTGATCGACCTCACACTCTTCAGCACTGCCCTTCGCCTCAAATGGCTCTCGCATGAGCGGTTGTCGCCTTCCAAGCCTTGGCACGGCCTCGCGATCCCGTGCAACCTCAGCGAAACAGCGACCTTGCGGTTTTTACTGCGGCGGTCGGTGACGGGCTTCGTGCGCGATTTTGGTTCGACAGTTGGATTGATGGCAAGGCTCCCTTCCTTTTTGCACTGGCCATATTCCTGGCCTCCTCTCGCGAGCATCGTTCCGTCTCCGAAGCATTGGACGGCAGCATATGGATCATGGATGTTAGAATACCTTGTGTACGTACGTGTATGTTCAGGAGTCCTTGTATATTTCCTGTTGTACTTTGTTACGTCAGGTTGTCCATGATACGGCTTGTCTCTTGTATAGCTTCTCTTCCAAGCCAAGTCTGACAACCGACGTAATTCTCCTGTAACCTGTATTGCATATATATACACGTACGAGTCCCTGCTGCCGATATAGCAAACTCTTCCACCTAATTTTACATGGTATCAGAGCCAAGAGGTCTTAAGTTCAAGACCCTGTCAACGCAGTATTAAATAAAAACGATTCTGCGGCCTACATTGATCCCACGTCTAAGGACTAAAATAGTCTAGACGTGAGGGGGAGTGTTGAAATATATTGCCCGTCTCCCTCCATCAGTTCGGACTTTTGGATGAGTTGGCTGGAGCATGAATTCAATATGGTATCAGAGCCTAAACCTCTTCCTGCACATCCCCAGCCATGGCGTCGTCTTCCTCCTCTAGTTTGCCTTCCAATCCCTTTAGCCAGCAAGTCACCGAGCGCCTCGCCAGGGAAAATTTTCTTCTCTGGAAAGCCCAAGTTCTTCCCCAAATCAGAGGTGCTCGCCTGTTTGGTTACATGGACGGCACCACCGTCGCACCCTCGGAATTCATCGAGGTCCCGAAGGCTGACAAGAGCGGCCTGGAGAAAGTAGCCAATCCCCTGTATGATCTATGGGTCTATCAAGATCAACAGGTATTGGCGTATGTGATGGGATCTCTCTCACGGGAGGTCCTGGCGCAGGTCTCGGACATCACGTCCTCGGCTCCTCTCTGGAAGGCAATCACGGAGATGTACTCATCCCAATCCCGGGCGCGAGCAATCCAGCTCCGCGGCCAACTCTCCAACACAAAGAAGGGCGAGATGACGGCATCGGCGTACTTCACGAAGATGAAGGGGATTGCTGATGAGATGGCTGCAATTGGTAAGAAGATTGATGATGATGATTTAATCTCGCAGATTCTTTCTGGACTCGACAGCGACTACAACCCGTTCGTGTCTGCAATCTCGGCCACAACTGCTCGTGGTGACCCCATCTCTCTTGGCGACCTGTACGGGCAGCTTTTGGCGGCTGAGAGTCGCCTCGAGGCCCAGGCTCCTGGCGGATATTATTCTGCCAACCTCGCTAACAAAGGAGGGCGTGGCCCCTCCAACAGCGGCAACCGCTGGAATAATGGCGGGAACAGCGGCTATGGTGGTCGCAGCGGCTATGATGGCCGTGGCAGTAACAACGGTGGTGGCTACCAGAACAAGCCGCCAAAACAAGGAGGAGGCGGCGGCTACCAAGGCGGCGGTAGCGGCTACCAAGGCGGTGGCGGCGGCTACCAAGGCGGCGGCGGCGGCGGCTACCAAGGCGGCGGCGGCTACCAAGGTGGCGGCAGCGACTACCAAGGTGGCGGCGGTGGCAATGCTTCTGAAGAGCAGTGCCAAATTTGTCGTCGGGAAGGTCACGAAGCTTACCGCTGCTGGAAGAGGCATGACAAGTGTTTCCGCACACCACCGGCAACACCGAAGAAGACGGTGAACATGATGACAAACTCCTATGGTGTTGACACAAATTGGTACGTCGACACCGGAGCTACCGACCACATTACGGGTGAGCTAAGCAAGCTCTCGGTCCATGATCGCTACCACGGCAACGAGCAAGTTCATGCAGCAAATGGAGCAGGTATGGAAATAGCACATATTGGTCAAACGCAAATTCATACCCATGATCGTCCTTTACATCTTAAGAATGTCCTACATGTTCCATCTGCAACAAAAAATCTTATTTCAGCTCATAAACTTGGTCATGACAATCTTACTTACATTGAGTTTTGGCCTGAATTTATTTCTGTTAAGGACCAGGTAACAGGCAAGGTTCTACTTCACGCCCAGAGTAGGGGTGGCCTTTATCCCCTACAGTCCAAGTCGTTGATTCATGGACGGCAAGCTTTTTCCGCAAGCAAACCATCTTCCTCTCGGTGGCATAGGCGTCTAGGA